>JAPFBL010000065.1:1765000-2188553 GCA_026182355.1 Hermatobates lingyangjiaoensis | reverse complement strand
ACGAAATGAATACACATGGAAAACCAAGAGCATGAACTAATCCGGTAGTCACAAAAACCACGGCTATAGTAGGCCAATCGATCCAGTATCCACCCACTTAAGTCAACATTTGGATAGCTGTACATAAACCACAAACATGTAATAAAAAATGTATTTTTATAATATTATATTTGTTATATTATATCAGACTTTGTATCGGTCGGTGGACGCGTTCACGTCTCCAATCTTGTGTTTCTTCCTCTTTTTCTTCTCTCCGTCCTGAAGACATCAAGAGAGCCGAAATGGATGGACAATCGAGAGTGTTAGTCTCTTTTTTTATGTTTTCTAGTTGTAAATGTAATTATAAATTTATAATGCATTACAAGAGAAAAAATCTGGAGTGGCCTACACTCTACTTTACTATAAGTAACTTAATATCAAATTTCTTGAGTATATAAAACATAACATCTCATTTAAGCATAACGTAAACATCTAAATGGGATATAATTATTAGCCTTTCATTCCTGAGGTAGTACAGATAGTGATTGAAGGACATATCAATTTATAAGCTTATTTTTGTACATCACAAATAATTTATTATTTGCAAATAATTTCATTAGTATAACTACAGCAGTAATAACATTTTTGAAAAAACAAAGTGAATTTTTTAAACGATTTTTCTCCTACAAAAATGGCTTTCGTTCAAACAGCCAGTGGATTTCTTACATCGTTTACTTAACATCCTTCTACATTGAATATTAAAGTAAAATTTTAAAATTTAAACAGGAAAATACCCTCTTTTTCTCTGAAAAACATCTTAAACAGCGAAGAAAATGTTATTTAAGGTGCTTTGTTAATTAAAGATGTACGATAATTAAATTATTAAACTCTAAACGAAAGATTCCAATTATGAATTATCATTTACATTTTTGGTCTTTTATAGAATTATTATACTGGGAATTTTAATCTTTAAAATAATAATAATAATAATAATCTTCTTAGTATTTAATAAGATCATTTTCCTTCCCCTTTGTCAAATAACATATATACGAATTTTTTCTGAGTGAGTGTTATTATTTTCCTGCACAATATTATTCCTCTTACATCTCATCTATATATAAATTCTCTTCATGGCTCTGTATGTATGTATGTATGTATGTATGTATGTATGTATGTATGTATATATGTATGTATGTATGTATGTTTGTACCTTATGCATTCGGCCTACAATGGACCTTTTTCAAATATTCTTTTGCAAGGCACTTTCTATAGGTCTTGGGGTGGTTTTAGGCTATTAAACTCACCTAAACCTAAATTAGGCACCCTAACCCCGGCCCCCTAGGGCCCAAAAACCTCAAAAATTTGCCGATTTTGAGTTTTTGCATTTTTTCTCAAGAAATATGGCGTCTACGGCCTTAATGCATAAAATATGAAATGTTGGAAATAAAAATCGAAAATCAGAGTTGTGGTTCAGGTAATATCCCAAAATTATTATAATAGATAAGGTTTGCTGTATAACCTGTTTGTTTACATTTTGACTTTAATTGGTAATGGGCGGCCGCAGTAGGTTAATCTTTATGATAATATTTCCACCGCTTTGTTCAATTGGAAACAACCAGGTACCAGAAATTTTATTATTGTTTTCAGATTGATATTAAAGACAATTATTGTATTTTTATATGGGTTTCTTATTAACTTTAACAAAGGTTTAGCTATTATCAATAGTTTCTTAAATTTTTTTTAAAAGTTTCAAATTATAAATTCCAAACAATTATTTTTTTGCCACAAGTTTCACATAACAATTTCAACTATTAAACATTTTATCACAAGTTTCACATTACAATTTTAAAAAATCAATTTTTTTGTCCTAAGTGTCACATTATCTTTCAAACAAATTTCATTTACAAATTGTAGATTTCACCTTCATTTTTTTAACAAGTTTCAAAGGCACTTTCTATAGGTCTTGGGGAGGTTTTAGGCTATTAAACTCTGGGGGGGGGGGGGGGGCGCCTAACCCAGGCCCCCTAGGGCCCAAAAACCTCAAAAATTTGCCAATTTTTAGTTTTTGCATTTTTTCTCAAAAAATATGGCGTCTACGGCCTTAATGCATAAAATATGAAATGTTGGAAATAAAAATTGAGCTCAATGTTATATAATGATTTTTTGCTCTAGGATGCTTCTTTCATAGCCTAGGTACCACTATTCTCCTGAAAATGTTAAAAAACGTTCAAGGGACTGTAGATCATGAATGAAGAATCGTAAGACGAAAATCCATAAAATAATATTGAACCCAATTTTCATTTCGATCATTTCAAATTTTATACTTAAAACTTCTAGACCCGGGCAACGCCGGGTATTTCTGCTTGTATAAGTCAATAAACAATTTAAATTATTCCTTCATAAATATCAATTTTATCTCAGTGGATTTGCTCAAAAAATTTCTAAGTCAATGTAAATAATGTAAAAAAATATAAAAAATTCGACAAGTATAGCAGGTGATCTCTTAGTCTAAGATAAACAAAGAGTTTTTATATCGTTATTGCTCTTTCCCGTAATTGAAACTTCATGAATTTTTTTTACGAATTGCTAATTTTTTGTTCCATTTTTGGTCAAATTTTCATTATTTTTTAATGAGCCGTTTCGCGTCAAAAAATCATTTTCTAAAAACAGAAATCGTTCAGTAACGCCCCATTAGCGAATGTAATTTTGAAAAAAAATATCTCAACTCATTTTCCACATAATGTTCTATTTTTAGGCATAGTTTCATTGTGATCCGTCTAACAGTATGGCTTGTATCGCTCTCACAAGGTTTGAGATTGAATTATAAGTCAAAATTTTTACATTTTATTAAAAAATATTTCCTGTTGTTTTAAAATTCTGAATATATTTTTCGTTTGTTTCATTTGTAACCTCAAAGATAATGTCAAAATTTCAAAACTCTAGGGTTATCAGTTTAGGAGAAATAAATGTTTTAAAAAAAACGGTTTTTGGCAAGAAAAGTGACTTTCCCATCATGCATAATTCTTCCCAAACAATAGGGATCTTCTTCCCTATGAGGCCCATTTTAGGGTAAAATATCAACTTGATCCATCAAAGATTCTGGACCGTAGCGTGGTAACAAGCAATGCTAACACACGCACGCACGCACCCACCCACCCACCCACACACACACAGACATCATCGTAAAAACCTCATAAAACGACTTCTGGGACCTCAAAACATGTAATTCCGTCAAAATCTCGAGATCGAATTTTTTCACGATCACTATACTTTACTTATAGTAAAGTAAAAACATTCATTTTATACTTTTTAAAAAATAATAGGTTATTCGTTCTAAAGGAAAATTTTAAATAAAGTTTAAATAAATATAAATTTATTTATTTAAAACATTCTTGGTGACAGTTATGGACGAACGTTCTCAGATGAACTAGAATACAACTTTAATATTAATAAAAATATTGGACTTTCAAGAGTTCACGTTTATCATTTATTGATTTTAAATTGCACAACAGGTATGCTGAAATATCTATCAATGACATTTTTTCACATAGGATAAATAATTCTGAAAGTTTCCGTATAAGAACTCTGCAAACTAAATTGTTCTTTATTTAATAATATAACTGTAGAAACGTAGCAAATATTTCATACATTTATAAAAAAAAATTAGGTTAAAATTTCTACAAGAACATTCAGAAAATTATTAAACCTTTAACTAAAGCTGAGAAATTAGGTGATAACTAATATTATTATTAAACAATGAGCTTACAAATTTGCTACAAAAAGTAAATTTCCTGCAAGTAGAATATGAGTTTTAGTGTAGAATACTTCTAGAGTTGCTGCAGGGTTTTAACAAAAATTCAATCCACAACTGGGTGGTTGAGTTGGGACATCCAAAACTCTTTTTCTGATATTATTTCGAACACAAATAATAATAAAGACTTGTTTATGAAAGAATGTACTAAATACAAAACATAAACCTTCCTCAAATTACAAAAAAAATTAAATTTCTTCCAGTCAGTTTACTATAAAAGAGAAATTTCACATTTATATAGAAAACTTTACTCCTAAGCTAATTGTTTTACATTTGCCTGTAACTTATTAATGTACTTTACATCTTGATTGTCGTTAAGTTTTCTTAGGCAATAATTATATTACAAAGTTTGCACATCAATACTCTAATGCATCAATAATACTCTAATAAAGAGTATATATTTATGGCATATGGCACATTTTTTTCCAAAATTTTGGCTCATAAAATCACTCTGTGCATTATATGCAAAGTTGACATTTATAGACAAACTAAACCACCTTACGATCAGTACTTCTACCTAACTGAACTCCATGCATCATTATTTTATTGTTTATATTATTATTAACAGTATTATAACCAATACTTTAAAAACAAATTAATACTTTTATGCTTTGCATACTTGTAATGTGCTGTGAGACTGCTTTCAAAATGCATGCTTAAATACACTAAAAACGTTTCTACTAAATCTGTCCTGCTGAAATGGATGCATATTTTACACTCACGTGTTCTACATGCCGTCAAATACGGCAATCATAAACACATTCGATTTATCACTACACATTCTTGTTAGTGATGTGTAGACTTGGAACTGTTTCCAGCTTACAATGACAATATTCCACAACTTCTTCTCTTAATCATCTTTTTTTTATCTTCAAAGGAGATGACTTAAGCTCCAACATCCAACAATTCCAAATAAAATCTGGAGCTTTTAAATTTGATGCTATAAGTAGTTAATACTTCAATAAGATTAATACATACAATTTATTCAATTGGATTAGTGGAAAAAAATTTAGATTTGAACTTAAATAATAATATTAGTAACCTGCAATATTAGTTCCATGTCGCCTTTCCATTTCAAAGCCGAAGGTAGAAGCTGGGTCATAATCGACAAGAGGTATATTTGCAGCAGAGTCCTGAGCTAAGCTTGTGTTGA
Organism: Hermatobates lingyangjiaoensis; assembly: GCA_026182355.1. Classification (NCBI taxonomy): domain Eukaryota; kingdom Metazoa; phylum Arthropoda; class Insecta; order Hemiptera; family Hermatobatidae; genus Hermatobates; species Hermatobates lingyangjiaoensis. The sequence goes on along the minus strand of JAPFBL010000065.1, from coordinate 2,183,610 downwards.
GGGGCTTCAAAGGATCACTGCAACGTACTTGAAAGCATGGTTGACTGAAATACTGGAGCCATAATTCATCCACTTTATTGCTGACTACTTTCTCTTTAATTCTCTTGTTTTCGATTTGCTCTAGTTCGTCTCTGACAACTGGTTCAGAAGGATGAAAACCTCCGACGGTCCAGAATGCCTCTACACGAGGTTTGTAATCCACCTATGATTTCAAATCAGTTATGCAGCTAATATACAAATAAAAGATCTGACCGTATATCTGCTCTATAAGTACTATAGAAATACTCAAACTATATTATTTTTAAAAAAAAATATTGCTTATCAGGTTTAATGATAAAAAAATCTCGAAAATTTAAATAAAAAATGCTAATGTACATACAAGTCACGTTTTATCCACTTTTGTTTTTTACTTTAACGGGCCGACTCCTTGCGTATACGCTTCTATTAAACCACATTGATATTGTTAATTACATCTTGAAGATGTCAATGTACAGGACTTGTCAAAGCTATCAATGTAATAAGATTTATAGTAGCAAAATTTTCAGTTTTAAATATTTTTAAAACAATTTACTTAAGAGAAAATCTGATAAAAGTTAGTCGATTACAAATGTCATCGAATATACCCAAATATTTTAAAGGAAAGGAATATTTGTTGAATGCTTACTAATTCAACAAAAACTAAAATACAGGCACTTGGCCATAAAATGATCAACCATTTTAAGTATATTACTAGTACCACAGAGGTTAGTATAATTTACATTAAGAACTGTATAAATACAATTATACTTATGTAGAATTTACAAGATGGAAAATATGTGAAACCGTTCAAACATCTCTTAACATCAGCATACGAGGTAAGACTATCTCAAGCCGGTACATGAAAATAATCAGTGCTAAGAAATCAACTGGTATTCAAACTGATATATCTTTTCAAATTTAAAACCATAAAATTTTTGAATCGAAAAAGTGAAGCCTCATAGATAAGTTGAGAGAAATACCAGCTTGCAAGTATGGCTTTATAAAATTATAACAGTGGAGTAAATTAATATTTTATTACACTGTATAACCACTAAACACCAGTAAGCAAATACAGAATGCGAGTTTTCAAAAATTGTTTATCTTTTTAAAAAAATAGTTTAAAAATAATAATAGTTCAAGCATAAAACCCGAAAAGAACACTAAGTGTTCGAAACGCGTTGTTTAGATTATTAAACTTGTATATGGAGACTATTTCACTAACTTTGTACCCTCAATGAGTAAACTGATTTGCACTGCCTTAGATTTATACTTGTTACAGTAGTTTACAAATTAGAAAGTTAATAAAATAATTATCAACTATATCCAATTTATGTACTTAAGATATATAATACAGGATATTGTAAAACAAATACCTTGCTAATTATTTAGATAAACACCACATGTTACAAATCAAAAGGAACAGAGGGAGTTTAGGAGCCCCAGAGTTGACAAATCAACAATGGCCAAAATGTTTATAAAACTAATTTGTTTTAATAATTTCAAAATGTAACCATGGATGGATTTTGTTGTAACTGATAATTTCAGTTAAATAATGTCTGCTTATTAGACTCAAAGAAGTGCTTGGTCTTCTCCCAAACTAGGAATATAGCAAGAACTAATTAAACTTATATTGAAATAAACATTACTGCAATATAAGTATGAGTTGCCATTTAAGAAAAAGAAATGACTCCAGAATCCCTACTGGAGAGTAGGAAAACCCTTATTAATAACCTCTCTGTAAAGGTCCGTCTCTGTAAACGCTGGGGCTCCTAAAGTACACTCTAACCCTTAATCCACTATAAATTTCATGTTATTTTCTACAGGAGCTCTTATAATTTTAAAAGGAGCACTACGAAGTAATTCTTCTTAAAACTAATGAGATTATACCTTAACTTAAAGAAAATACATAAAAAGAAAGGAAATATTTACAAGTAACCCTGCAATAAGTTATATTCTAAGGGGAAAAATAGGATATCAGTACTAAATAATATAATTATAATTAAGCATTTGAAATACGAGATGAACTTAATAGGACTGCAATAAAAAATCAAAAAAGTAAAGAATTCTAATAGAATTAATTGTTTAGAAATACTAAACTTGAATCCATATTAATAATTCATTTCTTCAACCCAACTTAAATGTGACATATAATACAAATGCTAGATTAAAATGACTGACTTTGTCAACTCTGAAAAGTTGGCGATATCTTTCGCAATTCAACCTTCGTACACTGTAGCCAAGCTTTTTAGCGTCAAAACTGTATGCAACAAATAAGTCTGGAAGTAAAAAGCTTGCTATTTATTATGAATTCATGAAATGACAATACATACGTAGCTCATGATTAACGTCATTAAACCTATAGTACCCATTTCAGAATAAAGAACAGTTTAAAGAAAACTTACGGTAGATTCCAGTAAATATGAATAATCAGAAGATAATTTTGAAAGTATAACTCTATGGATTTGATCACAAATCAACTCTGCGATGTTATTCTGTACAATCCTGTCAGGTAAAGGCTTCTCTTCTTCACGTTCCTGAAACCTTTAGAAAATACGATTCTGTACTAAAATTAATGTACCCATAAATTAAATTTTAACAAAAATTACCTTCTTCCTTTCAGTTCAAACATTAATGCTTCTTGAACTTCATTTCGTATTTTATTCACTATCTCTTTGCATAGATCTCTACTAACTCCATGAATACCTTCTAAAGATTCAACTTGTCTGAATATTTGGGTTCTAGTTATATACTGATATAATGGTAATACATCGTAAGGATATTCTCCTTCCTTGAGAAGAACAGAATTCCAACCATAATACCGCGGCAGATTTAATGCAAACAATTTTTCTTCTACCGTGTGCAAATCTTTATATTTATTAAACAACTCTTGCCTCTTTCTTTTGTCGCATTCTTCTGGTGATAGGTCCAATATAGGAGGATAAGACACTTTTCCATCAACAATGGAATGTGTGCAGTAACGTGGGTGTAATCCAATTATAGATTTAAACCTACTTATCCGCGTCAGCAACTTCATATTAATTTAAATAAAGCTATTCACTTAAATTTGTAATATGTACTCTAAGGAAGGAGGTATAACCTCCCCGGAATAACCTTCCCGGAATAACCTTCCACTCAATAAAATAAATGATCAAATGAAAGTATCATGGTTGATATACCCACCCATATATACCCACCACTAAATTTGATACTTCTAGAATAATAATTACATTTAGAAACACTTTCAAAATTATTCATTAAATACAATCATCACAAGCATACTTTTTTAAGTTAGCTAATATATATTATATATCTGATTTAAGTTCTTTAGCTAATTAAAATTTTACATAATATGTGTTTATTAAAAAAAATATTCTATAACTAATGTTAGTTTGTAAATTATGCTTTTTGATACATTATATTATATGCAACATAACAGTGTTCATTTATTTGAATTAAACGTTTAACGTTGCCTCCACAATAAAATACTTTTGAGATGTTTGATTCTTATCGTAAGTGCAAAGATTTGAAAGTGTTTCAAATATTTCAAGTTCTTTTCATTAATAACAGACTTTGTTTTCAATAAATCAATTACCAATAGTTTAAAACTTCAAGTAACACTTTCCGGTTTCATTTCTCACTTTACAGCCTATATTTTTTCATCCATGTTCATCCGTCCTTCCACGCGTTCATCAGAGATCAGAAGTATGGCTCAATTTGTATTTAGTACTCAATAAAATTAAAAATCCATCTATTTTATTCACTTTAAATATGCGTTTTAATTTTTTGTTTAAGTGCACCTTGTAGAAATTAAAAGTTCGTATATTATATATGAATACAGGAAACTTATATGTTGAATCATAGGAAGAGTTAAACTTCCCGTTGATAATGTCAAAATTTCACTAGGGTTTACTGAAAACAAAATTCCTAAGAAAATGATGTTTTGAAAAACCAGTAAAAGCAATTTTCAGTTGATTAATAATATTATTGTTTTGTAAATATTGTTAAAGACAATAATGCATTTCAGCTATTATTTGTAATTTAAATGCAGTATTATATAAATTAATATACTTGATTAATACTTTTCAAATGGGTTTTTTAAGTAATCAATATCTATTAACTTTGTTGTTCATTATTTTTACACAGGTTTGTACGTTTTCTCTTGTCATAGAAGTATTGTTTTAAAGGTTTTTTCCCATTTTATTTGAAGAAGGAACAATTGTGAGAATGCTATGAAAATCTTACTATTACTGTAGCACCTATTGGTCAATATTTTTTGGAAAATAATAAAACTCCTTGAAAATGTACTTGTACACAGTGATAGTAAGTAAATCAGGTTAAGAGTTACCATGAGTCCAGGTAAATTTATGTCAAGCATTAGCATATAATATCCTGGTCCCTCTGATTCCTAGAGCATGGGGTTTATTGTGTAATATCTATTTTTAATGTTAAGTCAATATTTTTTTTTTATTCAGTCTAGTATTAACATAAAATGAAAGACAGTGTTGTCAAAGTGAAGCACTTAACAAGAAAAAAGGCTTCTAGTAAGATATGGTGAGCCTGTACGATGTCAGTTACTTGTTAAAGATCCCTGCTCTAATAAACTTGGAGATGTCAAATTTATAATTCTGGACATAGAATGACGTTAATACACATTGGGCACCGTGTATGTTTCCATGGTTCCACATTATTAATTTAAAAGAAAAAAATTATCAGAGGTTCAGATTAAATTGTTTTTTCTATTCATTTCTCATTCTTTATGGCCATTAAAGATATGATAAAATACTTATTATATTTATTAAATTTTTTAAATATTAAATCTCAATTAGATGTGTCATTTCTTATCTTCGATGGTTATACATACAACTGTTTCTATCTGCCTAGATTGCAGTGGCAGTACCACAAGAGAACACACATAGGCCGGACATTGGCCCCTTTGTGTTACTACATAATGAACAACATTCTACATTGGGAGTCGTAAATTTTGCTTAAATCAAGTATATTTTAGAGTAGGAATCTTTAATGAGTACCTGAAATCGTATAGGTTCGGGACCGATGGCTTAACGTCCTCTCCGATGAACGACGTCCTCAAAGTACTCACCTCCTGCATAAATAAATCGAGGGCCACAGTGGGTATTGAACCTGGGTCTAGCAATCCAGAGGAGAGCACGTTACCGCTGAGCTAACCTGACTAACTTACCAATTACTCTAAATTCTTTTGACTTTGGTTTTTACGAAGTAAGTTTTTGACACCAAGTGAAATAAGACAGCTAATAATTTAAATGTATAATATTGTACAATATTATATAATTAAATATTAACATAAAGTTCTCTACTGTAACAATTAATTAAGTATTACAAAATAATTTCTGCTGATTATAAAATACAATATATATACACAGTGGTTAGGACGGCTTAATTTTTCAGTGGTTCATTTTTCTCTGAAACAAAAAAAAATTCATTAGTAAACGTTTCATATAAATATATATATTTTAATAACTTAATTTAAAAAGTAGCAATATTAAGTAAAAAAAAATTACTTGTATTTGAAAAGTCCATTTCAAAGATGAGCAAACTTATCTCTTACAATTATGTAATAATCACGTCAGTTTTAACTCGTTAGATTCATCAAAGTAGCTCTAAAAGTTAGATTTTAATGAACACTAATGTATAGAAACAACAGTGTTCATGATTAAGAATTTACACGCATTGCTCTGGTCTCCTAAAATAACATGTGTAGAAAGATAAATAATATTCAAGGTATGTTAAATTTGGTCTGGTCAGTTAAGTCTAGACATACTCGTAAGCATGACATTTCCTTGATTCATTCTACATTCTACAGGGTGTCACAAAAGTCTCAATATCTCTTCTTTTTCGATTATTCTTGAGTGAATAATTAATAAGGTTTAAGGTATTCATCACTCCAACAAATTCGTTTTGTATGTTTTATCTAGATTTGATCAGGGCAAGGTCATAAGATTTGCCCCCCCCCCCCCCCTCCACTGGTCGTTGATAATCCGTTAACCTTCAAAATTCCAGAAAATCCTCAAAATACGTATTTTCATGGAATTACAATCTGACTGTTTTTGAAAAATGTAAGATTTGCCATTTTAACGGAATATTATTAAAAAAAATTATATTTCTTTATATAATAAAAAGTATAATAGTATATATTTCATTTAAAGTGATTTAGGAACGAAATTTTTAAATTGATGATTAAAGTAAAATTTAATGAATCTAGAATGAAAAAAATCATGGATATTTATAATGGAAGAGATTTATTTCAATTTCTGTTTTTTAAGGAGAATTAGAAAATGACATAGGTATCGTCAATATAATTTTGAATATTTTCAAGAAATCCTAAAGAAATTCTTAGGACCATAGAGGTAAATATAAATTACATTAAGATGATGAAGGATCTAACGGCTTATATTGTATTCTGCTGTTAGGGCCGGTGAATCGATTTCTGATTCTGTCCATCTTTAAGATGGACATCATCAGAAATCTGTCCAAGGTAATCATCAGAAGAATACGATGTAAGGTAGTGTACTTTCAGTCAGTGTACTTTTTTAATTTAACTCAGGATATTAGTTTCACTATAGGCTTCTTAGTTAGAGGGATAAAAACGTTTTATCATGATACATAATACAAAAGAAGTCACTGTGTTTTTGTACTGATTCATAAAAATCTATAAATTCAGAATATCCATGATACCTGATTTTGCCCATGATCTTTCCTATCGTCCTCATAAGGTTGGGAGGCACTACGTCGGTCATAATGGACGACAGACGTGAGTCTCTCTTTAGAAGAGTGAACAGGTCCTTGGCATGTCTCCTGCAACAGTACCTTGCAGTGACCAAACCTATTCACATTCTAGATGGACAAGTCACTGGTTTCCTTGTTCAAAAAAAATACTCCATGACAATTTAAAGCAATGATTCATCAACATACAAAACTAAAAGGTACACTACACTACGGCTTTGTAATTTAATCTGTTGTCGATTTGCAGCTGCTAGTACTATGTAAGCATATTCAATCCTATATTTTACTCCTGTTATTCTTTCTATAATCATTTTTCAATATTTTTAATTTTTTCTAAAGTTTTGCAACCTTATATTATTCCTCCCCCCCCCCCCCTCTGCTATCTCATGTCAAGTGTGTTTTTCCTCTATTCTTTATGCTATTTTGTTGCTTTATTTACATATACATCGTAAACTATAATAATAAATAAAAGAGATCAGCCAAAATAAACTAGCCTTGTATCAATTGAACAAAATCAGTATTCATTTTTTCGGTATTATGAATACAAACAATGATAATATATTCGATTAACATATTGTATGAAAAAAAACTCGGGATTTTCTTTTAACACAACAATGACAACTACCACTCTAAATCAATATATCTAGCCTTCACCTTTAAGCCGAACCTAATTCTTAACAAACGAAATATTAAATAAGAAAAATGATTTAAGTAAGAATACCCATTTGCACTTCAAAGCGAAACTTAAATTAAAATGTTATTTTAAAATAGCTATTATGATAACATTTTCAGGGTTCACAGGATTATTTTTTTTAATCTATCATTTTTTAGCAGATTATTGGAAAGATACATTTTAACTGGAATGCATAAACTGGTCCAAATATAAAGAAATGATTAACACCATTCTTATATTTCTATATTTAAGGTTTTTTCTATACTTCTATATTTTAAGTTTCAATACTTGAAATGATGTTACAGATAAAAATGTTTAAAATAAAAGTTGTATAGAATAAAATTTGTTCTCAGATTTTCTCTAATTTTATTTGTTTTTACAATATTTTGAAATGAATTGTTTATTTATATCTTTTACTGATTTTAACCTTTACAGTTGTTTCGTCAGTTACTATTATCTTTATTAATTTGAGGGATGTTATGGGTATACTTGATAATATAGATGAAGGAAATTAACTACTAAGACTATTTCTCGTCAGTGCTACTGAATCAAGAGGCGTAGATGAAATTGGGGAGTTTTGGGTGAGACCTCTGTCAGACATTTTCGGAAGTATTTTCATGTACATTTTACATATATATATATATATATATATATATATATATATATCAATGATCAAACCACAATAAGAAATGGGAAAACAAGACTAAGATCTTTCAACCGTAACAAGCGGTCTTCGTCAGAGTCAAAAACCCAACTGAACACTGACTGACTCTGACGAAGACCGCTTGTTACGGTTGAAAGATCTTAGTCTTGTTTTCCCATTTCTTATTGTGATTTGATCATTGATTGTTATTTCACGTGTTTATGTGAAATCTTCTTTTATATATATATATATATATATATATATATATATACATCTTACCATTTACTCTAATTACTGCCCTTGTTTAGAAAAAAAAACTCAGAAGTACTCTTAAGTATCTTGTATATATATTAATATTTACCCTAATAACTCACCTTGTTTTCAAATAATTTTCAGAAGCATTGCCATTTACATTCTACATGTCTTACACCATTTACCATGATTGTTTTCCTTGTTTGCAAACAATTTTCAAAAGTACTCCTAAGTATCTCTGCTTAACCCACTTGTTCAAAATCTTTCCCTACTAGTAATCCCCACAAACTCCCAATGACGACTAAAACAGCAATGGCCACGTCACCTTCTGTCGACATAAAAATTATATATAGCTATGGAGTGCCACCAATGGGTGTCCACCTGATTTCCGCTACAAAATGAAAAAGCTAAAGGAGAAACCCTGAAACAAAATTACTTCTAAATACATGAAATTGTAGTCGAAGTATCCAATAATGCAAAAAAAAAAAGAATTATCTTTTGTATATATTAATCTTTACCCTAATAGCTTACGTAGTTTTCAAATAATTTTCCGAAGTATTTCCATGACAATCAATATATACGACTATTTACAGTAATTACTCACCTTGTTTCCAAGCTGCCTTCAGTCAGGCAGTTGGCACCCGTGATCAACACAGAATCACGAGCATCCTTAGGCATAGATAACATCCTTTCTGGTCCTAACCTCTCAGCTAATTTCACCAACAGTCTACACGTGGCTCCTCGAACCAATCCATTGTGGTGCCTAGAAACAAAATGGAAGTTTTTAATTTCGTAGCAAACTTTGTTCTCTGTGATGTTTTAATACAATTTAATTTCTTATTTCGATAAAGATTATAATTCATCTGCTCTTCATCATTTCTTTATTTTTATTTATTCAAACTATTTTTTCTTATTTTTATATACACAATGTATGAATTAGTTTCTGTATTTATATTTATTCTTATATGTTTTTACTTAACTGTGGACTAAGACAACTATTATTCCTTTACTTTTACATTAATTTAATTTGTATTATCTATTTTAACTTTTATCTGTCTTGATCTATATATATATCTATATTTAGTTTTGATATTTTTTCTACGATTTCTTCAATATACATTCTGGCAGTATTAATTTTTTTGCACTTATATTTTTTTAAAAAAATAAAAAAATATATTTTTTCTATTGGCGAAGTCCGCACTAGTTCACCACATATTTTCATGAGTTCAAAAAATATTCATTGAATTACCAAAAAAAAATAGCCAATGTTGAATTTAAAGGACGTTTATACTTTTGTGAACTGCATTTCTTAGTATTGTAATTTTAATTTGATCTTTCAATAACCTATATTATTCTTTTCTAGATTATAGCTAGGTTAGGTTACAGTGGTAGTCCCACAAGGGAACACACGTAGGCCGAGCATTGGCCCTTTGTGATACCACACAATGAAGATTGATTCTACAGTGGGAGTTTTAAATTTTGCCTAACTCAAGGCAGATTATAGCTAACAAGATATTGTTTCTTAGAATCACAAAATCTTCTGTGATTCTAAATGAAAATTTTTAATTTTAAACAATTGACTATTTCCAGGATTTTATCCGTTGATGAATAGTTTTAGAATTGATTTCCGTAAGATGTGTTTGTAAAGTTTTACCAAATGTGATACTACATGGTGCAGCAGTTGTTTAACTTTTTTTTTGGCTTGACTTGTATTTGACTTTGCTTTGAATGTTAGATGGTACCTTCTATAGAAGCGCTCTGTTATTCTACTTGGTAATGATTATCAAGACCACTCTTACTTGGCTCCCTTGTGGACGAGAGCATGGACAACCCTGACCGGCGCCAGCACGTCCACCAGAGTGTCCAAAGCCGCGCTGCTGTCAGCCCTCAAGAACCTGTTGGTGTCCGCCACTCGGGACAGAAGAGCCCCAGTCAGCTCCTCCGCGTCCTACAACACATTCCAATGCTTGCTCTGTCATTTTTCTTTAATACTCAAGATTCAATTTTAGTCATTTCAAAATGATTTATGCCATATACTGAGAGATTTCCCCCATTTTTTCAGAAGAATTAGACACACTGAATATTTCTTCTACTATTTGTCAATCAATTGTTTATATCACATAAAATAAATTACAATCCTAATCCATTCTGTATTCAAATTGCCGTTGGATAATGTATTCATTATCCATATGCCGTGAAATGAAAACCACTAACACAAAGTAAGAAATTCACAAATGGGACTAAAAATCTTTCAACCTCAAAATAATCAAATAGTTAATAAATAAGATCTTAAAAATTATAAAATTAATATTGATATAGCTTCTCGACCAGTGATTTATAAAGTTCAAAGAAGGGGTTCTTTAGGATTTATGTCTAAAGAAAATAGTTGATATTCCGTGGATATATTTGTTTTGCACTACTTATGTCGCAAATAATTTGTTTTTTAGCCTTGAAAATGCCAAGTAATTTTTGAAAAAACGTCGGCGTACAAACAGCAGTTTAATTTTCTTTAGACCAAAATCATCAAGAACCCTTCTTTTAACTATAAAATTAGTGTTTATTTCTTTGTTCGTTTCACAGCCATTGATAAATATCATATTTGTTTCTGTTGAATATACATTTTAATTGAAAGTTGCACTCTCAATAGCTGAGGTGTCAAAAGTGGGGTTGAATAAAGTTTTCATTCATTCATTGTTCATCAGTCTTTCATTCATTGTCAATTTTTCATTTAATAGTTGTCAAGGTTGTGAATGAACTCTAATTAATGAATGTAAGACAAATTTGCATAACTAATACCTAAACACAGAGTTATACAGATTTAGCAATTCAAATTCACCCTTTTCTAAATCAATCTCTCCTCTTTCAAAATTAAATTCGTCTTTCTGCAAGAAAATACATTCACCCTTGGAAATCAAATTCTGAAGGGCAACTTCCAAATTTTGCAAATACAAATATTTTACTCTAAAAGACCCGAGACATAAATATCACTTATAAAAGGGATAATTTCATTTTCAAACAGGTAAATTTGATTCAAAAACAGATGAAAGTGCTTTGCAAAAATATAAATTTTACTTGTAAATCCTATAAAAACTATGATGGTGAAATTTTATTGGTTAAGCACATAGGGTTATATTTTTATTTGCAATAAAAAAAATGTGCTTTTTATTATATTACCTGCCTTCAATTTTCTACTATATTATGCTATCTACCATAAATAATAGACAGTTTATAGGGATAAACTTATCCGAAATTATTCATAATTCAGTACACAAAAATTTTACAACTAATTCAAAACATGATTAAAGTTTACAAAATTAAAAGAAGAAACATATACAATGTATCCCGTCAAAATGTATTCTATTACTGTTTTTAAACATATCTTACATCATTTAAGAAAACTGGAAATATAGCACCATGTCTTTTCAGAATTTTCCAACAATAATGATCTAAATGAGTTGCAGATGCTGTTGAGGAACCCCTCTTTTTTTCAGTATGTCAATCTCTGTGATATATACTCACAGATAATGTTGAATTTTCTAAATAAATACATTTAAAGGATATTTTTTTTCTTCTATGAAATCTATTTATTCTTTCAGCTATGAAATGATGAAATGGTAGATAACAAAATAAAAGGAAGGTAGCATACTACAATAGCACCAAAAGAAATATATACTGACGGGGTCCAAATTGCGTCCCAAGGAGAGAAGGAGTTGGTTGATGGCCTGACACGAAGCCCGAGCGACTTGAGAGCGGAGACTCTTGGCATGGCGGGCTACGGCGGAGACAAGCTGGTGCGCCGCACCCACCGCCACGTCCTCGTGGTGCCGCCCCAGCCGCACACTGCCCTCCAGGCCCTGCACCACCACCTCCCTGCCACGCCAAACAACAACATATTATCTCTGTGCAAAACGTCTTACATTAGAATACACTGACTAGTCGACCGCCACCAGTCTAAGCCTCTTGACTGTCCAAAATTGCAAGCACCCACAACCACCTCAACAAGTTTTAGGACTACTATACGACTTTTAAGAGGTGGGTCGTCCCTCTCAAATGAGGGAATGCGTCCATTTCCCCCGGCCAGGGCTCACCTTGCTTCAGATCAGCGCTCAATGCAGCTATCCTCACGGGTAGGCCAGCACCAAAGGCATTAGAAGGACTTGATGACTACATTAGGAACAAGGTGCATTGGTAATCTTAATTACCCATATACATGGAACAGGACTCTCTAAGATGATGCTAACGCAAAGCATTTTCTTAACTAATGAATATCAAGGTGTCTAACTACCCTCTATCGCGTCACACGTAATTCACTTTCGAAATGCTGTTAGTTTAGTAGAATATACCAAACCTACGTAGGAAACCATAGCCACCGCGAGTCAAGCATCAAATAACAAGCCATGTTCAAGTGTACTGGGAAGGACTTTGAACACGTCGTACCGGGGGAAGAGGTAGCTCGTCTTTAGTAATTAATTAACAAATCTTACTCACGATCTATTACGATACCTGATACTCGTTAAAGATCCCCGATTCAAAAACTTGAGTTGAAAAAATTTAAAACTTCCAATGTAGAACTGTTAGTAACAGCTAAAATCAGTGACAAGTAGCAGATGACCTGCTTATTGCATACCTAGAACAAAAATAAAGATGGAAACCTATAAATGTTGGTGTTGGAGCAAAGCAAAGAAACAAACATTGTGGTACCTAATATATTTATTGAACATTTGGGTAAAACATGGGATCACAACGATCCTGTTGAATCTACCACTGGGGGTTGTGTTTGAACACTTTGTAAGTGTTCTATAAAAAAAAATCCGGTATATTTAATTTGCTAATACTATACTTCAGCGTGTACCAGTATTTTTACGTAATTATGAAGTATCCTCTTTTATGTAACAGGACACGTGTGAATGGAAGCAGACCATCTCAAAGCCTGTGTCACTTCAAAGTGACTCATCGTAAAATTCACCTTTATTGTTCAGGGGGCCACCCAGTGGTTTAACAACCAAGTTGGGAGATGGCTGGTAGGTTAGTTGATATTTTATAAAACAAATATTTATTCTGTTATCGGTTTATGAACAGTTAATTTAATTTTTAATATTTTGTTTATGTTGTTCAATTATGTACTAGGATTCTATAGCCAAAATTACATGAACAAAAAATAAACAAACAATCTATTGGAAAACTTCAATATTCAATTAATATAAATGAATCCCACAGAACTTTGGTAGGATATATTAATAAAAATTTAAGATTGTCTACACATGCACTTAGGGTTGGCTGTAAGCCGATTTGGCTAGAAGAACTCTAGTTTTAACAAAAAAATCCTTGTAAGTAATACATATAAGTAGACATTCCATCCCATTTCTTTTCTAACTTGTTATGTCATCAACTTTAGACATTGATAATGATTATCAAAGAGTTTTACAAACTCCTGAAGTAGAAGAAGACATAAACGGAAAGATAAGTTCCTACTAATATTTATGTAATCAAATATTTCTGGTGGAAATAATAATCAATAGATTTGGTCGAAAGGCACAGGTACAAGGTTATAAAGCAAACAGTTAGAAACAACGGTATAGATCATCAATAAGAAAATAATCCAAAAAAGTAAAGTACCAATAAACGAATTACAAATTTAAAAGTGCACTTTAAAAAAAATGGTAAAAAATAATTAATGCTTTTTCAGTACCGACAAGAAGGTTAAAAGTAGCTATATATTATTGCATTTCGAACATTATAGTAGTAACAATAACAGACGAGAGTAGATCTTTAAATGAAATTAAACTACATTAAATTAATATAAAACAAAAACGTGAATTCATTTAATGACTAGTTGAAGTTTTTGTTTATACACAAACTGCCTGTAACAATGTAAATAATATCATTAATAATAATGTTTGATAAAAAAGATAAGAGTTTGTTTCAACATGTAACTATAAATACCAATCAACAAATGATCAAACCAATAGCAATTAAAGGAAACGACAATTAAATGGTTCCCAAAACAAAATACAAACCATGCATTGCAATTATAAGAAGCAACGAAAAATAAGTGTAATTGGACAATTATTATAATTGATTTCTCTTTAAATTAAATGATGATATATTTACAAATCTAGGTAACAAATTAGTTTAAATATATGATCCTCATTTTTTTGATGTTTTGCAAACCACGCATAAAAAAAAGTTAAATAAAACAACTGAATAGGGAAAAGAGATTAAAATTTGATTGTGCAAAAAAGAGGAAACACGTTCTAATCAAACACTCCAACAGAGATAATTCAGATGATATCAGAAATGTAATAGAAAAAGTTGTAGAGTATTCTAAGTTTAATTGAAAGTTTCATAAACACAAATCACAAAGGTTAAATCATGAAAGTAATAAAGGTCGTTGTACTTTGACGTACCTAAAGCACTACTGTAATGAGGTGATTTAACAATGTTAATTAAAATCACAAAACGACCAATTGTTTTGATACGTTTGTTACGTGAATACCAGTAGGCGGTAGATTTAACAAATGTCACAAACAGTGTTACCAGTATTACTGACCCTGTAATTAAAACTCTACTAACACACATGATAATTCTAAGCACTGTAAAGACGTATGCGTTATTACAGTAGTTCCTTGGCTTTTGCCTCAATGGAAGCACAACTTGACCGAATAGAGTTCATTCCTTACAAAGTCAAACCCATCACTAAAAGTCTACTCTTCATACGCAACAAATGGTACTTCACGACCATTTGCTCAAGTATACGCGACATACACCAGATAAATAATATTTTTTAGTTACTATTTTTTACATGTAACAATCAATATTTTTCATTTCAAGAAAATTTCCAAAGAAGGTATTATTTAACTTTTTTTATCATTTATGTAGAAAAAACTTCTTCAGATTAAAAATGAATTAACTGTCAAGCAAAGGTGTTGATTATTAACGGCAAAGTTCTCACCATTCTGGGTTGTCCAGCTGCAGAATAACTCTGTTCAGAGCCTCCTTAGGATGACTAAAAGGAGCTAGTGACTCCGGGTAGAGACTGACTGTTTCGGGTTTTCTTTCACCGAATCGTCGCTTCAACATCCGTCCCCTCCTGAAAGCATAATATCAAAGTAACATGAAACATTCTGCGCAATAACTAATAAACCAGTAGAATATCATATATCATCTATAACATTCATACGCACTAATTTCAGATAGAACACTAGGAAGTTAAAATCCTTGAAGCTGTGTGATCCTGCTTACTGGGAACTAGTAATTTCAGACAAGATTATCACTTTAAGAAATATGCAGAATGGAACAGTTTTCAGACAAAGAAGCATTATTTTTTTGTGTAAAAAAATGTTTTCGAAATTATTCATTGATTATAATTAGAAACAGGTTAAAATACAATACAGGACAAGGTTAGGTTAGGTTACAGTGGTAGTACCATAAGAGAACACACATAGGCCGAACATTGGCCCTGTGATACAAGAGGATGAAGAGTCTACATTGAGACTCCAAGACTAGCATGTTGCTACTGGGTTAATCTAAACTCCAGAATACAGCACAAAGTGTAATTTAATATCTTTAAATAACTTGTTTTGTTCACTTGTTGGTAACCTGTGTTGAAGCAATTTTATATTATTACATCCAGAATGGTGGAAGTAAATAGAGTAGTTAGTAAAGAATTAGATTAATGACGATGAAAGTAGAATTTATTAACAATCAAAGGTACACTGATCAAATATGTAGGGTGCTCCAAACCAAGTGATTTATAAAGAAACAGAATTCTGAGAGTGCCAAAAGATATACCAAGCCAAAGAGGTAGTACGTGAAAAGTCTATTATTAAACGTAATCATTAACTAGCACTAATGAAACAAAACTTTAATAATGTAATTAAAATTATTCCATGTCTTTTTAAGCTTCCTTTGCTTGAGGGCCCCTTAAAAGCTATTATTTGTCGACCTATGAAAATTAATTATCAGCATAACAAAAATATTTGTTTTTCGAAAAGTAACTATTTTGTTATTAATAAAAAAACCATTTGTTTGTGTGTAAATAAAATTAAACAATGAAAATGAAATTCCAAATACATAAAATACGTTATTTTTATTATAATTTTACACATTTTGTGCAAATGAATTGTAACAGTGGTGTGCAACTATTTTTGCCGCCCGCTGCCCTCTCCCTCGCGGGTCGTTGATAATCCGTTAACTATCAAAATTCCTAATGAAAGTCCTAAAATTTTATAATGAAAGTCCTAAAAATATTTCATTTTCATGGAATTACAATAAAGGATCTAATTTTAGACGCGTTATTAGTCCCACACTTTCATCTTATTACAGTGCTCGTATACATATACATACAGTCGTCATCAAAGAATGTCAAAGATTTTTCAAAACAAAAACCTATAATTCAAATCATAAAAAAATTATTAACTTTTTTAATAAAAATTAACCTACGCAAACAAATATAATGAATTATCAACACCTTTAAAAAAATAGTTTTGAAAAATTGAAAATGAACTTATTTTTAATTTTCAAATATTACAGTTGAAAAATCCGTTAAAAACAGTATTACTTGCAGAAAACATAAACACAATTATGACCTTAAAAATTCATTTTTTTATAAAATTTCATATTTTTTGTTAGGTGTTTATGATATTAATTTTTTTCTATTTTCTATTTTTACACCTTCAAAATGCCGCCCCCTGGCACGTGCCGCCCTCTGGCACATGCCGCCCCCTGGCACGTGCCACCTTCTGGCACATGCCGCCCCCTGGCACATGCCGCCCCCTTGCACATGCCGCCCAGGGCGGACCGTCCTCCCGCCCCCTTCCTTGCCATGCCACTGAATTGTAAAGCTACACGCAGAGTGTGATATATATATATGACTACTTGTGAGGATAGGTTTGCACTGACGGTGGGGCCGACCCTGGAGGAGGGGTGGGCAGATGCGGCCTCGGGGGAAGACTGAGCGTTGATCTGGAGAGAGGATTGTCTCGCGCTGCACTGTACCCTCCGGGGATGTCTTCTGCAAGGGCCTCTGCGGCGCCCCCATCACCTCCTATGCTTCTCACTGATGTTGACGAAGACCCATTCTAAACAGCCATCATTATTAGAGGACGACGGTATAAACGAAGAGACACTTCGTAAAAACAACATCAAATACATTCACTCTTATAAACAGCCATGATAATTCCATTCGCATTTTATTTATAGGGTAGCTATTACTTTTCTATTTTGTTAAACTATATTCAGCTTAAAAGTGAATATATATATAATATATATATATATATATATATATATATATTATATATATATATATATATATATATATATATATATATATATTATATATATATATTTATTTTTGATATATACAAAAAGAAGAAGGTATTCAAAACCTTGAAAAACTAGTGAAGAAAATGACATCAGCGAAATACGGTCAGCTGTTCAACGAAATATTATATTATATATAAATATATATATATATATATATATCAATGATCAAACCACAATAGAAATGGGAAAACAAGACTAAGATCTTTCAACCGTAACAAGTGGTCTTCGTCAGAGTCAAAACCCAACTGAATTATATATATATATATATATATATATATATATATATTATTCATAAATTATTCAAACAATCGCCTACTTGATAGTTATTTTTCATATATATATGAAATATTTAAAAAAAATTATCAAAAATAAATATTCACGATAAATTATGCAATAATTATTAATAAGAATTGACCATAACACAATATTAAAATGAAAATTCATTAACGATCTATTTGTGAATTATGCAGTACATCATGAATTATGATTATAAGAAAAATACATTCACTCTGACAAACAGCTATGATAATTGCATTGGTATCTTCTTTATCGGGTATCTATTATTATTCTATTTGATTAAACTATATTCAAAGAAAAGTGGAATATATATCAGAAATTATTTAAACAATCGCCTACTTGATAGTTATTCTTCATATATATATATAAGAATATCTCAAAGAAATTATCGTAATAAATATTCACGATAAGTTATACACTAAATGCATGCATCTTATTATTTCCACTAAGGTTAGTATTATTAATATTAGAACTATAATACTCCGTCTTACCTCGTATACTGCTACTGATGCTCTTGGACCGGTTTCGAGTGTCACCCATCTTCAGCTTTTTTGAAGAAGAGTGACACCCGAAACTGGTCAGAGAGCTACAGGAGAAGTATACGAGGCAAGACGGTGTATTATAGTTCTAATATTAATAATTATACAATGATTATTAATAACAATTGAACTATTATAAAAGATTTAAATGAACATTCACTACAGATCTATTTATGAATTATGTAGTACATCATGTAGATATTACCACTAAATGATTATTCGAGTAAATTACAAATTTAATTGAAATAATTCATAATTTATTAAATAACGTAGAATTGAAGAACAAATGATTTTACTTTTGTCATCAAGATCATTAACGATCCAATTCAAATTTAATGCACGGTATTATTTATATTTCAAATTTGATTCAGAATAAACATGTGGAACAGCAGATCAAAAAACAAATCTGAAGGTAATAAGATTTCGACATTGATTGTTCTGTTTGAAATATTGATATAGGAGTGTTGTAGGTGAAGGTTATTTGTTTGCTAAACTAACCGAGTTTATATGATGAGTGGTACAGCTTTCATTAAAAATCTGAATGTTATATTATTAGAGGGAAAACATATTTTTAGCTGTTTTTTTGTAAACTTCAAAGCTTGGAGTCAGGGTAGCCCAGTGGCTTACGCGCTCACCTCTCGACTGGTTGATCCGGGTTCCGGACTCACTAGGTTATAGATTTTTGTTGCCTGTACCTGGCACCATAGTGCCAAGTTCTCAGTTCGCACCGAAGTCAGAGATTTTTAATTTATATACAGGCAACTCTAAATGAACGTGAGTTCGTCAAAAGTAGAGATCATAGCATAAAATGAATTGGGTATTGCTGCTCGCCTATAATTATGAATCATATTAATTAAAAAATAAACCATCTTTACTCCCCTGTGAGAGTATGGAAGGCAAGATTACGTCCTTGGAGAGTGCGGGGTATATGGAACCATGATAATATTTCTGTCGTAAACCAGTACTCGTTAAGGTAACGGATTATGCATCTTTTTTTTTAATTTGTTTCTATTAATCAAAAATTATTTGTTTCTTATGAAAGCTGCTTCAGAATCAACGATTACACATCTGTAGGTTTTAACTGGGCAGGCTTACTTACCCCCTTACTGTTTGAGGACTACCACAGGATTCATAAGAATTCGATCGTCCCCCTCCGAAGAGGGCAATGCCCGTTACCTTGGGACCAGGGCTTGCAATGACATTTAATTTGATCCATCAGGGCCTCATTATGGGGACTCTTTAGTGCCACAGTGAGCGACCCATAGAGAGATTACAAACCTCTCGTTGGCTAAACGCCACCTGGTCCGTGTTAATAAGTGCTAGAGAGTCTTTAAGGTCTCTCTATTCGTAAAATAAAGGGTTCGAGAGAGAGGGGTGGTATCTAATCGTCCCCACTCTGAGATCCCGTCAAAAGCCAAAGCGTTTATAAAGCAAGTACCAGTTGTCCAGTCCATTCAACTGAGTTCATGGCCCATTCTCATTGGTAGGGGTTTGGGGTCTCTAACTCACCGGTATGCTAAGCAGGCATGCACCCGAGAAGTTACTGCTTCTCACACAGCGACCACAAAGGTCTAACCAACTTGGGTGAGAACTAACAGCAAGTACGAGTCCGACCTCTTAGGTGGTATGGAAAGAAAACCCTCCGTGGGCCCCTGCCGGCCGTAGTACCAACTTGTTTTAAGAGTTTTGGATCAAATTTCAGACCAATGGTCCTACTGAACCTGCTCAGATGCAGATAATTTCAATGGCATTACTAGCCTCTGGTTCAATAAACCTGTGGAAATAAAGCCGATAAAGCCTTTGGTAGAGCTGCATGGCCCCACTGGGAGCATATCTACAGGTTTTTCGAATTTCTTTTACATATAATTTGTAGATGTGATATCAGACGCCTTAAGCAAATCAGTTGGTCTTTTCATCAAGACATTTGACGGTTCAAAGCTTGCTTATGACACTTAATATTTCATGTGAGTGGATGGAATAGCTTGAGCACGCACGCACATCTTCCTGGAGGACTGTGATGAGCCTTTGATGAGTACAATCAGTAGCCATTGTCAATCAATATTATACCAGGCATTATGATTTACCACTTAGCCAAACTGCTAACTGTACTTATCTAAATCATAACCTTGGATAAATTATAATTTAGCCAACGTTATTATTTAGCATCCTGAAGTAGAATCAACCAGGTAATAAGCCTAGTCCATAAATAAAACAGGTGCCGAATAATAAATGAGCCACAGTTTCCTCCCTTAAATGAAAGCTTACAATTATGGCATTTGAAATCCTATTTCCTTATTATGTATAAATGTAAAAATTGCAGCTTTAAATACTTGTCACTTAATAGTAAATTAAAAATATAAATTAACATTTAATTACAACCAGTAATATTTAAACCGAAGCGATGTTTAATGACTTCTCAGTATTATTTTGTTAGTTCAATCAGTTGATTTCCACCAGTTTGTTCTGAATACACCCTTAACCATCTACTGTTTGCAATAAATATTTACACTGCTGATCTCCTCCTTGATTAAGACTTCACCCTGTTTTACTTCTTCTACCTGTTCTTCGGTATCATCTGAATCCACTGAAACAAAAATAAATTAATTTTTACCTTTCTCTATTAGTGAAAATAATGTGAATGTTATTGAAATATTTCATTTGGTACTCATAAAGATAGAAAAATAAAAATACACACATTTTTTTCTTCCATTAAGTTAGTTTTTTTTGTTTGCATTAATTTGTTATAATTTATCTTACTAAAGTTACTACTTAATTATGATTGTATAAACTTTAAATGAAACATGTTTGAAAACATTTGAACAGCTGCATCTATTGGAATAGATAAAAATAAGGTATAAATATATTAATTAAATTATGTTCCAATAAAACAATCATTTATATCTTAATCGTTGATTAAGGCAACTAAAATGTACCATATAAATATGGTACATTTGAGTTGAGAGAATAATAGCAAGTTAAGTAGTAATGAGGGTCAGGGTAGCTCAGTGGTTGACGTACTCGCCTATGGGCTGTTAGTCCGGAGATTGATCTCCACCTGGCCCACGATTTATTCATTCGGGAGGTGAATAAATCTGAGTACGTCGTCCCTCGGAGAAGACGTTAAGCCATCGGTCCCGAGCCTGTACGAACTCGTTAAAGATCCCTACTCGAAATGCACTTGAGTTAGTCAAAATTTAGGACTCCCAATATAGAATCTGTAGAATCACCGATTAAACAAAAAGTTGGTAAACAGCTGACGTTATCACCTGCTAGGGGATCGGCTTAAACAATAAAAAGAAAAAAAAGTAGTAATGACTTGATGAATACGCCCTATGATTCAGGATTCTAAATGCCCATTAAACACTACTGATAAACAGTTATGCAGTATGTCTGTTAAGAAAATACCTACTTTTTTCGTATAAAATGACCTACTTATGATGAACATTTCCCAAAACAATCGATGCATTTCTTTACTAAGGACTATCGTTCTGAAAAAACATTCGTTTGGGCCATTTAGGTTCAAAACCACAGTAGGTCATGCAATGGAACACACAGTGTTCTCTATTTTCACACGTAGTAACTATTTTCGCTGCCCGAGAGCGATCGTAATATTTGCCCCCCCCCCCTCCCCCCGCCTAACATCTTATTATAGTACTCGTATATCATCTACGAGATTTGGTTTTCTTTGGTCATCAAAGAAAACCAAACATTTTTTCAAAACAAAACCTATAATTCAAATCATAAAAAAAATGTTAAATTAAATTAATTAGCTACGTAAATAAATGTAATAAATTTTCAACCCCATTAAAAAACATGTTTTGAATATTTTAAAATAATTTTAATTTTAATTTGTAAATATTTCAGTTCAAAATCCGTTTAAAAACAGTATTACATAAATAAAACATAAAATAATTAGACCTTAAAAACTTATGTTGGTATAAAATTTCACATTTTTTGTTAGCTTTTTATTATTTTAATGTTTTTCTATTTTTACCCCCTCGAAATGCCGCCCCTGGCATGTGCGGGGCGATTCTCCAACCCCTTGCTATGCACTGAGAATGCAAGAGGGTAAATCCTCAAAAAGTATTTGGGGGCAGAGAAGCCAGGTACTGAGTGGATAGAGCAAAGTACTAAGTGGATAGAGTAAAGTACTGAGTGGATAGTTCAAGGTACTGAGTGGATAGTGCAAGGTACTGAGTGGATAGAGCAAAGTACTGAGTGGATAGAATAAACTACTAAGTGGATAGAGTAAGGTACTGAGTGGATAGTGCAAGGTACTGAGTGGATAGTTCAAGGTACTGAGTGGATAGAGCAAAGTACTGAGTGGATAGAGCAAGATACTGAGTGGATAGAGCAAAGTACTGAGTGGATAGACCAAGGTACTGAGTGGATAGTTCAAGGTACTGAGTGGATAGAGCAAAGTACTGAGTGGATAGAGCAAGGTACTGAGTGGATAGAGCAAGGTACTGAGTGGATAGAGCAAGGTACTGAGTGGATAGAGCAAGGTACTGAGTGAAGAGAAGTAGAGGAGTCAAGGTTGCAAGAATCAAAGCTGTGGTGACTAGGAGATGGAAGAGCATTGCTTTGGATTGTGCAACTTGTAGGCAGTGCAAGGAAGCGACTCCTATTCCGCATGTCTATGAGGGAAGCACACTCTCAGGAGCTGAAATGGTCAATGTAGAAGAAGATATATGATATTAAGGCTTGAAGTTAGTGTTATGCATTGACCAGTCTTTGTGAGATGTGCAGGACTTTTGACTGGAGGCAGGTTGGTGACCCTCTCGCAGTCTGGGGGTTATACAGTCTGCAGGGACATGCCAGGTCCTCTGGAGGCAGGCATGGATACATCTCCAAGTCCCGGCTCTGATGCCCCGGAAGGTCGTCACTTCCTCCACTATCGCCATCTATCCTCCTGCTACAGCCTCTTCCTTCTGTTCTGCCACCATGTTACTGCCTTGAAAACACCAGGGTTCAGCGACACTCGCTTCACTCTTGTTTGAACGAAGGGTGAGGTTTAACTTAGGATGGACCATTTCCATCTGGCCTATCGTAGTGATTTAATCATTTTACTGCCTCCCTCTCTACTCGTCGTCTGACGCTCGTCTCAAATATCTAAAACATACATTTCTTTCAGTTAAAAAAAACTATACATTTTAAATTTCAATCATTTTCTGTATCAAATCACAGACTAAATTTTCTATATTAAAATCAGTGATGCCCAAAGTTTTGGTTTGGTTTCATAGGTGCCCAAAGTTTTGGTTTGGTTTCATAGGTGCGCCCTGAAGTAAAAAAGTTTAAGAAGCGCTGGGATAGAGCAAGGTACTGAGTGGATAGAGGAGCAAGGTTGCAAAAACAAAGCTGTGTGACTAGAGATGAAGAGACATTGCTTTGATTGTGCAACTTGTAGGCAGTGCAAGGAAGCGACTCCTATTCCGCATGTCTTGAGGAAGCTACACTCTCAGGAGCTGAAATGTCAATTAGAAGAAGATATTAATTAGCTTAAGTTGTGTTATGCATTGACCTCTTTGTGAGATGTGCGACTTTTGACTGGAGGCAGTTGGTACCCTCTCGCTCCTGGGGGTTATACTCTGCAGGGACATGCCGTCCTCTGGAGGCGGCATGACACCCTCCGGCTCTGATGCCCCCGAGTCGTCACTTCCCTCCACTTCGCCATCCTCCTCCTCCTCAGCCTCTTCCTTCTGTTCGCCACCCTGACTGCCTGACACCGCGCGACCTCCTTCACTCTTGTTTGACAAGGGTGAGGACTGGTGGACCATTTCCATCTGGCCATCGTAGTGATTTTCATACTGTTTACCGTCGTTGACGCCGTTCAAATATCTAAAACATAACATCCAGTTAAAACCTAAATTTAAAATTTACACTTTTCCAACTAGTAATTTGTTTTTAAAATATCTGAAGAAATATAAACTATCAACACAACCCTATACTTAAATGAGCAAACCTTTAATGGACGCCAGAAATGAATACAGTTGCCGTTCATTAAGAAGAACTATTACATTCAATCAGTATATTTACACATGCAAAAAAATCCTTATTCTTATTTGACTTTACAAGAGCTTAAGTCGAAGTTAGAGTCACTATTTAATAACTTAATGTTTTGTTAAAACGCAATGCCATCATAAGATATTCCTTTCAAATAATATATATTTCATTATATGATAGCACCTTCAGCCCTTGGAATAATATAATATTTTTTTTAAAGATTAGTCGAAGTATTTATAAATACGAATTATGTATATGTTCCTGTTTTTATAAACAGAAACTTATCAATTTTAAAAGAAAATATGCTAAAGAATGTTTATCACGTGCTTTTGAATGACATAAGCGTTTCAAAGATGACCCGAAAACTTAATAAGCCCTTCCAAGTAAAAATTCAACAAAATATTCAAATAAATCGTTATCTAATTGGATCTGACCGTTGTTTAAGTATTTGTGTGATGTTCGAAACAGGAAAAAATAATCCATATTTCAGTTTAAAGATAGTTTTAATTATAACTTTCGAACTCGATGAACTGAAAAAGAAACTGAAAAGAGAAAAGGATCGATGGTATTGAAACAAGATGAACCATATTAATTTTGATATAGTAATTCTGATGTGTAAAACGTGTTTAAGAAAATAGAGCTATCTCACATATGAACAAAGATGTCATAAAAATATTTGCACTGACTTTTTAGTTGGTAATAAAAATTACCTAAACTTTTGGAAAAAGTGGCAATTTGTGACGAAGCTTGTTTGTTGTTCATATGATTCAGGGACTAAGCATCAGTCCTTGCACTGAGGGATTGATTAGATTAACATTCAACGAAATTTAAAAAGCTCGAATTACCAAATTGGCAATTCGTTGATTGACTTCTTCACTAATTCATTCATTGATTTTGAATTTAGAAATTCATTAGTTTTACTTTTTGTAAAAGCTCAAATTACCAAATCAAAATTCAAAGCGATTATGATATATATATATATTTTGTAAACATGAAAACAATCCAAAAGGACAACAAAAGTTTCACGGTGAATGACCAAATACAGAACTAAGGAGACAAACACACTTACTGTCTCTAATTTTCGGTTGAACCGTCATCAAATATATATATATAAACTAGAATTTTTAAAAGAACATATAGAAAAGAAATCACTGAACTCACTACTATATTTTGATGTCCTCGTCGTCAGAAATAGATGTGAATTGCTCCAAAGGTTGATAACGACTGATATATATATAGACTTCAATCAACCAGGTTAACTTGTTATTATATTTTTTGTTTGTTTCATTTAGCTCTCTGATGATGTTGTAACGAAAGGCCTTAGAGCATTTAATGTGGTATGATGTGGTATTTAATTCATATATATATAAACGTCCAAACTTTCTCCAACATTGGATGAAGGAAAGAACAAGGTATTCAGAAACCTCGAAAAACTGGTGAAGAAAATAACATAAGTGAAATACGGTCTGTTATTCAATGAAATATGCTTGAATGAAAGACTGCTGCCAAATTTTACAAATATATATAAATATCGTTGGGTTTTTGACTCGACTCTGACGAAGACCGCTTGTTACGGTTGAAAGATCCTAGTCTTTTTTTCCCATTTCACATATTGTGGTTTGATCATTGATATATGAGTTTTTGAAGGACACACTGTTAATCAGTATTACTTGAGGTTCTTGAACATTATCTCGAAAAAAATCAGAAACAAATAAAATCGAAATTGTGGAAAACAAAGTTGTCTAGACAACAGCGACGTCGACTTCACTACCTGTGAACACCTTCCTAGCCAAGTAATATCTAGTGCTTATTAGTATTAATTACTTAAGTATTAATTACTTAAGATTAATTACTATCTTTTCATTCAAAAACTATACAAAAATAGCGTAACAAGAAGAATGTAAGAAGTAAATATGGTGCTACTTTTTATTTTTAGAAAAATTGTTTCCTAGTCCTAAAAAATTAATACATTGCATGCTTTATGCATAATTTGAAGAAACCATAGCCTAGGGTTCTCTTGAAAGCGGCGAAACGTGAGGTACTATAATTGGCGATTAAACTAGAATTTCATAACCTATAAGTGTCATTCTTTCATATTTAAAAACTGAAAAAAAAGTGTTTTTACTATGTTTGGACATCAGAAAGACAAATTGTGAGTTGTATTTGTTGGAATATTCAAGTTATTGGTGTTTCTTTATTGTAGTAGTGGACATTATTATATACCGAAACAATTTAAATTTCAATGATAATTTATACATTTTAACCTTAAGTTTGACCTCTGCACTGCAGTTGCTTTCATACTTTTTTCTTATTAATAAAAACTAAGAAGTTGCATAAGTGAAGGCTTAAGAATTTAAGTAAGCTGACTTCACATTGTTAGGGCAATAGTCCATCAAAAATTCAAAACATGATGTCAATCGATGTGTAACGAGTCAAAACTCATGTATATTAACCGTGGATCTTATTAAAAGATAACTCGTCCTTGACGTCTTAGCAGGTCAAGTCCGCGGTATGTCCTTCTTTTAAAATTACTTCTACAATTCAGGTGATTATATTAAATTTGACATTTTGTGCTTCATTTAATGACAATTTTAACATAATACTGTTAGCGACTTTTTATTATTATTATTATTATTTTGATTATTTATTTAGAATAAATAAAAGGTGTACTCCAAACAGACATATAAACATAACATAGCTCACATAGCAGGAACACTTACTATAGTCGATATTTCGAACAATACTTCGTCATCAGGATCACAGTAGTAGTTTTCTAGGTGTTTTAACAAAGACTTCTCTCTCCTTTCAGTTATCTAATCTTCTTCTGATGACGAACAACAGTAACATTGACCATAGTAAATGTACTTTTCTGTTATGTGTCTTGAGCAATGTCCGGTTTTGAAATATATATAATGATATATGGATTTATCTTGGGCAACCGAAGATTGTCATAGCAATGAAAGAATAGTGACCATCTGACCTCTATTTTAACCGGTTTTTAACCGGACATTTAACCGGTTTCGGATATTGTCCATCTTCCAGAATGAAACTCATGATTCGTCCATTCCTAACTGTGAAAGATAGACCTAATTTGGAATTGACTTAATAGAAAGAAAAGTTAGAAGTATGATCTAAATTTTTCTTTAGTTATTAAAAGAAAAAATATATAGTAATCATTAAAATTTTAATGTACAATGACTATAGAATAAACTGAGAAAAATGATATCCAGAAACATCAATTTTTTAAGCACATTAATCGTAACTTTTTAAGAGGCATAAAAATTACTATTTTTTAAAAAATAATTTATCAAACTAACTTCAATTTAGAGAATATATTCACATACTACATCGCACTTCTCAACTAATAATCTTATTATTAATATTTGAAAAAACAAAACAAATAAAAACTGTAATAAAAAAGAAGCCAATTTAAAAAATGATCAAAAATAATTATATATTAAAAACACTACCGCACAAACGCAATGATGAAATTTATATAATTCATTCATTGATGAATTATATAACTATATATATAATTTATTCATTAATGAATTATATAATTCCACTCAGACGTGCTCGGGGAACAAATTAAACAACTGAATTTAAAAGAGATTCTGTAGTTGTTTTTTGACATTTACATAACACATTTAGAGTTATTTTATAACTAAATATTTATAGTAGGCGTATTTAGAGAGTAGTGGATATGAGAAATCGCTTTTGGCCGATAGGGCGCCACTGACAAGTCAACGACAACCTTCGTAACCTGATAATGCCTCAACCTGCCTTAGAAAACAACGTATTTCTATATGAATGATTTGTTATTAAAAAGAATAAATGAATGAATGTGGACAAGGTCGGAAACCGTTTGAGCAGACCATAGTTCGCGTCTGCTAGGTAAGTGTATTTATACGAATTAGCTCCATTGTTAAGTAGATGTATAAGAAATAGCAGCGACATTGAAATTGTATTTCTTTTTTGATAAATGTGTTTTTCCTGCTATACACATATATTGAATAAAGTAAACATTATCATAAAGAAACATACATGCTGTAAACCAGGTGAAGGGTATTTTTACAACATGACTTACATATACCGTTTACATTGGTCATAGCTGTTTTGACTTTATATGTGTCCTAGGCCTCTCAGCCAAAAACAGCAAAATCAGGCCTACGAGTTTAACGTGCTGCCCTTTAGCCATAATGGCTTTGGATCACTACAAAGTGCCCGAGGTGACCACGCAGAGCACCTCGTGCTAATAAACCCGCACGATATACATTGGTGAATCCATAATGTAAGAATTGTAACATTAAATGACTGCAATAGATAATTTAAAAATTCAGTATTTATCACTCAAACTTCTTCAAGAAACATACTAAAAAAAAAAAAAAAAATCAGATCATAAAATCATTTAAAAGTAACGACAACTAGTAAAATTTGTTTCACTCATTGAAATGAATTATTAATGAAATCATAAGTTCAATGGAAGAGTAATCCGAGGCGAGATCGATTAGGCGTGGTAGAGTTTGGGTAGTAATGATAGTGTCAGTATATTTTGGTTAAGATCTCATAGTCTTAATGGTAATGAGATAAATAAATACAATAAATAGACTAAATAAAAAAACTGTAAATATTATTTCATAGGGATTAAAAAAGATCTCTCTACTAGGCGATAGCTAGATTAGTTATCTTCCTCCACAAGAAATAAGACCAGTTTCTTCTTCAAGCTGGTGCCTGTGTTTTCAAGATTTTCTTCATTCCTGACTTGGGTTACAATGGTGGTATTATTCGCTAATGTGGTATAGTGTGTTTCTTGGGTAGAAGTTGGCTCGATCGAGGGCTATCCTGGGGGGACTATTAGCCTCAAGATCTGTTGTCTTCTTCAGGCCAGCTCCTGTTTTTTTACGACTTTTACGCGTCTCTAAGAGGGGAAACAGCAGCTTTAGTTGCCATCTGAGTGATGGTTTTTCGGAATGCATTGCAGAAGCAAAGTTTATTCGATTGTGTACTGTCCGAGGATAAGGCTTCTTCTTATCATATTAGGCTAACGTTTCCAAACCACATATTATTGTTCTTATACCAGTATTGTTGCTTCCATTTCTTTTTCTTCTTCTCTCAAGGTTTCCTTTCATTTTCTATTCCATCCCTATGTTGTGTATTCTTTTTTACATTATCCCTATTCTCTTTTCACTTTTACTCCTTTATTTTAAATTATCAATTGTAAACATAATGACTTTAAAATTATTGAAGTTAGCAATAAGACTATTATTTTGACGACTTCACTATTTTACGTCCAAGATATGTTTATTTTGACTCATTGATCTTGTATCTCAAGAAAAGAAGGCAATCAATACATTACACATGTTCTGCGTGTTAGAGTGTTCTGTGTGTTAGAGTTTGCTTGAACACAGTCAAACAAGACTGTTCAGCGTGAATTTATGAGAGAGTTTTCTAAAAGGTCTCCAATGGGATTGTGCGAATTGTGCTAATTGATGGCATCAAAGTTTGGGGGTTGGTGTATCCGCGAAACGTTGACACACCTAACCGAAAGGGCTGCTGGCATGCTTCTGGTTTTACATCTACAAACACTAAGACCAGGATAGTGCTTTCAAAATCTTACTGATTGATAGTTGAGGTCACGAGAAGGACTATTGTTTTCTCAAAAAAATATCAAACAGATTAACTGTATTGCTTCAAAACAAAATGAATGCATTTAGTCTATACCTGAAGAATACTCGTATCATCTAGATATTTTTTATTATTCTCTTTTAAATTATTTAAATAATTCTCTTGGAGATTG
Organism: Hermatobates lingyangjiaoensis; assembly: GCA_026182355.1. Classification (NCBI taxonomy): domain Eukaryota; kingdom Metazoa; phylum Arthropoda; class Insecta; order Hemiptera; family Hermatobatidae; genus Hermatobates; species Hermatobates lingyangjiaoensis. Next base: position 2,153,305 of record JAPFBL010000065.1, on the reverse strand, counting down.
ACGTTCGTGCTAATATAAAACCATTCATGTTCTTTGATAAATCATGAGTTCAACTTCTGCTTTGGGTATCCCGGGTCATGATTTATGCAAATCGAGTGCAACACACGATATTTGCATTATGATAATGAACACCATTTCAGTCGCGCTACTTTTATTTAAAGCAATCTTTACTTAAAGTAAACAAAAAGTTTCAAGATGGCAACAAGTTTTTTCTCCAAGAGAAAATAAGCAGTTCTAATATATTTTTTTGAATGTTCATAAAAATATCAACAAGTTAACGTTAACGTTTTCTCAAGTCAGACAAATTCTAAGGTATCATGTCTACGACTTGAAAAAGAACACTACGACAAAGAAAAGAGACCTACAGTCAAAATGAGCGATTTTAAAACTTACTGCTTAATATATAATATGTATACATTTTAACATATTATTTAATTGGTTTATATTTAATATTTAATCGGTTTATTATTTGAAAATTGAATACAATATATGAATTTTGAATTGCACTATTGAAGTTTTTAACAACGAAAATAGTATGAAAATGTTTTATTGAAATCTATGGAATCAATCGTTAGTACTTGTGGATAAAAAAAAATAAAATTAATTTAATTTAATATTTAATAATTAATAATAATATTTAATATTTAATATTTAATATTGTAACAATACAAAGGAAGGACTTTGCACCAAAATAATCCTGCTAAAATAATACTGGAGAAGTTAACAGCACCAATTCATCAGATGAAGGACCAATTAACAAAGAAATTGAAACTCAAGAAAAAACCTGACACTAAAAACTTTGAAGGACTATTTAGTGCCTTTAAAATAACTTTCCTTTGAAGAAAGAAGGAAAACAACTCCAGAAAAGTCTTTCTTTGGAAGTTTTAACTCATATTATGAATTAACATATGTGTTAATATATGAATGTTATGTAAATTAGAGTACATTTATCGCAAAAAAACTTTCTTCGCTAAAAATTGGCATTCTATAGAAAATACATACAAACAAACTAAGAGAATTAGTTACATGATAACACATTCCATTAATCTATTCCGTTTTGCAGAAAAATATGCCCCTCTCCCCCTGCGAAAAAGGAGCAAAGTGACTGTTTTGAAACACTTGCCTAACGAACGAGGCGCGCTCTATATAATTTGTTGTATTCAGCGTAAGTGTGTGCCTTCGCTGAGTCGTTTAACCAGTATACTTAACTTTTCTGATTTGGTAAAATCCATTTTAGAAACAGGGTTTTTTTTATAAATTGTACGCAATATTAATTTGGCGAAAGATGCCAGTATATCTTTGAGATATAACGTTCCAACAATAATCACCCTTTTATCCGTATTTTTTAAAAGTGCCAATGTCTGAAGCTCGTTTTCTACTAAATTGCATGAGATTGCAAATATTTCTTTTCTATGCAATCATCAAATATGTAATTTCCAAACATAGCGTCATATAAAGTTAAAGGTAGCAAAGTTGGTAAGTCATTCAGAAAATAAACAGGTCACCAATAGACCTCTTTGCTATCATTGTTTGTCTTCAATTATGTTATGGTCAAGTTTTTAGAATATGTATTTTGAATGAGTTCATGATACCGTTCATTTTCGGTCCTGACTGTTCCATGTTATGACTTAGAAACAGTATATATAAACATTTTCAGAGTGGCCTACAAGATCAGTATTCCAGTACTCGGGAACCCCTAAAACTATACCACTATACGTCACGATAGGGGTTGCAGGGATCCATTCCATGTTAGCAAATAGGGAATAGGTTTCCTTACTTTTCTATGCTATCCTCAAAGTGAAAACAAGTTATCAAAGGTAAATACTATCTTTTATAAATGGTTTGCCTTCAGGATGACATTTAACAAAACTTTCAGATAAATTTAGCATGTAATCAGTTTTTTGCAGTTTTTCTCTTGTTCTAAACCCTAAGATTCAAATCAATCAGGTAATCTGAGATGAATGATGGGGAATTTCGTAATTACGTCTCCACACGAAAGAGCTTTATGACAAAACAAAAAACGCGTTTCGAATACTTAGTCATCTTCTTGAGGTTTACATTTAAAAAACATACATATCTATGAAATTTAAGAAAATAAAAAAGAATTATTTGAAAATTGAATACAGTATATGAATGCTGAATTGCACTATTCAAGTTTTTAACAAGGAAGATAATATACAAATTGACTTCATTAAACCTAAACCTTAATAAAACATAACATAATTAAACATGAACCAATTTATACGTTAGTAATTATAAATATGTTATAATCATATCAACAATTTGTAGTTTATTTTTTTCAGTTTCCCGTTATTGAAATGTGTGGAATCAATCGTTACCGCTTGTGGATCAAAAAAAAAAAAAAAAAAAAAAATCAGTTCGCTAAATGTTACCCCCAAACATACTCCTCAACTCTTGAAGAAAATATTGGCACAGGCTGATCAAAAATCATATAATGGTAATATGGTTTACTCTGTAAATATCATTGAACAACTTTTTTAAAGCCAATCTTTCCCAATTTCCAAATTTTAACGTTTATTCGATCGAGTGTTTAAATAACAGTTTAAAAAGCTGTTCTTACTCTTTACGAATAAATAATTACATTTTTATATAAACAGAATGTAAGTCACATTGAAAACGAAAGATTTTGTTGTGTTTACAGTTTGAAAGTGAATATTATATCTGTAAATGGATATTTATTTCATCTAAAATTGGTACCAGATTTGCTATTAACAAAAAAAAAACAGGTAAATATCTCTGAAAAGAGCGGCAAAAGATAAAATCATTGTAATACCTATCCTTAGGAATGTGGACAAAAGAAATGGTGTCATATTTGAGAACGGGCGAAGAATGTTTGGGACAGCAGGTGTAGGAGGAGTACCAATCTTGGAGGAGGCTGAGAAGTCGAGCGGAGGCGGTGGAGGGGGCGGTCCAGGAGGACTGCTGGTCGGCCGGAGCCACCGAGCTGCTGCGCTTGAAGCAGGAGCCTAGGGGCATGCCCCCGCCTCTACTGACCACTGGCCGACGGCCTATCGACCGACCCACTTCCACCTCCCTCTGCCTGGACCACGTGCTGGCCACGTGGGGACACCGCCACTTTGTCCCACTACCTCTGTGTCACCCACTGCTGACCCAGCCCTCGTGCGGGTACTAATTACAACAATATTCTACCTATCCATTATTATGAATACGTACAAAGGGAAGACTTTGCACAAAAATAGTCCTGGAGAAGTTAACAGCACCAATTTATCAGATCAAGGACCAACTAACAAAGAAATTGAAACTCAAGAAGAAACCTGACACAAAAAAATTTGAAGGACTATTTAGTACCATTGGAACAACTTTACTTTGAACAAAGAAGGAAAACCACTCCAGAAGATTTTTTTTTTAAATTCAGAGACTTTATGACTACTTCAGTCACGATCTAATTATTTTTATAAAGTATCCTGGATCTAGAGTTAGAGTCCTCAACTTCTTGCCTTGAAGTAATCTTGAAATACCTCTCAGCAGGTGACAATTTATCTTTATTTGGAAATTAAGAATAAACATTATAAATAATAAGGTAGATATATAAACAAAATGTAAGCTTCCAAATGAATATTAAACTATGTAAAAATAGTTATACGTAATTACTGCTTGAAGCAGACAAAACTTGGTATAATTAATTTATATTTTTATATATTAAATCCATTCAAAAATCCCAAAGTCAGCAGGTGTTTGGCATTGAAGTTCTTTGACCATTTGTTTATTATCAGGACAGTACGACGACAACAGGTTTTCTTGATAAGGATCGCCTGCTCGTAAGTTACAACTCCAGCTTAGCACCCATACTTAGCATGCGATACTTCAATAACTACCATACTCGTATTTCAATAAGACAGAACTACTATCGTCATCAGATCATTATCGTAAAGATCATTCATCATAACAGTTTCCCCGTTATTCCCCCGTCTTCTTAAATACAAATCATTGTAGTAAAGATCATTCATGACAGATGTCCCACCATCTACGTTGCAGTAAACACAAACTGTCATTCAATACAATTTTGGTTGTGAATTATAACATTTAATGATATAACACATTTATGAACAAATAATAATTTTCTAATAAAAAAACTTATCTTTATTCAGTTAATTACTCATCCCTTTTATCTAAATTATTTATTTTATATCAAATATTCCTTAGTTTAATTTCCATACATCGTTCGATCAAACTCGCCATACAAACTCTCCAATAACATACCCAGTTACGATGTCCGCCTCTATGGCGTATCTGTGCAGAGCACGAACTCAGAGTCGTGTCCCGATGCACATTTTTGGGGCACTCAAGTTTCGTAAGATGAAATTTACTCAAAAGCAGGTAGTGAAGGAGCAGTCACGAAGTTAAGAAATTCAGTTAGATAATGAACTGCTTCCTCATCACTAATCACTCTGTTTACTGAACTTTCTTGTAAATTCTCTCTTCGGCTTGTAATAGCGTTATAGAACTTGTTTGTTTGTTTTTTCTCCCAGTTCATTAGTAAGGGTTGAGAATTGATTGTTCACAAAGTCAGTTATTCTGAATAGATAGTACATCTTGAACTCTGGTAAACACCTTGTCAATAAGCTCAAATACGCAAATGAAATTGAAATCAACTAACAATACATACTTACTAAACTTGTATATTTTCAAAATAAACATGTCTGTGTAGTTAGCCAAACACGACTTAAAAGTTCACAACTTTGCCGCTACGTTCAATTTTTAATCCATTCAAAGCTTAGATTTTACGCGCTAGCCACTGGCTACCCTAGCTCCATGCCTTTACTTTATTAGCATTGTTTATATTATTCAAATTTTAAAGTCAAAATTTTTTTCTCTATATTTTTTTTCCTTTTACATTTATTTATAATATATCTGCACTACTGACATCGGGGAGCACGCAAGCCACTGGGTACCCTGGCTCCATGCCTTTACTTTATTACCAGTGTTTATATTACGCAAATATTAAATTAAAAAAAAAGTTACATTTATATATAATACATTTGTATTACTATCATAGGCGAGCACACAAGACACTTTCTACCCTGGCTCCAATTTTGGGAATATAGATATAATATTGTTTTATTTAACATTATTCAGGTAATAGATAATATATATTTAATTTCAGGTCTCTATCTCCACGGAAAATGGGTGAACAAACAAACAAACAAACAAACAAACTCACGAACTTTATATATAGAGATATAGATAAATAAAAAATGAAAATGAATGTAAAAATCATATGAAATAGTTATTTATATTATTTCATTTTTATTTAGTTTTTATTTCTCTTAAATCAATGCAAAGAAATTACTATATAATTAACAACCTGTACTACTCATTCATAAAACACTCCATGACATCGCTGATTACTTTCATTATATGTTGTTTTGATTAATAATATCTTTCGAAGAGCACTACAAATGCAACTTATTAATATATCTTCTGGCCGACGTCATGATCAGTAATTCTATGTTCTAAATCAGAAGACCTTAAGTTAATATTACAGTTTTATTCATGTGCATAGAAGTTAGTACCAACATTAACTAACTATTGTAGGCATTAAGATATAATGAACCTTATAAACTCGTATGCTGGAGCTAGGGCCGTACACTGTTCAACTGAAGATGCGCAACGTTTGAATGATTAGCATTCGAGATAGGACTGTTAGTTAATCTTACAATTAAATTACCCGTCTCATTTCATTGTTGAATTATTGAACTTTAATGGAGAAGCAATAGCATGAACAAGTATGCTAATTACAGTATTATTGTTGGCGTGGAGAAGTTAACGAGCTCATCGCCTGGCACTTAGTTGTAAACACTCAAAGGGTGACAGATCTGTGTAAAACCAACCCTAATCCCCCAGTGGCATGCGATAAATGCTATGGTGAAAGTTACCGAGGGTAAATAGTGCTGTAACAGAGCCCTCAGAATAATGAGCAAACTCGTAGGGACTTTTAACTTACGCCAGCTAGATGGAGAAGTTAGCAATTTGTAACCCGGGCACTCGTGTGAACATTTATTGATTCCAATATTGAAACTATAGGCTTGGACACACTTCGAGTGTTCAAAGAAGGCATGGAGGACTCGCTTCATCAGTCCAGAAGATTATCATGATTAGATAAGCTTTACAGTTTTAATGAAGAAGCGAGTAAAGAATTCCGGAAATTGGAGAAATTATGTAGGAATCAGATACAATCCAAATATGGGGCGTTATTTAACAATATATACGAGTATCCTTCCACTGCTCCGTCCTTCCACGTGGGGAGATCTCTCTCACTTAGTCCTCTCTTATAGTCTACTCCTGATGAAAACAACAGTTCAAAATTTGAGAATTTATGTACGAGTATATTCGCGCTCCGTCCTTCCACGTGGGGAGATCTCTCTCACTTAGTCCTCTCTTATAGTCTACTCCTGATGAAAACAACAGTTCAAAATATTGAGAATTCAGTAAGTGTCTGTTTATTCTTTTTTCTGTGTCGTGTTTTGAGTAATTTAAAGTTATATATATATATAATCTCAATAAATTGTTTTTGATCTCTTCTATTCTATTGTATGTTTTGTTACTGAGGGCTAGTATGTATTCGATGTATATACACATCGAAACGTTGGCCTAGGAAGGAGTTTATTTTCTTTTATATGACCTAGACCTCAATAACAAAACATACAATATATATTCTGCTAATAATCTCATATCACAGAGAGACTGAGGTTGCACAGTCAATGTGTCTATACCCATTGGCGGAATAACGGAGGCTTCGCTAGGCAGCCGCTAACTGGGACCGCATGCATGGACCTACTAACTCTACTATTGGTCACCATGGTAACGAATCATATAAATATATATATATATAAAGATATATTAATTAAATACCACAATAAACAAATATATATTAATTACTACGCTCTAAGGCCTTTCATTACAACATCATCAGAGAGCTAAATGAAACAAACAAAAAATATAATAACAAGTTAACCTGGTTGATAGACATCGATACATATATATGGTCGATGTCTATCAACTAGGTTAACTTGTTATTGTATTTTTGTTTGTTTCATTTAGCTCTCTGATGATGTTGTAACGAAAGGCATTAGAGCATAGTAATTAATATATATTTGTTTATTGTGGTGTTTAATTCATATATTATATCAAGAGTTATTGTTCATTATTAATTTTTATATCAATATATACATATATAAATATTGATAAAAGTATCGACCATGGAATAGAAACAAAACTAAAGTTTATCGGGACTCGGTCAGTTCTTCAGGTTCAAATTAAACTCTCATTGCCAACATAGTAAAATTCATAAAACTCTATGTCGATGATTTGTTTCTAATTATTGAAAAAAGAGAATTGAATAATGTTTTAAATGTATTTAATTCATATCATAATCGACTTAAATATACATGTGAGATAGAAAAAGATGGCACTCTCCCATTTCTGGATATAAAAGTTATAAGAATTTCAAATTTCATTTCAAATTTAAATAGTATTTATTCGGGTATGTTAAGTTAAACATTGTTGATCGATGAAAAATTGTTTTAGTGACTTTTTGGATGTCTGGTGAAATTTGGTTACCTTGCTTGGTTATTTCATTTCAGTGTCACGTGTTCATTCAGACTACAGTTGTCGTTTAAGTACACACACAATTTTTCTTTGTAAAATAATTTGTAATGTAATACTTAGTTTTTCTGTTTCAAAATTTATACTTCCGTAAGTTTTCTCACGGAAATGCTTTTGACTATAGTCAAAATTTCTATTGTAATTTCTTAATTGTAACTAATTGCACTTTTATGTATGTTTGATTTTTGAATGATTGTATTATTGTTATATTTCCTCTGTTTTTGTAGGCCTATGAAAAAGGTTTTGAATAAAGACCGAAACGTTGGCAATGAGAGTTTAATTTGAACCTGAAGAACTGACCGAGTCCCGATAAACTTTAGTTTTGTATATATATACTTGCCTTCATCCTGTTTGACTATATATTACTCTGTTAAAAAATATGGAAGTTAATAAAAACAAATCCAACAAATACAGCCGGTGTTCATTATTTCCAATTTGAGCTTCCAGTTTGTAGAGCTATACTGCCTTTTGCAGTAAACAGAATTCATTGAATTTTTTTCCCTAAATCTCATTCTTCCATAATCGACGTTTTAGCAAAAAAAAAAATCTCATTTCATATAATGTACCATAATTTTCTTCTTCGTCAAAGTAATTTAGATAAAAAAGTATACAGCTAATCTTTTACCTAAGGAGTTATTCTTTTAGCATAATTTTATATGATCAATCAACAAACTGTGTAACTAGTATAATGTCTACAAGCCATCAAAATTTTTACCGAATAACTGACCTTTCTCGTTATTGAAAAAAGATGATTTTTATTTCTTTAAAGTTACCATTAGTTTCATAATAATCCCAAAATTAAAACTCTCTTGGAGTTAGCAGTTTAGAAGGAAAAAAAGTTCTTCAAATTATATATTGGACAAAGAAGTGATTTCCCATGATACACAAATCATGTACTGTATTCCATAAGAATACAGTACATCTGCATTATAGGATCCATCTTTGAGTAATATACGAATATGTTATATAAAATGGTGTAACCTACTGTCAAACTTTTAAATACGCATTTTCTACAAACCCAATCATCATAGAAAAAACTCCAAAAATGGACTCAGATAACCTTTAAACGTGTAAATCCTTCAAAATCTGGATAGGTATTTTTTTTATTATGACTATATTTTACTCATAGTAAAGCAAAAAACAATAAAAATATGGCATAGTACGGTATAAATGAGTTATATTGAGTTGACTGGAATATGTGTTTAAGTAGAAGCAGTAGAAGTGGAGGGAGAAAGAAGAAAAAGATGAAATAAACATGAGGCTTTAACCATCATAGACATGTATTCGTAATTAGACACGTTTCTGCTTAACGCCTCGGAAAACGGCTTGCATTAATACAACACATTCTTTAAACATATATTGAACCTAAGTATTGATTAAGGATTTTTGTTCGTATGAGAGAAATGTTCTTCTGTTTTGGTTATTACAAAATTTTTTTTTAGTTTTATAAGTCTACTTGGACCAGAGTTATTGTATTTTGAACTAAATACATAAATAATACTAAAATAAAAACCGGGAATAAATCAGGTTTAAATCTAACCCTCAAACATCGACGTTTCAGTTTTTTTATTTCCTACCTTTACCACAATCAGAAGTATGAATTTATTGACCAGTAAACTTTATTGGAAAATTTTGAACCGTTAACATCGTTAGTCCTTCCGTAATGTAAACATTCATGTTGTTTTCATACAATAAATTTGTACTATTGCCTATTAAAAAAATTTTAAAAACAAATAGAAACATTGGATTTTAAAGTTTGATATGACCCTTAAAATTGTACAAACCCAGATTTTGCTTTAGCATTATTATTTCAGACGGTATATACACATATATTTTATAGTGTGTATATATATATATATATAAAACAAAATATATTCATAACATGGTTTTTGACTCTGACGAAGACCGCTTGTTACAGTTGAAAGATCTTCTTTTTATTTCATTTCTTATTGTGGTTTGAACGTTAATATGCATATAAAAATCAATTAAAAAGAAAGTAGCACACAGATAGACAAAGGAAAAACTCACTTCTATATTTCGACCATCGTCGTTATCAGGATGCCAAGAGTCCTGCAGGAAAATAGAGCAGCGACTCAACACCATCAGTAACAACCGTTAGTCAGTACCTCCACTACAACCACCAAGAGAGAAGGGACGGAAGGAAATAAACAGCCAAATTAGTAAGTAAAAAACGAATAAAAAATAATTTTTCAAATATAACAACATAAAAATTAAAAGATAAAGAAAATAATAATAAGGAAGAGATATGTAAATTAAGAATAAATATATTAAAAAAAATTAACGGATGAGGTTGAGTCCAGGAGAAGATCGAACAGCAAGCAAGCATATAAATATATATTGATTATATGTATTATAAATTATGGATTATAGATTATATATATATATATATATATATATATATATATTGATATTAAATATGTAATATCAGTAATGAATGGTTACAGAAACCCTGTCAAATTAACCAGAATGTATTCTAAGTCTTACATAAATGCATGAATACATCGAAACTATCGAGAAGGAGAAATAGATTCTAATCAAGAACAAAAAACAATGGACTTCGAGTTTCATTTCTGGAAACGCATTGTTTATAGTTGAAGGAAGTGTGTTTTTCAAACTTGTTTAGACTGTTTGAAATTTTCTTGTAGAATAGGTACCGCGTTTGTAGGTGTGTGAAATAAAATAGCATTTACTGCTCAAGCCATAGGGTAGATTGGCATAGGGGTAATCAATTTCACGGCTGCGAATTGATTATGAGGTCTCGTGCAGACTGAAGGCGGCGCCGTTTTTCTTTGCACCTTAATATATGAGCGACGCGTGAGGAAGTAGTCAGGGTCAACACAAACATAATAGCAATCAATAGGCCAGGTCGTTCTGCGTCTAAAACTTGCAACTGGGTCAAGTCTTACACCTGCTGAATAGCTGCGGATTCCTGATAGAGAGATAGGGCTGTTCCCGAGTATCGTGGATATCTCAAGTAGACAGGTTCTGTTTCATCTAGGGTTTCGCTATCTCCACCTCTCGCCTTTAAATCACAGCAAACATTCACAATCAACAACGTGATAGAATTAAACAATTCAGGAACCATCTAGTGTCCCTCTCTTTCCATATATATATATATATATATATATATATATATAAACTATATATGTTTTTAAAATATGTTTTTATTTAAAAGTCCGTTGCACCGTTTCATTTAATTATATATATATATATATATATATATATATATATATATACTTTAAAATCCAAACTGGAAACAAACAAGTTCAAAAACGAAGAAGTGAGTAACACACAGAAAAAGAGAAACATACTTACTAACTCAAATTTTCGGATAATACGTCTCCAGGGGAAAAGAGAGTGAGGGACCAAGTACACCCGAGACGCTTGGTCTCCTGTCGTTGCGTTTCCGTCGTGCTTGGTCTCCCACTCTCTTTTCTTCTGAAGACGGATTATCCAAAAATTTGAGTTATATTTTTTGAAATCCGAAACTTTTTTTGAAATATTTTCAGAGTTTCTATTATGGTTTGATATTATACTCCAACATTTATTTTGTTCTGTGTTTTGTTTAATTTTTAGTCAGAACAGTAGAAAATAAAAGAATAAGCATAAACAATTAAATGTTTACTCGTATCTTTATACGACTACCACTTCCTTATCAAGAAGATTCAACATGCACTTAATGACTGGAGCACCCAGAAAGCATATGCAAGAAAAACACAACGTATAATTAAATACCAAACTAATAAAAAAAAGTAACCACCTTAAACTAAATATTTTACAGATTATATTAATTTAAAAACTGAAACAACTCTTAAATATTCAGGTTGGGGCAACATTTTAAAGCTCTTTCATTCATATCAAGAGCAAGTAGAAACCGTTAACTGTAGTAAATCAGACGCGTGGCCACTGACCTCACAGGATTAACGACAAGCTTATCTTAAACTTGAAGAAAAACAACCCACGCTGTCTTCACTTTGCATATATAAACAACCAGGAAATTTGGTCAAGAAGTCATTCACGTTCTGAATATGAATGTTGATTATTGGAAACATATAGACTATAGGAAATATACTTTACTGGGAGTACGAAGCAATGAAAGTGCTATTGAGAATATTTGAGCTTGGTATGAAACAAATATTGGCTAAGTTTGGTATCATTTTCAATAATGTATGTGTTTAGGACTGCAAAATTTTTTGAATTTGTATTTATTGTTTTTTGAATTTGAAAATTTGTTTGAATGTATATAAGCCCATACATTCGGTACATATGTTTGAATGTATAAGCCTATTATATAATATACACTCATTAAAAAATAAAAAAATCATCCCAAAACAGTAATCCAAATTTAAAAAATAACTTGATGAGATAAACACGATAGATTATCTCACTCACGGTTTCCAATTTTTGGTATAACCATCATCAGTAAAAAGAAGATACAGCCAATGGGTAGAACTAAGATTCCAACAGCTTCCTGTGTCTCCCTTCTGATGATGTTGATGATGAGAGTTATACCAAAAATTGGAAACCTTGAGTCAGCTAATATATTTTGTATAACGTTATAAGTCGTTTATAGACATAGTACTATAACATAAATACGATCTATGTTTGGATCTGATAAAACGAGACCGAAAGGTATGGAGCTGTGTAACAATCTAAAGAGTTCAAACGAAATAGAGTGGTAACGTCAACTATTGAAGAAATATATGAACAATCCTTCAATTTAACAGTTTTGTAGGTTTTAACAAACAATATAACTTATGATTACTTTTGCGGGCTCCAGGTTAGCTCAGTAGTTAACATGCTCGTCTCTGAACTGGTACGTCCTAGGTTCGACCCCCACCTGACCCTCGATTTATTCACACAGAAGGTGAATAAATCTGAGCACGTTATCCCTCAGAGAGGACGTTAACCGTCGGTCCCCAGCCTGTACGATGTCAAGTACTCTTTAAAGAACCCTACTCGAAATACAATTCAGTCAGACAAAACTTTAGAACTCACAATGTAGAATTCACAGGTAATGTGATCGCCCATTACTAAAATGGGTGCGAAATAATAAATGAGCCTCAATTTCCACCCATAGAACAACACTAAAAGGTGAAATCCTTATAAGTATAGGTGTTGGAAAACAAACATGATTACTTTTTCATATACAATATGTATAATACAATATAGGCATCACTTTTTATCAATTCAAGTCATTAAAGAATTCATGAAACCTTAATGAAATGGAATTGTGAAAATATTACAAGTGTTTGAGTATCTTTAAAGTATAGGAGTAGTGATTGAAAAAGTCCTGGAAATTATAGAAGATTTAGAAAGGCACTTGTTGAATTCCAACTTGATGTGATATTATTGCATTATAACAGCTTTACGAAGACTAAATACAAGGTCACAATCAGTGATTGTCCAACAGTTTATGATAAAGAGATGGCTAAATGTCAACACAGCGGCAACTGGTCAGAAATCTGATTAGTTAATTGATATCTAAAACAAAGGGCAAATCCATGACTAACCCCACAGTCATTTTTCACAGCAAACTTAATATGAAATGTCAAAGGTTAAAAAGTGCATGCTACCTTTTGCAAAATAGCGAGAAATTTCAAGAAAGATAGTTGGTGATTTGCATATCTTTTTTTGAATTTTGTTTGCAAATAATATTCAAAAGTAGCGTGTGGCAAATGTAGATAGTATCTTTAGGTGAGCTGGAAAGGGTTGCTGAGTCACGCCAATCCTGTCCTATCGATCAGGACAGGACATCGACCTGGGTCTTCTGCCCCACTGCTGCTCTGCTATATCCACCAGGAGACCCTAGGACCAATAACAACATGCTCGACCCTCTATCTCTTTTTTCTTTATCATCTCTTCACCCTTATTTTGTCAGTTTCTGGTAGTACCTCAAAATATAAATTTGAGAGTTCTATTCCTGATGGTAGTCCAATATTATTTGTGAATTCAGAATTATATATATATTTAAAAATTCTAGAACTTGGAGAAGAATTAGAGAAATTTACAGAAGAACACTTATTTTTAATGTACAATGCCTCTAATATTTGTAACTGACCAGGATATGAATATATATATATACATATATATAAATATATACAAACTAAAGTTTATCGGGACGCGGTCAGTTCTTCAGGGCAAATTAAACTCTCATTGCCAACGTTTCGATCTTTATTTAAAGCCTTTTTCATAGGCCTACAAAAAGGTTTTAAATAAAGACCGAAACGTTGGTAATGAGAGTTTAATTTGAACCTGAAGAACTGACCGAGTCCCAATAAACTTTAATTTTGTTTCTATTCCACGGTCGATACTTTTATCAATATATATATATACATTTATATAAACTGGAACAGCTTAGTTTAAAAGTCGTTAACCTTATATTCGTAAGACTGTCAGGAGACTGGAACAGCTTGGTTAAAAAGTCGTTAATACCAAAGCTGCGGTACATTTCAACAATATATATATATATATATATATATATATATATACCATGATAAACGAAAAACGGTCCGGCAGGACAGATAACAAATTTGTTATATATATATATATATACCAATTAGATGAAACGATTCTTCAAACTGAATAAACTAGAATTTTCAAAAAATACACACAAAAGAAATCAATGAAACTCTCTACTATATTTGGATATCCTTGTCTTCAGGAATAGATGTGAATTGCTCCAAAAGCTGATAACGACTGGCTTGCGTTCAAAAAGAAACACTCAAATAGAGTAGCCAACTTTCAGAAGTTGGGGAGACAAGAAAGATAAATAAATAAAAGCCAAATAAAAATTAAATAATTGAAAAACATTTAACTAAAAATAAAATTAAAAACTATTAACAACTTATGAAAAACCAAACTAAAAACAAAATAGAAATAGAAATGAAAAACTAAACTGAGTAAGTAAAAAAGACTAAAATAAATTAAAGGAACAATTAACGATTGAGGTTAAGCCCACGAGCAGATCTATCACCCAGAAGACTAATAAGTGCCTCTTCTGAAAATCACAGAGTGACTTTCGAATTAGTCTCATTAATCTGCCTCAGGACCTGTACATGGAAACAGTCATTGAAACTGAGTAGGTGAGAACTGACATGAGTAGCAACGGGAAGGTCTCTGCGTTTGCCAATGGACGACCTGTGATTATTCATACGTAGGCTTAGCTTGGTGGAAGCCAAACCCACATAAAAGGAATTATACAGGGCGCAATTCAAACGGTAAACGCTGTTATCAGAGGTACAAGGACTCTTGTGAGCGATATGGTAGGTGCGTTTACTATGGAAAGAGGAAAATTTTATGGAGACAAGGGTAGGAGATGAGGGTATTGGACACTTGGTGGGTAAAAGAAATAGGTGAAGAGAAAGCATTAAATGATGTAAGGAACTGATCTAACTCATGTTTACCATGGGGCCACAGGAAAAACATGTCATCTATGTAGCGTAAGTAAAGGATATGAAGGAGGTTACGAGTGGCAGGGAAATCTTGTTCCAGCTTCGCCATGAAAAGATTTGCAAAGAAAGGAGCCATGATCGTGCCCATAGCAGTGCCACTGATCTGAAGGTAATAATTACGATCAAAACAGAAGGGATGATGTCTAAGGACAAAATCAGCCAAATCAACAATGAAATTAGTGGAAGGAGTGAGAGGTGGAGTCCTCGATCTAAGAAATATGGAGCGTGCCTTCAGAATTCCGTCTGCACAATAAAGTACTATGATCAACATTCATCATCAGGACTTGAATAACTTCTTGGGTGAATTTTCTGGTTTATTATATATGCCAAGTGAAGACAGTAGGGGTTGTACTCGATATTTCTTTACATCTATCTTGTATTTGTGATCATTTTAGGTTATATCCAATTTATATCCTGACTCTATAATTATTTATTTGCAAGAATAAGACACTGCTTTGTTCACTTCTAATTACTGAGTGTTGATATTATTTAACACGCAATTTTAATAATTCACCAGTTTGACTTATGTCTATTTTATGACTACATGACTAAGTTCTGCAGAGTTTTTTAATTAACAATTTACCAATGTTATTAAATAATATTTAATTTAAAAAATAATATTAAAGTCAGGATTACGAATAATAGAAAGAAAGTAGGTCAATGACTCCATGATATCGTAAAACTATGACATTTGACTTTCAACTGTAACTATGACATTTGACTTGCAACTGTAACTATGACATTTGGATTTTTTTGCAACTCCATTGGAAATATCATTTCAGTACTCTTTAAAGTTTTGCCAATGTGTAAAAGCAGGCGTATTGTACTGGGTGAGCAATAAATGTAATATTATTTCCATCATTAAGGAATTCAGGAGCCAACTATTAATGCTTTAAAAAAAATATACCAATAAAGAGATATTTTAAAATTTCTGGAATGGGCAAATAAAAAATTCCGTACATCACTAAAACTTAACTCTTTAGGTAATTTATGGATAAAGACATCTAAGAAGGCCAATTTACTATTTATGTCTTGCATTCTGTATTGCATGTCCACACTAATGAATTTAATTTTCTTAGAAAGACACCTTTAATAGTCAGTAAGAGTTAGAGACACAATATATTGGAACTATTTAACTTGATTAGATAGAACTGAACATCTTTCAAAAAAACTCCATATATGAATTACTCACAAGGAAGTATAAGCAATTACCGATACCAAATTTTTGTTAGTTAAAGTTATTTTAAAATTAAAAACGACACTCAACTAGACATCTTTCAATTAAATTGTTATAGTGGTAGTTGATAAAGGAGAAGAATAATTAATCTGCACAAAACCTAAAAGATCAGTTATAGATACATTAGTATGAAGAAACTTTATATCAAAACGAATCAACCCACAGTCTTCCTGAATATTGCCTCCCTTAAATTTACTAATTCATTCTATATAATTTTTAAAATTCCTGCCAGAAATTTTTCAAATCAGTGGACTCAAAATCCTAACACACCATTTGGATAGGCTGAACTTAAGAATTAATCCTATGAGGAATTAATTGTAGGTGCCTTGATAAAATCGTATATACAAGGCAATGAGGTAATTTAGTTATTAATGCAACTTGATGTTTCAAAAAAGTGTTTATCTTCGTATTAAAAAATTGTTAACCCTATAAACGTAGGTTATAATCTAAACGTAAAATAAACATTTTTATCATTTAATATGGTTTCAACTTTTGACTTCTTTTCTTTCTATTTAATATTACGGTTAATTTTGAATTATAATTTCAACTGTAATGGAGAATAAATGTTTTTAATTTAAACATTTTCAAAGGAATGGCCTAAGGACTCGTAGAAAAGAAGAAGTTGTTAGTGTTTCTAAAAGTTTTTTCGATAATACTATTTAAAGAAATGAAAGATTATAATATCAAAACGTAAAAACGATAATAATATAAAAATAATTAAAAGTATCTGATATTTCAAATAAAAAAGACTATATGAAAATATGGAAGTCATGTTAAGTAATAAAAGTGTTTATTCTATGTTGAGGACCAATCCTTTGTTCCCAACTCCTTTGTTTCCCATGACTTTCCAGCCTTTTGTTCCCTTCCTTGCTCTTTCCACCCTTCTAAAACACCCCTCTTGCCTGCATCCCTTCTCAATACCAACAGTATGTCCTATTTCAATTGTTTCAGTTTTGGTTAAAAGAGCTTATTCTCATTTCTGAAAGTATCAGTTCCTTTCAGACCTTTTATGAAATAAACAATAATTTCAGTAATATTTTGTTACTTCATTATAGATTCTCCATACAAATAAGACAAAGAGTCTGACCAAACAGTGGAGCATCATCTTTTCAAAGTCCGCCTTCAAAACTTGTAAAGAGGTTTGTGTCATCTGAACATCTATTAAAAATTTCACTAGTGAAGACGTTGTATATAGATATTTAAAGAAATCAATGTCCAAACCACAATAAGAAATGAGAAAAAAAAGTCTTCATCAGTCAAATCCCAAAAATTGGGATTTGACTTTTACGAAGGCCGCTTGTTACGTTTGAAAAATCTTAGTCTTTTTTTCTTATTTCTTATTGCGATTTTGGCGTTGATTATTATTTCACGTGTTTCTTACGAAATCTTTTTATATTTAAAGAAATAATGAACATTTCGAGTTACCCAATAAATATATATGAGTGTCATAATTATTTATAGAGGATACTTAATTACTTTTACTATAAAATATAATACAGCATTATATGAATATTGCATTATATATGGAATTCATACTCCTAAGGTAGCAAAGATGCCTTTTTTAAATGCAATCCCAGTGATCAAGTAGATAATAATCATAAAACAAAACTAATAGCTCACTTCACTTATGAGAAATAGATATTGGTCAAGCCTTTATTATTGTTTTATCTAAAGCTAGTTCTCTCCAAAGGCACGTTGTTTCATTACTAATTTCTTGTTTAACTCCAAAGATTCACGGAAAGTGTGGGTATACTACACGAGATATGGTATGGGAGTTGCTGTTTTGAAAGTAATGAATTTGGACATTTAAGAGAGAGGAAAGTTTGTATTTCAATTTAGGTTTTAATTGAAATTGTTTAATTTCTTGTAAGTTATTCATTACACATTATTATAACGTATATTTATATTGTTATAATAAGTTATTGATTATATGAATTATTTTTTTAAGTATTCCTGCTGATTCATTAGTATTTGAAACTTTAGTCATCCCAAGTACATTCAAGGTCATTACTTGTACTTAAAAAAAATTATATAATAAATGTTTCCTTTTCTTCATTTTCAAAAAATAACAAACAATTAAACGCAATAACAAGAAATCGTTGTGTGTATTTCCTCAAATTAAACAAAAATATTCCCGAATTTTAAAGTTACTTTTTTTTTTTAAATAAATTGGAGGGCCAAGTTAGTTCATTGGTTAACGTACTCGTCTCTGAACTGGTAGGTCCAGGGTTCGATTCCCACCTGGTCCTCGATTTATTCAAACGGGAGGTGAATAAGTCTGAGTACGTCGTCGGAGAGAGGATGTTAAGCTGTCGGTACCGAGCCTGTATGATGTCAGATAGTCGTTAAAGATCCCTAATCTAAATACACTTGAGTTAGGCAAAATTTAGGACTCCCAATGTAGAATCACCGATCAAACAAAAATACCGTAAAGGGCTGACGTTTTTAACCCGCGAAGTGTTGAAAAGAAATTTTCCTCAAATTGTTGTTGACACCCCAGGCATAATTTTAGCTCTAGTAAAGAACAAAAATTTGGATTTGAAACATCTCAAGCATTTCGTTTTAGATGTTAATAATAAACGTATTAGATACTCATTTTTGTAAATGTAATTCTGGAATAATAAGTAATGCATAAGTATAGTACTTGCGTTATATTTATAACGAGTAAGTTAGTAGTATTCTTCGTGATATTATTAACGAATTTTCATAAACTAATTAGCAGATTTTGTTAATTGAAGAAGTTGCTCTACTTGGAAGTAGTGTACCCCATTTTCATTGCAGGGGTTTTTATTGCATCACAAAAAGAATTTAAGGGATGTACCCCTTCAAATAACTGTTAATATATGTATCAATATTATGTTTATACATTACAACAATAATACATACTTCACTAGTTCGGCCTTCAACAGTCAATTAAAACATACCTTTATCAACTACTGGTTTAAAAATATACTCTTATAGTATGTTTGTATAATAATATCATTTGAAGAATGAAAGTGAAGTCGGGATATTTAGTTTCCTCAAAGATTAGCAACACTGATATAGATTAGTCTAGTCGTAAAAGGCAATGATTACACAGTTGGGAGGCAACACAATATAAACACTGTATTGCACCCAACTATCCGGTCGCTGAACTCTGCAAATCTTTCCATACACATTGCTTTCATATTGCCAAATGGCACTGGAATTGCATGATCAGAAATATTAACCCAACCTGCGAATTTACTGCTAAATTATCACTTACTTGAAATAACCTTTCCTCAATGTATGTATCTAACCTTAGCAAAAAGTCTATTAACTGCAAAAATGAATTTAAGTATTAAACCATATATATTTCATACTTAAAATTATATACTAATATTACTTTACGTTATAAATAAGTTAATGTAATATTTAATATTTGTATAAATATTATACTAACATAATAAAAATAATTTAAGTACTAATACTATTTATACTAATACTTTATAATAGTTAAGTATTTTGTAGTATTAATGAAAGAATTATTGTGTACAATTTGACGATGATGCATATAATACACAGTGGAACATGCTGGAATAAAATACAAAAAAACAAAAAACTTTATAATAGTATAAACAGTTTTAAAGATAAATTTTCTTTTCCTGTAGGATATATGCATCAAAGAATGAACTAAATAATAAATAAATTAAGATAAATTAATAATAAATTATAGTATTTATTTATTTATTATAATAATAATTTATAGATTAATTAATAATATTTATACTAATAAATAAATTAAGAAAGAAAGGAAATAAACATATTATTAAAAATATAACCATAATTTGTAGAACATGCTTCTTTTTAATGTTAATGTTATGGGCGGGAGACGAAAGGCCTGGCATGTAGGCCACCTGGACCCTTTCTACTAGTCCCAGGTGGCCTAGACCTACCCTAAGGAAAATCTACCTCATCTCTCTATAAAGATCAGGGAACTTTTCCACTAAAGTTCCTTTAAGCACTAAAGTGCTTGTTCCATGCACATTTAACCTGACTAGTCTGAATGCAGGACAGTCAGCTACATAGTGGACAGAACTTTCCTCTTCCTCTCACAATCCTGACAGACTGCACTGATCTCTAAGCCCATATTATTTAAATGTCTTCTTAGTTTACAGTGACCAGTAAGAACTCTTACTAGGTTTCTCAGCCTAGTTATATCGAGCCCAAGAAGAAAATTGCTAGTTTTAGCACTGGGGCCCAAAATAAACTGCTTGGCCTTTCCAGTGCCGGGACAGTTCAGCCAACTCCTCTTTAATCTCTGCTGCAGCCAGACATTTATTAAATGTCTAACTCTAGCAGCAGAGAGTGGAAACGCTGCTAGTTCCGGCCCTAGAAAGGACGTATCAGCACCGATTTTGGCGAGTGACGTTTCTTTTTAAGTTCCTCTGCCTTTCTGTATAACGTTTTCGTTATTGCATTATAAATATTTATTTATAAATGTACTTCTGTATAACATTATTATAATGCCTAATGAATGAGAATAATAACACTTGCGTTATATTACTTTCTATTGAATAACATAATTGATTTAAATTTTATTTCTTTTTTAGTTAGTTATGATAATCCACCAGAGTTAATAAATGTATATCGGTGAGAGAAATGGGTTATGAAAGAGTTTTGAAAGTCCCTTAATGCAAGTATGAATGGAGCTGCTGTATTAGCGTAGAAGCTCCATCGAGATTACCGCATTCGTGATCACTTCGATGCCTCTAGTAATGATTAGAAATATCGTCAATGTAGGTCGGCTCGAACAATCCCACAAATCAGAATAATCAACTAGTTGCTGAACATTTCCCAGTTTGAATAATCCCAAAAAGAACACCTGCATTAAAAAAATTAATGATTTTAATTTTTAAGTGTCAAAGTACATATTTCAAAACATTTCTTTTGAAACGTAAGATTTATCAAACTGTAATGCTAGCACATGGATCAAAATATCTTCATCAATATTCAATACGATATTCAAGAATGAACGAAGGTTGTGGAAAAAAAACTGTTGATATTTGTCTGTAATTTAATTTCCGATTGTAATTTAATGTTTTATGCAAAACTGTAACCGTTAAAATAAATAAAAAAAATTATCTTGCTTGTAGAAATGTCACACTGCTAACTTGATGATTTCCTGGTAGATTTGTTTTTTTTTTTATTCAGCGAACTTAATTAAATTATTATTGCGATAAATTCTTTTATTTTTGTTGAGTCAAGTATTTTTTATAGTGAATTTCTTATATCAGTTCCTGTGTGACGCTGATGAAGACCAGTTTGGTTCAAAAATCCTAGTCTATTTCTGAAATACTGACTGAGGTATATATGTCGATTTTTATTTCACATCTTTACTGAGAACTCGTTATACATACATAGGAATAGTAGCAAGAAGTAGAGGTTTTCAAGGGTTCAAAATAGAAATATACATCACCTAGACCAGCGTATCACTATATTTAAATAGAGTCGTCAGGTCTGTACAAAAAATCAATTATTACCTTATAGTCATCTAAGGTAATATTGTAATCATGGTATATAATTTCTTGTTCCTTATTACTTTACTCTAAGGAACGTACAGTGATGATGAAAAAATTTGATATCGAGATTTTGACAGAATTACATGTTTTGAGGTCCCAGAAGTCGTTTTATCAAGTTTTTTCGATGTTGTCTGTGTGTGTATATGGGTTGGTGAGTATGTATCCAAAATTTGTGGCCACCCTACGGTCCAGAATCTCTGATGGATTAAATTGATATTTTACACACAAATGAGCCTCATACTGTAGATGAGCCCTATTGTTTGGGAGAAATTATGGATGATGGGAAAGTTACTTTCTTTTTGCCAAAAACCTGTTTTTAGACTACATTTTTTTCTCCTAAACTACTACATTTCGATTTTTGAAATTTTGGCATTAACTTTTCGGCTACAAAAGCAATAAAAGAAAAATATCTTCAGATTGTCAAAACAACGGGAAATATTTTTTTCCAATAAAATGTAAAAATTTTGACTTACAATTCAATCTGAGAGCTTGTGAGAGCAATATAAGCCATACTGTTTAACGGCTCAAAATGAAACTATAGTTAAAAGTAGAACTTTATGTGGAGGATAACTTGAGATAACTTTTTTCAAAATTACATTTACCAAAGAGCCGTTACAGTACATTTTCTGTTTCCAAAAAATGTTTTTTAGACACTAAACAGTTCATTAAAAAACAATGAAATTTTGTCAAAACATTAAGAAAATAATTTACAAAAAAAATCATGAAATTTCAATTACGAGAAAGATCGATAAAGCTATAAAAAGAATATTGATCCTGGACTAATGGTTTACTTACTATACTTGCATTTGTTTACATTTATTTGCCTTGTTTAAATTGACTTAGAAATTTTTTGAGTTAATCCACTGAAACAAAATTAATGTTTAGTAATTGAATGAAAAATGTTTAAATAATTTAAATGTAACATGGGATGTAAAAGAATAGAATTCTTACATGTAAAAAACCAACGCCAATCAAACATGATTTTGATGCTTTCCATGGTATGATGGATTTGTCTCACAAATTGCTCTAATCAATCTATCTGTTGCTAGAGTGCTAGATGTTCCTCAGAATCATACTATCTTGGGAGAATATTGAATTGTGATGAATGGTCTCTTTTTTATCATGTTATTGATAAATATCCAGGTTTTTTACTATTCTAGTCTAATAGTTAATAATTATTATTGTCAAAAATTTCAAGCTTCCAGCTATAAAAGTTTTAAATTATAAAGCTTTCTTTGAATTCAATTTCAGTATTCAAAACTGTCTAATTACTAATATATATTTTCTTAATATACATTTACAGCAACCTTATAACAGAGTATAGCACGCAGAAAAAAGATAACACTCGCTCAGAATATATTGGATTTTTATGATTTTTGACAAAGGGAAAGAAAAAGTGATTTTTTTTTTGAAAACTAACATTCCATAAAATTCCCAGTATAATAATTTTATAAGAGACCAAAAATGTACAACATAATACAAAATAGAAAACATTCTTGAAAATAATAAATGAAATTATCCTACATCTTAAATTAAAAATTATATTAAAACGACATTTTTTCTTATATGTTTCTGACACTTTTCAGTCATTTTTGTTTTATTAAAAATAGGGATATTTTCAATTTTTAAATAGGAAACTTTGTCTTAAATCTTCAATTCAGAAGGAGGTGAGATAACCTATTTAAGATATCCACTGGTTATTGGAACAAAATCTTGTTCCTCTGTAAAATAATATTTCATAACAAGAAATCTACACTTTCGATTTTCAAAAATGTTATTATTACTGCTGTAGTGATACTAATGATATTATATGCATCAGTGGTGTGATATACAAGAATAAGCATATTTATTGATAAGTGGATCAATCACCATCTGTAACACCACCAGGAATGAAAGACTAATAAACATCTCCCATTTAGACATTTATATTATGTCTAAATGGGATATTATATATTATATACCCAAGAAGTATGATATTAAGTTTACTTATAGTAAAGTTCAGTGTTGGCCACTCCAGATTTTTTGTTTTAAACTAATTATAATAATCTAGCTTAAACCTATTTTTTGTTTTAAATTCAGCTTAAATTAAATAGTTCATATCTTGCAAATAGTTATAAAATAATTATTAAACTCATTACAACTTTTAAGTTAATTAATGATAAATAAAGTAATTAATTTTAAACATTATTTAAAAAGTCAGAACTTTTTTATGCAGTATTTCCTTAGGTTTCTTATATATGTTATATTTGTTTGGTTAATTTTATTTAAATATCAATTAATAGTTTCTTAATTAATCCATATTACTAATTATAAATAGGTAACTTATAACATTACAGGTATATTGTGATGTTTTTTGGCATTAAAAGTTTGCCATTTTGTTATAATATTTTTAAGTGCTATTGTTAATACTTATGAAAATATATCATATATCAGATTCAGTAATAATATAATATAAATAATTAAAATATTATTTAAATAAAAAAAGAATTAATAAAAATTCTACTAATATATTATTTTTAAATTGTCTTTTTTTTATGTTATAAAAGTTTAATTGAATGAACACTATATTTTAAGGATTTCAGTTCTTGTGTCCTGAAATGATGCAAGAAATAACTGCTCTGAGGCCTTTTACATTATGTCATCAGAGAGTAAACAAAGTAAGAAAGAAGAAGGCAACAGAAAAGTTAACTTTCCTTCTTTCTTACTTTGTTTACTCTCTGATGACATAAAGTAAAAGGCCTCAGAGCATTTAGTTCTCTTGTTTTTCAAAAGTCCGCTGGACCGTTTCTTTTAATTGTGGTATATAAATATAATCTATTCCAATTCAGTCCTGCCACTCATTGTTATAGTCTTTCTTAATTTTAAAAGAAAACATTAAAAAATAAGAGTAAAAGGCAACTAGTGCATTAGCTTTAGTGCTCTTAGGGACTGTTGAACAGTGACCTAAGTATCAATTATAATCAGTAATCAGTTATAGTCACTAATTATCAATCAGTCAGAGGATGAATTATAAGCTGATGTTAATTTTTTTAATTCATAAGATCTACTAATAGCTACCTGGACGATTAACGTATTGAGCACCCCTTGTATACACTGATTAGTTGATTAGAAAGATTTTAAAAACATTTCAAATACGTTTCTTTCAGTCATACGACAGATACCTTATGAAACAAAATAAAATCTATATTTCTTAGTTACCAGTAATGTCAAAATGTCATTGTTATAATAATAACTAAATTTAAATTAGTATTCTCAGGCTCAAGTTTTTACTGGTGATATTAACTTATAATCAAGTAAATTAATATTTGTTTTATTTTCTTATCCTGAAGAGCTAGAAATTTATAATCCAATATTTTTAATTTTAAAATTTAAGTTTGAAAATTATGATTTTTTTATAAAATACGTTAGTGTTTTGTCTAACCATATTCTATTCAGATTTGTCAATAAAGTAAATAGACTTAATTGAAATATTGATTGGAAAATGAATGATGATATAAAAAAAACAGTGGTTATTGATTTTACTTAATATAATCACAAAAAAATTGTACGAGTGAATTTTGCAGTAAAAAAATTATTAGAAATTTCAAATACTTATATGGCATTACATATTTTGCAAAATTGAATATTACTGGTCTATAAGTGGATCTGGCAAACCTGCGTTATCTGTAATCATTGTTTACGGGAGGTTATAGTCATATGGTGGAGGCCGTTGCAATGTACATGTTTTTCGTGTACTTTTTTGTGGTTTATTTATTTCGAATTGTATTTGTTCTGTATAAAATCCACTTCAATTCTCTCAAGCCTTCAGATAAAAAAATAAGAAGGAATAAATGTTGCACAGCAATTGTGATTGGATCAGGAGGTCATACATCTGAGATGTTAAAAATCATACCTTGTTTGGACAGTAATAAATATATCAAGAACTATATATTAGCTACCACGGATACTACGAGTGAGTCAAAAATTAATGCAAGTGAAGGAAGTGCGAATACATCATGTAGACTATGGAAAATACCTAGGAGTAGAGAAGTCAAGCAATCCTTTTTTACTTCTATATTTACTACTATTTACTCAATATTAATGTCATTTCCAATAATGCTTAAAATTAGACCTGACCTTGTGTTGTGCAATGGCCCTGGGACATGTATACCCATATGCGGCATTGCTTTTTTGTTCAACACTCTTTTTATTTGCCGTCCAAAAATAATATTTATTGAAAGCATATGTAGGGTTAAAACTATGTCATTGTCTGGGAAAATTTTAATGTATTTTGCGGATGAAATTTTAGTTCAGTGGCCAGAATTACAAATGTTATATCCTAGAACTACTTATATAGGAAGGCTATGAGAAAATGCCTGACATTATTTATTGTAAATAAATCTTGTTAATGTTTTTCTCTTGTCAATTCCATGCTGTAGTTTTAAACTATTGAATTTTAGATAAATATATTCCTTCCGATTTAATGTCCTATGTGTTACTTGTGAAATCCTTTTCTATTCCAATCAGGGTTTTCCTAAAAACCTTGATTATTATGAATCAGTTGTGATGAAGCTAGAAAGTATATCTTGTCGCATTTTTGAGTAGTTTTTTGTAGAATATATATTTTTCTCTATATTAAGGCAGGTTAGTTTTTCATTGGATCTAAGAACAAAGATTTTTTTTCTTTTGTTTATTTCCCAAGATCAAGGGGAGACTTTAATAGCATAGATAAAAACATTTTAATTATAGTTAGGTTAATTTCCTGAAGCTATAATTCTTGCAAACGTAATTCCAAATAAACACTAGCTTCCTATTTGAAATAAATATATATTTAAGATAACTAAAGCGCTTAATTTTGTTATGATCTTTTTCGATTTCGTTGAAAAAGAGTCTGACACATTTTTTTACTGTTTGATTTGTATTCTTATCTATTATAATGCCTCTCTTTTCAATATTTTATATGGAAAGCCAACGTTAATTATTGTTTTAGTAATCTTGACACTCAGAAGGAAATTTGTTTTCATTCACACATATATTTTTGTTTGTTTGCCGAATATTTAATGTGATATTTAAGTGATGTGTGTTTATTGAAGATTTATGAAGACACAGCTTAATTCAAGAGAGAAATATGATCCATTATCTGTAATTTAAACTGTTCTGCTTAATGCCTGAAAATGTATTCATCCAAATTGAAGCAATTTTCTAATTATATATTCTTAACTATAATTCCTATTGAATGAAACATACACCGCTATTATTGAAAATTAATTTCAATTATAATTTCATTAACAAGAAATTTTATTATTTCCACTTTATAATAATTTCCACTTGTTTTCTTAAAGATTGAAACTATTAAAGTTATGAATATACTCGAAACTAGGCTTCAAAATGTATAATTATTCTGAAATACTAATCAATTAATGGTTGTAAAATTTATTATTTTACTAACTTGGAAGAGTTAATAGCGAGTATGGAAGCTGTAAAATTGGAGGAGAAATACCACAATAATTGTTTTTACCAGTTATTCTATGGTTTTCAATTCCAACAATTTCGTTTGATTGTATTCTATTTCTTAAAGACGTTTGCCTAACAGTAAATACTTATAAGGAACTTTTACTACGTTTATACCTTGTTTGTTTAGATAAAGATGTTTCAATGTCTGAAGTAGCGTTCTTACTAATCTGAATGTTCAAAGTGACTCTTACTAATGTCTGTATGTAAGACAAATAAATGTGTGATGACTTGTGTATTTTAACTTAGAATAAAGAGTGAATTAAAATGATTTCACTCTTTTAAGATTAGTCTGATAAACATTTTAAAATGCTGACTGCAAAAGATTTTCTCAGTGTTTCAAATATATATATCATAAATTACACTCTTTCCCTTATAATGCAATTGCTTGTTTTTCATATTTGTGATCTATGACAATTTGTTTTGATTAGTACAATTAGTGCAGTCTCTCAATGGAGAAAAAAAATGTTAATTTTCTGATTAATTGGTCATTCGAGGAAACTATAATTATCAGTCAAAACATTTGTCTGTGTTTTTAATATAAATTAATTTTCAAACCTTAGTTTGAATTCAGTTAATTTTCTACTAGTGAAATGCATTTTATTCCACTTAGTAATAGAAATATTCGATAAGTTAAGAAAGAAAATTAAAACATTACATTATTTTATTTGAAATATTGTTAAGGTTCCTTTAATTTCATATTATGTAATTATTTCTTGTAATCTAACTTAATAAAAATGATATTAATTTTTGTAATAGTAAAGAAAATAAAAAAAAGTAAAATTAATTTATAAAAATGAAATTATTGCTACTACTGTTTTAAAACTACCTATATTGGTTATCTGTTAAACGGAAAATCTATAATTTAATATCTTAAGTAGTTTAAAAGGGTTTTCATTAACTACAAAAATTGTTTCATAAACTACAAGAATAATTCTCCCAGAGCCTCATACATAATTTGTGAATAATTTATTGTTATTTATTTATTTTTAAAATAAACAATTTGTAGATAATTTATTTTTTATATTGTAAATTTTCAAGGTTATTTAAACGTTAATCTCTTTTGACTTAAAATTTTTTTATACGTTTAATTAAAAGAATAAGTAAGTTATTATATTTGTAGATGTATAATACTTATTGAAAATCTTTTTGTTACATTAAAAAGCTTTTATAATTGAGATTATAATACAATAGTCTTCATTTCAAAAATGGTTTTAATTTGTTGTTAACCTTGTCATTGCAGCCTTAATCTTATTATTGTCTCAGGTAAATAGATTACAGTATATTATTTAGTCTCCAGTTTCTCCTACACTTAAACATTGATGTAATAACAGTAAAATTTATTATTTATTTACTAAAATATATGTAGTAATACAATAAACAAACAGCTATTAATACTGTAATTTGATTTTGGCTATCGGAAGGTGCTCGTTTTCATAGTTAAATAAATCACAGCCCCTGTTGTTTATTGTGCAATCATTTTGTAATATGTATTGTCAAATGATAACCCTATAAATACGTTCAGTCATATATTCCGATATAGTGCTAGTTTTGTGACAGTGTTACTACAAATAACATTGAATCATTCATTTCATTTCAATAGTCTCTTGTCACTGTACAATAATTAGTTATTTTACTTTCAATTTTGTGACAAATCAATGTGGATTCAAATTATCAATTTTGAAAAAAATTTAATCTGTTAAAAATATAAGACGGCCTTAAGATCCTGTATTTTTATACAAAATGAGAAAGACCTGCTTTCTTCAGTCTTTTAAATTACACATACTCTAGTATTCTCAATTTATTCATATTTTAATTTTTGAAATTAAATACTT
Organism: Hermatobates lingyangjiaoensis; assembly: GCA_026182355.1. NCBI lineage: Eukaryota > Metazoa > Arthropoda > Insecta > Hemiptera > Hermatobatidae > Hermatobates > Hermatobates lingyangjiaoensis. The sequence goes on along the minus strand of JAPFBL010000065.1, from coordinate 2,124,081 downwards.
ATCAGTTTTAAGGAACAGTATGAAGTAATGCATTATAAGAGAATTCAGTAATTTTCTGGAGGCCCTAACATGCACTTTATTTTAGCTTGTAACCCCCCCCCCCCCCCCCCCCAATAAGAAATGATTTCTGTTATGATAAGAATTTGTTTTGCATTAACCTTTAAAGAAGTTTAATTCATTTTTTACTAATCAGAACTGAAGTCCCTATTAGGATGGAGTATTATTTGTCGCAATTTAATTGTAATTAATTAAATTTTTTTTAATTTATTTTATAAATGAAACAAATGTTACATTTACAAATGTCAACAGTTACAAAAATGAGCAATTCCCAGTTTAAAGTGCTTTTAACTATACTTATAGGTAAAAAAACGTTTCATGCAGAGTTGGCGAAATAATAAAGGATGAAATATATATAATTTGTTTTTGGTCAGTTTTTAGCCCTTATTAACTTAAGATAAAATTTAATTGAGGTACATATAATAATATAATTGAAATAAATTAGATAATCTTAATCGTTAGCACAAAAATGACCAAAAAAAAAAGCTACAATAGTTTCACTCAATTCAACCACCGCTTATTCAAAACTGCTTGTATTAAAATATAAAAATCTATTACAGGAAAACGATGAAAGTAAAACTTCTTTGCAACTTATATGGTACCAACGATGTTAAAATTATTTAACACAGTTTGTTACTATTTATTTAGTTAGATATTATTATTGAACAAAGTGAACACTAATCATAAAGTTTAATTTCATGAGTATATAAGCTATCTCAAAACAACCTTATATGTTATAAATAATTAGAGCAACAATTTTTTGAATAAAGATGTGTGAAAATTTCTAATATATCTTAAGTTAGAAATAGTGTATTTGTTCTTCTAGTTATATATATATATATATCTTGAAATATTTTAAGGGAAATTAATTAAAAATATTTAACTTTGATTACCTTAGGTATACTGGAATGTTGGGGTTTTGATAACCTTAAAATTCTTACCTTTAGTGACTGCAAGTTCTCCAGCTAACTGTGTTCAGTTGTTTTCGATTTGAAGTATTAGAGATTACGCAGTAAACGATTGATGAAATCCGTCTGTGTTAACGGTTTTGTTATTAGCGTGCTTGCCGTAAGGTTGGTAATTCGATTGTTGTCAACCTAGGACTTTGTTTTATGGAAGATGTAGAATCTTAGCAAACATAAAGCCGTCGGTCCCGAGCCTAATCATCGTGTACGTTTAGCATACCTACTGTAATATACAAAAATAATTAATCTGGTATTATGGCTTTCTTATTACAAAAATGGTGCCAAAAAACAAATGGAGCACTCTTTCCTATCTCGAGAAAGTTACTGAGTGTGAGTGAAAACCAACATTTCACTCATTTCATTAAAACGTTTCCTATACATATGAATAAGGGTAGACAAAAATCCATCAAAGAGCCTCAAAAAAAAAAGAAATGACCTAAGCTGAAAGTAAAATAATCAAGGGAGCCCTAAAAATATTAGTTAGCAACATTCATGATTAGATCTACCAAATGTGGTAAAAATGACTCGAAACCATAGAATGTTTCAGATTTAAATTACTAATAAGTTGCATGAGGTTATTAATTTCATGGAGTAACAGGCCAAATAATTTCCACTCAAAATATGAGTTTCCAATTTTTTTTTAGCAGTTTGTTCTACCACTGCACTATGTGTCAATCCTTGTCATTTTCATATTAGATAAATGTAAAATATTATCTTCTTTTAAAAAGATCAAACAGATGGAAAAATTTCATAATTATCAAAAATAAACAAATATGTCAACCAGTATATCATAAATCCATAAAATTCGTTTTAATTAATAAATTATTTATTTGATATACACTTATATCCGTATACTTATAAAAAGATATTACAATTATCGTTTAGAAGCTTTTCTAAAACCCTCTATCAAAACCCCCCTGATATGTAATATAAGCGTGAACTTGATTTTGTGTGTTTTCTTTCTGTAAATTAATTTTATATATTTATATTCAAAAGAAAATAACATAAAAAGAACACAGACGGTAAGTATAGATAAAACGTTGATATTTCGACATCCTCTACATTCCTCAGGGAAAGTATTCCGTTTGAATGTCACAAGGTTACTCCATACTAGACAATAACCCAGTGCCACCTAAGCGAAACAGTTCTTTTCTTGAGAACCATGTGTTGGAATATCGAAGTAAGTTTTGCCTGTATCCTTTTCTTTATGTTATTGTGTTTGGCTAGTCCGACTATGTTACTTTTATTATATATTCTTTGAGAAACACGAATGAAAAACAGATACTAGGACTCGTAATTCAATATTTCGACCCTTTAAATGGTCATCCTTAGGAAAGGAAGTTAAGCAGTGAGAAGACGAAAGCCATTTTACATAAGAAAGCAACATAAACCATGAAAAAACCGTTTTTAATCTCACTTTTCAATATTTCGTCATCAGGAGAAGTCATAAGTGAATATTCTATAGTCAACTGAACAGATATTAGGAGGAAGTGAATAGAAATTTTTTTTAAGTTAATGAATTAACAAGTTTTGAGTCAAATTTTGTAATAATGCTACAAGTTGCACTATTTGACAGATCAAAATGAAATTTGACAAATTATAATTCTAGTTTTGGAAAAGAACCAGATTGTTTCTTGGAAACATTATTCCATTTCAAAAATACTTAATAATACTTTATGCTAAAATGAGCAATAATATTTTTTAAATCATAAAAATTTGTATTTAATAACATCTTAATATTTGTTCTTTAAATTCATAAATTTACATTTATTAAAAACAAAGAATGTTACACCAAAAAGGATGGCTATTAAGTTCCTCCTGTAACCAGTAATAGATTCGTTTACCTTAATATTATTCAAATCTAGGTATTCAAATAGAATTTATTAAAACTAAGTCTCTTTCAATATTAGAATAATAAAGAAAATAAATTGAAATAATTCACATTAAAAAATAATGAATTACATAACATTTCACATTGTTTAATATAAAATATTCTCGAAAAAATATAAAACCTAATTAAAGAATATTCATAATATTGTGCTGTCAATTCACCATAAAATTTCAAAGATGTTTTTCAGATGTATTATTCTATGAAAAAAAAACTTATATTTTCGGTTTATATTGCTATTAAATTATTGTTTGCAAAATTTCCTTTTGACTAACCAGACAAATTTATTGTAATTCATGTAGACGAATATCTATTGCATCTTTACTATTGACTTTGGTATTTATTCATTATGTTCTTATAAACTCTATGAAATGATGACCAAAACGTATTGTCATTATAATTAACCCTATAAACTCTGTTATATTGATAACTCACGAGTTTGATCTTTCTTATTACTTCGCTTATCATTGCTTATTATTTATCTCTTATTCCTTACCGTTTCATGATTTGATTTATTACATTTCATAGTTACCAGTAGCTATCTCGTTTTAATGACTGACAACTTAACTTTTTTATAACGTGTTTATCTACAGTAAAGTTTAGTGAAGTAATTTCCATATTATTTACAATTATAATAAATAAATTGGTTGGCATATTTTATTATTTCTGCTAATTCATAACTAATGAAATTATGTTTCTTCTCTATCAATATTATTCTCCTTAAAGCTAAGGGACAATATCTAACACTTATTTATTATCATGGAACTATTAAAACACAATCAATTCAATGATACAATAATAAGCAAATAGTAAAATGAGAGAAGATATTGCTGTTATAATATTTGTGAGTGGTATTCTCACTTGTTACTATTTTGATTTTAATCATTTTATGTATTCAAGTAATTTCCCCACATTTGATGGACTTAATTCAAAAAAAGTTTTTAAATAGTATTCTTAGCTCTTCCTTTTGTATTCTATTACTTTTACATTCTGTTATAGTTAACAAAATTTTCCCTGAGAGCTTGTTAACAATTTTGAGTTCAATTCACTCATTTTAGAGGCCAAGTTTTTAAAGTTAAAATGTGATTGCTTATTGATTTTAGTTTTCAAATATGGTTGGCATCTTTTTTAATTACATTTTTCAAAAATCGATCAAAACTCCAAAAAAAAAAAAAGAAAAAAAAGAAAGCTTAATTGTTGTTTAGAAACATTAGTTATCGAAGAATTACTACTTGTAAAAGCATCTATTTCCTAGGTATAATGATAACTTTTTTTTTTTTTATGAATTATTGTAACTTACTTGTTTTCATTAGAGTTGGCACTCTCATCTTTTTTCCATTGCTCCAATATTTATGTCATTTTTTGTAAAATGAATTTAAAGGATTATCACAGTCATAAACATGATGTAAACACTAGTATACCGCCCCAGTTTTGCCCGTTTGAAAAGTAAAAATAACAACAATAATTAAATTGACAGTTTTTTTTTTATTAAATATTGGTATATTTGTTTGATAATTTTTGTATTCTAGAAGACTATCTAAGGAAAATTTTAAGTGAATCGGAATTTAATTTTTGTTAATATATCAAATAATATTAATATTAATAAAATTAAAATTCACATAAATAGATAAAAGGTTATCTGTGGCTTTATTTTTATACGTATGAAGTAAGAAAATAATAATGTTCAGTAATTAATATTAATCCTGGAATGTTGTTCACTCAGAACATAAGTGGTTGGCAAATAAAGAATGAACTAAACTTTTCAGCCTTGGAAACAACAATAAAAGTGAAAACCTACGTCTGTCAGCGTCGAAAACCATTATTATTACTTTACTCAATGACTTGCTGATTTCACCAATGGAAAGGATTGCAGATATTAAACTTAAAATATTATCTGATATTAAACTGAAAAACAAAAAAAATAACCTTAAGACTTACTATTAAGAACACTAGTATCACAGATGCATGTCAAAATGTAAACAAATGATAAACACATCATAAAAGTTTGTTGAAATTTTATCCCAGAAAAAAAATGTCACATTTTATTATTTTAATTCCCAATTACGAATAAAAGTAACTCAGGACTAAATTTATAATGGACCATGTAATCTCAGAATTTCGTTAGTCATTTGTTTTTGTAATATTGTAATCTGAATATTTTGCGGTCATTTTTTTCTTTATCTTTTATCATTTATAAATTTCACAGATTTAGTGGCTGAGATGGTGCAAAAAGGAATAACTTTTGATTTTAACCATTTTATGTATTCAAGTAATTTCTCTATATTTGATGGACTTAATTCAAAAAAGTTTTTAAATTGTATTCTTAGCTCATATCGAACTCGGAATATCAAACGTACAAACACGGAGTATAACCAGTTAAAGTGATCAAAAATGAGAACAAGAAACTGGATTTTGTTCTATATTAACATTTTTCATAATTATATATGTACTATACTCGATATATACGAGTATATATATATATATATATATATGTACTTATATATGTGTATACTCAATATAAGTACATATATATATATATATATATATATATATATATATATATATATATATATATATATATATATGTACTTATATATGTGTATACTCAATATAAGTTATCGAGATTATTTTTGTATAACTTGATAAGGAAAATTTGATTAAAGTGTGATTCCTCCTATTCAGATTTCATGCTAGTCATTTCGGCATTTCTACAGTCCGAATAAACCCACAGACAAACACATCATTTTATGTTTATAGAAAAAAAACACTAAAACTTAAATGGGAATGGGTAGGGCATTTTCTTTAAAAGAGAAGAAAGCAAAATAGAACAGAAACTTTTCTTTACTAAAAGTAAAGAATCAGGCTAGTTTAGAGATGACGTACTGGTTCTGAATTTCCTCAAGCTTTCTACATTACTCGGACTTTAGATTTTTCTGCCAGGAGATAAATTTTGTACATTTGCTGTCTGATGGAAGGAATCCTTTAAACACCTTTCTGATACTGACTATAATGCAGCATGACTCCCCAAAAATACACTTTGGAATAGTAAATAAAAGGCAACATATTACTGGTAATAATTTTTGCGTATGTTAATGAACTAGATCAGTGCTTCTCAAACGGTGTTCCCCGAGATCAACAAATATTGTATATTTTAAAAATATGCATCACATTCATTTATTTTAGAAACACCAATGGTTTTCAAGTCTGAGTCAAGTCACTGCCACTTGATATTTTGGGATTTAAATCATTTGTTACTGATCTCTCTCAATCTCTCTCTCTCTCTCTCTCTCTCTCTCTCTCTCTCTCTCTCTCTCTCTCTATCTCTATCTCTATCTCTCTCTCTCTCTCTCTCTTTAAAAAACCTATTCATTTTAATTTTCAATCATTTTCTATTTTTAAATTTCACGGTTAAACTTTCTATATTAAAATTAATGATGGACCCCAAAGCATTCGTTATTTCATAGGTGTGCCCTGAAGGAAGGAAGGAAGTTTGAGAAACGTTGAACTAGATAATGAATTAAATTCTCTAATTTTCATTGTTTTGTTTACTGTATTATTTCTTTTGATCGTTTATGATTTTCTTTGTAGCCAACAATAAATTCATATTATGAACAGTGTCATTCTTCTCAATTTAAACAGGTTTGTACTTTACATGAACTAGCAATTCGATGGACCGTTAGGTGGTACCATTATTTTTAAATGCTTAATACTGGAGGTATGTTTGAATTCTTATATATCAATTACAGTAAGGATCCGAAAGATGGAAGTTCAGATGAAAAATGAGAAATGTATCTCCTAACTTTAGTATCGAACTACTAAAATCTATTGATCCAACAACGGCTTTCTTCGCAGAAGCTGCTTCTCTCGATGTGTGGTCGACTGTTTCGTTGCCTTTCTGTGCCATATTATTTAGATTTCAACTACCATACAATAAAAGTATTATTGTGTTACTATAATGGTGCTACTTTACAATAAGGTTTATACTAGAAAAAAAATGTTTACATTCTTCTGTTTCACCTGAAATCTTATAAATTTGTACTTATAATGTATAGTTCTTATACTAAATAGTACAGTGATGGCAAACCAATGACACGCGTGTCAGTGGTGACACGCAAGCTCATCTTTAGTGACACGCATCTTCAAAGATACAAAATTTCAAAATTCAAATATTTGTCTCTCATAACAGCCAGAGTTGGTTAATAATAATAATATTATTCCTTACAATTCAAAATATGTTTTTTGAGGATTTAGTCCAAAGAATTAACTAGTGTTGATAATATGCTGATGTTTCTCCGATAGTCGTTCAGCATTTTCAAAGCTTTTTTTGAAAAATGCCGAACAATTTTCGGCAAAACATCGGCTTATAATCAAAAATTGTTAACTCTTTGGACCAAATCCTCAAGAAACCTTTTGGAATTTTAAGAACCAGTGGTCGAGAAGCTAAATCAATATTATTTACGTAAATAATTATTAATAATTTAATTCTGAATCCAGTCGTGTATGGTAAGTAAAATAATATTGCAAAATAATTATACATATAAAAAACATTCAGTTATATTGTTTCAATATTGATATCATTATAAAAATGTATCAAGTAAATTATATATATTACATGATTTTCTATGTTAAGTATCAATGAAATATGTAAAACCAGTCTCTGAATGTAAATCATCGGTGTCATACTTTTGGTTTTTGCATTTTAAACGGCTTTATTAATAATTAAATTAAAAAAAAATAAATGTTTTCTTTTTTTTCTTTTTTAGTCTTTACTTTTGTTATGTGTAACACGCCACAAAAAAATTATGTTCAATATTACCGATTGTCGAGCTCAATAGGTAAAGCCATAACTGATATAGTACATTATTAATACTAAAAGTAAATAATATTCACTGAACTGTAAAACTTGTTAATAAAGTACTAGTACTTACAAGATGTTGGAGTGACTGGCAGAATAGTCCTTGCGAGACCAGCGACCCTGTCGAGCCTCTTTGGAAGAGGAAGACTGTACTCTTGGCATTGTCCCAACCTACAACACTCACCTCGTCAGCACAAGTCTAGCTTTCGTTTCCAAGTCAATATAAGTACAACTCTAAAGGGGTCAAACCATAACGAGAGTTGAACTCTAATCAAACTGGTCATTCCCCACCTGTACCTAGGCTTTTTCTTTTTCCTTTATAATTGTTTCTTTTTCTTTTTCTTTACTCATATTCTTTTTAGCCTGTTTTTTTAAAAAATTGTATATTTTAACATCTGTTGAAATTACCTTCCTATATTTTTTTTTTGTAACAAAGCTGTAACCTCTTCTGTTATCATTCTCTAGTTGCTCTCTGATGACATAAATTTGAAAGGCCTTAGAGAATATTTGTCGTGTTTTTTACTTTTTACTTGTGGCTTATACTCTTATATGTATATATAAAGATTTCACATAAACACGTGAAATAACAATCAAAGATCAAACCACAATATGAAAATGGGAAAACAAGACTAACATCTTTCAACCGTAATAAGCGGTCTTAGTCTTGTTTTCCCATTTTTATATTGTGGTTTGATCATATATATATATCAACGTCAAACCACGGTAAGAAATGAAGAAAAAGACTAAGATCTTTTAACCGTAACAAGAGGTCTTCGTCAAAAGTCAAATCTCAACAGTTTTTCTGATTTCTTATTATAGGTTGGACATTGACTTTTATTTTATACATTAATTGTGAAATCTTATTATTTACATATATATGCAAATATGAAGGAAAGTCACCCACAAAAAAAGAAACTCACTTACAAAATCTAAATTTTGAAAAGTCTGCTCCAGGAGAGAAAAAAAAGATAGACCAAGCCAGTTTCCGTTTCATCTCCGGCATGTTTGTTCATTTCTCATTTTTCTCTTGAAGACAGATTTACAGAAAATTGGAGATAGTGTGTGTTTGTTTACTATGTGTGTTACGTTTCTTCGTGTTTGAACTTATATATATTATATATATATATCAATGATCAACCCATAATATAAAATTGGATCAACAAGACTAAGATCTTTCAACCGTAAGAAGCGGTCTTCGTCAGAGTCAAAAACCCAACTGAAACATTAGATACAGAAACATTTTGGTAAAGGGTTGAGAGGAGTGGGAACGAAGAGTGGCATTTTAAAAGGGTGTTTGGGACAAATGTCCCAAATTTTCTTTAAAAAGGAAAGGACAAATGCCCAGAGAAGGTTGTTTGCGGAAACAAAGGAGTATAGTAAGAAAGAGTAAAAAAAAACTATCCGCTAGTTGTCAACCCTCTTAGAAGAGGCTATTGCCCTCGTACTCTTTCTTACTGTACTCCTTTGTTTCCCCGAACAACCTTCTCTGGACATTTGTCCTTTCCTGCTCTTTCATCCTTTTAAAATACCACTCTTCCCTCCCACTCCTCTCAACTCTTGACCAAAATGTTTCTGCATCTAGTGTTTCAGTTGGGTTTTTGCCTCTGATGAAGACCGCTTGTTACGGTTGAAAGATCTTAGTATTATTTTCCCATTTCACATTGTGGTTTGATTATTGATTGTTGTTTCGCGTGTTTATATGAAATTTTGTATATATATATATATATATATATATATATATATATATATATGAATGATCAAACCACAATAAGAAAACACAACTAAGTGTTCAGTTGGGTTTTTGACTCTGACGAAGACCGCTTGTTACGGTTGAAAGATCTTAGTCTTGTTTTCCCATTTCTTATTGTGGTTTGATCATTGATTGTTATTTCACGTGTTTATGTGAAAGCTTTATATATATATATACATATATATATATATATATATATATAAAGCTATCTTATCTCCACCACATATATTCTATAGCATTTCAACTTTCTCGAGGTTTGGTCCAGTTTAAAATAACTCTTAACATACCTCAAGGCCTTATCGATTACAGAGTTCATTAGTATAATTTGAAAAAATGCAACATAACTTTTGTATTTTCAAGTTATTCTACCAAATTCTGTATATGATATAGCCCTGAAAATATTTAAGAACATAAATGGAACTTCAGCTTAAGATTTCGAAATATTCTCTTGCCTTTTAATTTATCGAGGTTTAGTGAAGTATTGGAGTATTCCGAAACAATTTTAACCAACGAACCATCCATGTTTTTAGACATCCTCTCAGAAACATCATGTTATGATAGCATGACATGAAAAAAACCAGTTGCATTGATTTTTTTTTCATTTTATGCTTATACGTTTTTTATCTGATATAACCTTGAAGATGTCTAAAAATATGGATGAAACGTTGGACTAAGGTATTTTGAAAGTTATTTCAAGCTAGACCAAAGCTTGGACAGTAAAAATACTATCTATATATAAACCCTCCAAGTCAGCAAAATGGTATACAAGGTATGACTTAAAACGATCAGTTAATTTTTAAATTAACCCAACTTACAAATTTCTTATAGAATATGATGATTCTCACTGCGTTATAAGCTTGATTTTAAATTTGTACCATTATTTAAAATATTATTCTAAAGAAGTAAATTTCAGGAAATGCTAATTATAAACTGTGACAATATTACAATTATTGATCGTTAACTCCTAGATGTTTAAATTTGATTACTCATGAATACAATCGTAAAATCTTGAAAGGTAAATCAGTTTTAAAAATTGTAAGAAAATTTGAACTTAACAACAAGAATTTCAGTAGTTGACAGCAGATAATCTTAAGTAAACTGCTCTTAACTGAATATAAAGATATAAAATGAAAATTTCCAGTAAATTCAATTAAAATAACTAAAACAATATAAAACCATAGTTATTGAAAAAATATTTCTTACGTGTTTTAAAATAAATAGTATAGTATGGTGAAATAGAAATAATGACATTAAAAGTGTAAAGTAACTTTATAATCCACGAAAATATATTCAAGACGTTATAAATGCAGTGTTATTTAACTTTAAGTTTTAATAATTTAATAATTAATTTTTTTTAATAATTTAACTTGTATTTAAAAAAGATTGAAATCCTGATGTTTTTATTTCATACAAAACTCTCTCCTCCTATGTGTTGGTACCTTTTTAAATATTAATTGATACCTTACTTTTGTTTTGCATTGATGACTACTATAAGGTACACATATTGCTATAACCTCGTTCATAATTATGTGTTAGTACCTAATTATGTACATAATGTGGTGATTAATTTGAATTTCTTTGATTAGTCAAGAGCACAGTGTTGAGCAGTGTTTGACGGTGGTTGGAGGAAGGTGAGGTGATACCTTTGTTTGGTGGTGCCAGGGCGAGTGCAGAGACCTGGACGCAGGCCCCAGAGGCGGTAGGTACGGCTGGTTGACGCTGATATGGGGTGGCAAAGGCTCTGGAGCGGACCAGGGTTGAGTCGTTTTCCTATCAGACCTCGATAACGGGTTACCAGTTGAGTAACTTGTTTGAAGCTCAGGAAATCCTGGACAATTGAATTGTTATGATTTCAATAATAATACTTGCAAGTACCTGTTGTGATAAATAAGGATTAAAAATGAAACCAAGAACTGGCTGGGCACCGGCAGATCTTTAAACCATTGGAGAAGTTAAGTTAGACTTATCAATCAGTAGTCTTGGGACAACTAAGTCGTTTATCGCTATACCTCAGTATTGAACTTAAACGTCACTAGTGAGGCCATGCAGCTATATCCGCAGGCTGCATTGGCTTACATATATCCACAAGTTCATTGACCAGGGGTTACAAAGGACTACTCAGCTGACATTACCTGCAGCTGAGCAGGTTTAATAGGACTATTTGTCCTGATTTCGATCTGAAACTCTTAAAATAAGTCGGTACTATGGGTGGCGGGGGTCCATGGAGGGGTTCTCTCTCCATCCTATTAACTGATGTTGGACTCATAGTGGCTGTTGGTTCTCACTCAAGTTGGGTAGACTCTTATTGTCGCTGTATGAGAAGCTGTAACTTCTCAGGACGATGCCTGCTTAGCATACCGGGGAGCTAGAGACCCCAAACCCCTAATTGGCAAAGGCTCATAAGAATCCTGTGGTAGTCCTTAAACTGTAAGGCATATGTAGGAAGCCTGACCAGTAATTTAGTATTCCCCTTATCATTCTGAGACTCAATTATATATATTTGACTCGATTAATAACTCTTAAGTCATGTCCACTATGATCTCCAGACTACTTTTAATTTAGAATATAATTAATAGTAATTCTGGAAAAACAATCCGCTGTTATTTGCTTAAAATTACCATATATATGTATCAGTGAATCAATTTCACTGCTTCAATATCAGTCCATCATTTACACAATCGATAATAATGCATCATAATTTATGTGGGTTTAAGCCTTTTTTTTTTTATAGTTTTGTAAATTTTATTGTCAGTACACACCGTATAAACTTTTTAAAATATATGCAAACAATCTTGATTAAACCCTAACATATGAATTACCATTGACTGGATATTGTAAAAAAAATCTCCAAATCTGACAAATCTCCAAATCCAAAATCTCCAAGTACAACAGGTAATCTATTATTCCTAGTTGAGTTTTCAGATTTTGTAGCTTTGCCCTATGCGGTTATTGTTATTTCTAGATATTTTTTTTTCGTTTTTTTTTATAGCTGGCAGTTTCGGGTAAAAAAAACATTTTCTGCCGTAAATAAAATAAATGGTAATGCCCATTCAATTTCGATAAAAAAAGATTGAATTCATCACGTCAAAACATGTTATTCTTGGGTGTAATTTAATAGCGATCTGCCAAACGGTGAGATCGCTATGGCAGTCATAAACTTTTGGTGAAATTTTGTGTGTTTCCCCTTAATGGTGTTGTCAATTCCATAGATTGAACACAAAATATGCTAGTAATATGGGAGACAAAAATATTTAAAAACCCATTTTGCTTTCAAAAACTGAAACACTGTTTTGAAAGAATTAAAAACTTCAGTTCATATATATATATATATATATATATATATATATATATATTTACTCTTCTTTATATAATCTAGGAGGTGTCAGAGCTATAAGAATCAATACACAGAGGCGTATAAAGAAGACGAGAGAGTGTTGAAACAAATTATCCGCAGGAATGTTAAATGTAATAACGAAAATGAACGTCTTCAAGTCCATATTTATTATAAAAGTAGAACCACCGCTAACTTGATAATGAAAAATAGCCCAGATGCAGTCATCCCGGAGATACAAAAGGCCAATGTCATATACGAATATAACCGCAATATCGGAGATTGTGAGCTCCTACACAATTCAAAATATATCGGTATGACATCGACCACACTCTCACGACGACTGACAATGCACTTGCAAGCAGGAGCAATCGCTAGACACACCTCCGAGGAACATGGAAGAAAACTCACCCGCCAGGACCTTGTTCAAAACACCATCATTTTAAAGAAAATTAATGATCCAGCCAGACTGCAAATATATGAAACCATTAAAATCATGAAGCACAACCCATTAATTAATCGTCAACACACGGGGGTTTCACGCACACTGCAGCTTCTAGGTGACCAACCACCAGCTACTCGCCAAGCCGACGCTCAGTCAGCACCCAGTATTCAGACCAGCAACACCTAAGATATGTATATGAGACAAAATGTCGTAGGAAGAATCAGAATGAAGAAAAATAAGCTCTGACACCTCCTAGATATATATATATATATATATATATATATATATATATCAATGATCAAACCACAATATGAAACTGGGAAAACAAGACTAAGATCTTTCAACTGTAACAAGCGGTCTTCGTCAGAGTCAAAAACCCAACTGGGTTTTTGAGTTGGGTTGTCAGTTGGGTTTTTGACTCTGACGAAGACCCCTTATTACGGTTGAAAGATCTTAGTCTTGTTTTCCCATTTTCATATTGTGGTTTGATCATTGATTGTTATTTCACGTGTTTATGTGAAATCTTTATATATATATATCATGATAAACGATAAACGGTCCAGCAGGACAGATTACAGTTAAAATAAGCAGTGACACATAGACAGAAACATAACAAAGACAAAAGTGTTGACTGTGACCCTCCATCAATTCACTTCTTCTCCTGAGGACGACCACCATTACGGTCGAAATATTGAAAAGTGAGTCTTTGTTATGTTTCAGTCTATGTGTCACAGTTTATTTTAAGTGTTATCTGTCCTGCCGGTCCGTTTTTCGTTTATCATGGTATATATATATATATATATATAATGCCCGACAGAGTCAGTTGGGTTTTTGACTCTGACGAAGGGCGCTTGTTACGGTTGAATGATCTTAGTCTTGTTTTCCCATTTTCATATTGTCGTTTGATCGTGGATTGTTATTTCACGTGTTTATGTGAAATCTTTATATATATATATATATATTTGTGTAAATGGGCAGCAAATTTTTCTTTATACAAATATCAGTGAAAACCAAAGCAACTTCAGTGTTATTTTCTTGTTACGGTTGAAAGATTTTAGTCTTTTTTCCGATTTCTTATTATGGTTTGATCATTGATTGCTATTTCACGTGTTTATTGTAAAATCTTGTTATATATATATTTTTTTTTGTTTATTTCTTTTTTATAGCTAATTATGGAGAACTAAGCAGCTTCATGAAACGGTTTTGATGCATCATTTTGATAAGTATTTTCTCATCACTATAACAATATACTTCATATTAATGTACTAATGTTTATTTGTATGTATGAGGTAGTGCATATGAAGGTTATAATGTTTGTCTCTGTGTTATGAATATTTCTGTGAATTAGAATTCATTTAATATTCTTCGTAAAATGATTCATATTGTTTAACGAAAGTTAGACTATTTTTTGATAGATCTAAGCAGCTTATCTAATTGGTCAATTCCCCCTTCCCCCTTGTAACGTGGATTACCGGCTGGATGGTCAGGTTTGCTGCCATACTGAAATCTGTTTAGCTGCACGCGTCTGAGTGACTAATCCAAGGGTGTTGCACTCCATTGCCCAGTCAATAGCGTCTTCAAGGTCTCTGGCAATCAATGGCTGGGCTCCGGAGGGGATGAAAGCGGTCGACGATATCATTAGTCAAAAGAGCTGAATATCACCAGATCATCGGTTAAGATTTCTTTCAAGAGTCATATTTCTTTATAAGAACCCTCCTTTTAAAATCAATAAAGCTATACTCTGAATACAATAATAACAACCTTCTTTAATAATAATAATAATTACATTTATCCATAAACATAGTTAGTGTCTTTGAACCTAACTTTCATTAATAACCTTTTTGTTATAAGTTTGAGTTAATTTTCTATTCCTAGTATTACATTTTAGCCATGACATCAGAGTTTCATCAATAAGAGGGTTTGACAATTGGCTTTGAACAATGCATTGTAAAACCAAATAAAAGTTACGTACCATTGCTGTTCTTATTAACAAATTAGCCAAAAATACGATGGAAGGTGTTGAAATCATGTAACTATAGAGGTAGGTTAGGTGAGGTTGCAATGGTCATTCAGAAGAGAACCCACATAGTAATGATAAACAGTCAGAGGAGGCTCTGCCTCCCTGTCATCATGCGTGGAAAATGAAACGAAATAATAAAAACCTTGTGGCGGCAGCACTAGCGTGTCGGGACCAGTGAGGGCCAGGTTTTGTCACTCTCAAATTTGATTATTTTTAAACTGTCTCGAAACTTCGTTCACATCTTCCATGTTTTGTGGGTTTTTCGGTGCATGAACTGGCCAGATATAAGTTTAACATTAATCCCTTTTATTGTACAATATTATGAATATCGATTGGACTTGTTTCTAGACAAGCAATTTGTCGTAAAATGTGGTTTAGTAAACATACATAGAAATTTAAATGTTTTGTTTGTTTTTTTATAAGCTAGATACAAGAACCTACAGAGCTCTTTAGCAGCGTATGCGTTATAACAGAACAAAATAATAAGAAACGCATTTTATTTAAGTTTGTTTAAAAATGATGTAATGTACCATTCAGAAATTATGAATGAATTATATAATTGCAATTTTTTTAGCTAAAATAATTTGCAATCAGTTGGAACTTACATGTAATAGTTAAGGTTTGTACAGAGGATGAGTACCTGGTTCGAAACGCTTATTCATGCTTCTCAGAGCATCACTGGTCCCCATTTGAAAGGTCAAATACACGGGACGTGAACTCTCTGAAACAGCATGCAGCATTAGTGATTTTCAAAATAACATTTACAACACTGAGTTAGTGCCGGAATAGGTTAAGGGGCCAGAATAGCTCAAGAATGTCTTTCATAGTGATAGACGAAGGATGTCTTAAATAATCGCATGGAATCAGAAACGCCTTGGTCAATAACTTACAGAGAAAACAAGTCTATCAGCGTGTAATTAGAGTCAATTTAGATATTAACAAGTGGTGAATTAGTTATATATATATATATGACAAGATTTTGCAGAAGACATAAGAAATAAAATCAACATCCAAAACACAGTAAGAAAATCAAAAGTGTAACAAAGATCCTTCAACCAAAACAAGATATATATATAAATATTGTATACATGAGTACACACTGTGTTACTAAGCAACATACCGAATAAATAAACACACTTACAAACTCAAATTTTCGGGTAATCCGTCTTCAGGAGAAAATAGAAAGGTAGACCAAGAACGTTGTAGACGGAACGGCAAGTGGGTTATTTGACGTTGCGTCTACAACATTGGTTTAGGCATTGATATCTTTAGTAAGAAATTCAAAAATGTGACTAAGATATTTCAACCAAAACATATATATATATGGGTATTTAAACTAAATTCAAAGAAGAAGGCCAGTTTAGCTCAGTGGTTAACGTACTCTCCTCTGGGCTGGTAGTCCGGGGTTCGATCCCCACTTAGCCCTCTATATATTCACGCGGGAGATGAAGTAAGTAAGTCATAAATCTGAGTAAGTCATCCCTTAGAGAGGACTTTAAGAAGTCGATCCCGTGCCTGTACAATGTCAGGTACTCGTTAAAGATCCCTACTCGAAATTCACTTGAGTTAGACAAAATTTAGGACTCCCAATGTAGGATCACCGATCAACAAAAAACCGGTAAACGGCTGACATCACCCGCTAGGGGATCTGTTTAAACAACAAAAAATAAAAAATTCAAAGAAAGAACACACATATAAAAGAGACCATAAAAACACACTACTATATTTCGACTGCCAAGCGTCCTTCCTTGTCTTCGAACGACTCAAAGCTTTGTACCTGATGACGAAGCAGTCGAAATATAGTAGTGAGTTTTTGTGATCTCTTTTACATGTGTCCTTCCGTGAATTTAGTTTATTTAGTTCCTGGAATCGTGTTATTTAATTTCGTTAGTATATAAAAAATTTTAGTGTTTAAAAAATGAACTAAATAAGCATCATAATAGTTTTACCAGAGCACTGTGCCTCCCCACTTCTTTTCCTCCTGACATCAGTTAAACCAAAACTTTAAGATTGAATTGTACTATGTTATCGTGTGTACTTATTTAGTTTATTTTTTAAAACTTTGATTTGAATTTAAGATCGACTCACTCTACACACTAAGATAAATTAGTACGCTGTAAGATACCTTTGTGTAAATACCTTTATTTCATGTAATATCTATAGGTTTTTTACTTTCAAATATCTTACTTCTGCAAGTGAAAAATACTTTCACATAAAAAGAAAAAATCGAAACATCAGTATTGAGAGTTTGATTGAACCTGGAAGTCTGAGCAAACCTTACTTTATTGTAATCCTATTCTATTAGATGACTCATGGATAATTCATACAGTTTATATATTAGTAGAGTAAGCATTTAAATTACCTTGCATGTAAGATGGATGTATCCACCTGGGGTCCGTGGACCACTGTATGGTTCTGTTATCCTAAAACACAACAAGCTTACAATATCTCTTAGCTGACAATTGGAAAAGTTTAATGACCATGATGTAACACAGAAAACATTACATAAAGTTTCAATGTCGTTTAAAACAGTCAATCAATTTTTTTCTTTATCACATTTTGTTCTATAAGAGATTCGACAATAAACACGTTAATTAAGATGAACACACAAATTACAGTATGAAATTCTAAAACAGTACTAAGACTTTCTCAGTAGCAGTCATCCTCAGAGTCACACAACATACTGTTTATTGATTATAAGTTGATTTTTTCAGTCATTTCTCAGATTTTCATTACCCTTTAACAAGATTATCTATTTTAAAAAGTTCATTTTAAATTGTTTGTTTATAGTATAATCATTTATGACAGTGGTCGGGGAACAGAGGTACATTAGAAATTTGAGGGGGGGAATGAACGTGCTACTTACCTATGTGGATGCATCCCACGACTTTTAAAACTATGGAAACGTAGAAATATCGGTATTAACAAATGAACATTTTTCCAATATACATTTCTTGTATATTTGTTATCCATGAATTCAATAAGCAAATTGGTTTGTCCAGTAGAACACTTCCAAGTGTGAGGGTTAATTCATTTTACTATTGGAGGAAAATCTGTTGGGGTAACACACAAATAAGTTACTCGACCCCTGGCTTATGGCCTCTATTAATAATGCATAAAGGTCCAGTTCCAGGAAGGTGGTATCTTTATACAGGAGTGGGGAAAGCTTTCTACTCAGTATGGCCTTAAGCTTCACCTGATTTTCTTTATGTGCCACATCAGTTATCGGAACTGTCTTATTTCCTTTACAAGTCTTGTAAGAAATGAGAGTCAGTATTTTGACAAATTCTCGCATACTCCAGAACACGGTTATTTCACCAAAAAGACTAAAATCTTTTGACCGTAACAAGTGGTCTCGTATAAGCAGTAATGACTCAAAGTCGTTATCAACCCTTGGAGCGATTCACATCTATTCCTGACGACGAGGACATCGAAATATTCGATGACTCGAAGTTTCAATGATTTCTTTCCTCTGTGTTCTTTTGAAAATTCTAGTTTATTTAGTTCGAAGAATCATCTCATTTAATTGGATATGATATATATATATATAATTTTTCATTGAAAATACGATCCGAAACGAACAAATATAGTTCAATGTCAAGAATGGAAGAATTAACTAGGAAAAGAGCTAGAATTAAAATAAGCATATTATTTAATTTTTTCATCCTTCTAAAGTTATTTTCCATCTATCCGACGAAGACCGCTTGTTACAGTTGAAATATCATAGTCTTTTTTCTCATTTCTTATTGTGGTTGGACATTGATATATATATGAAACAAGATTTCACATAAAAACGTGAAAGAACAATCAATGATCAAACCACAATATGAAATGTAGACAAAAAACTAAGATCTTTCAACCACATCAAGCGGTCTTCGTCATTGGGTTTTTACCTCTGACAAAGACCGCTTGTTGTGGTTGAACGTACTTAGTTTTTTTTGCCATTTCATATTGTGGATTGCGCATATACCATAAATATATATTAGTTCTTACTCTAATTTTAGCCCTGAAGATGATGTACAAATACATCGAAACGTCGGCCTAGGAAGGAGTTTATTTTCTTTTATTTGACCTAGCCCTCAATAACAAAATATAGAATATATATATATATATATATATTATATATATATATATTCGTATAAATGGGCAGCAAATCTTCTTCTAAACAATGTTGTTGAAGGCCACAGCGCCTTCAGTATTTACGATCTTTCTCAGTAATTGTTCCTTTTTTCTGAACACTTTCCGGTGTTGAACATTTAATTGGTGGAGTAACTCTCCTAGGTACATTTTAACTACACTGTTTTTGAATACCTTTACTTATCTATATTATATCAAGCTTTCGGCTCACATTAGCCATCATCAGGTAGAAAACAGAACAGAAGGTACTGTACAAAGTAAATCCATATATAGCACTAAACTAAAGTAAAATGGAATAAAATTAGAATAGAAATTAAGCGATAAACAAGACTATAAATAACAACTAATGCAAGGAAGGTTACAACCTGCTTGGAGTGCTAGCAGGTTGTAACCTTCCTTGCATTAGTTGTTATTTATAGTCTTGTTTATCGCTTAATTTCTATTCTAATTTTATTCCATTTTACTTTAGTTTAGTGCTATATATGGATTTACTTTGTACAGTACCTTCTGTTCTGTTTTCTACCTGATGATGGCTAATGTGAGCCGAAAGCTTGATATAATATAGATAAGTAAAGGTATTCAAAAACAGTGTAGTTAAAATGTACCTAGGAGAGTTACTCCACCAATTAAATGTTCAACACCGGAAAGTGTTCAGAAAAAATCTGGAGTGGCCTACACTCTACTTTACTATAAGTAACTTAATGTCAAATTTCTTGAGTATATAAAACATAATGTCTCATTTAAGCATAACGTAAATATCTAAATGGGATATGATTATTAGCCTTTCATTCCTGAGGTAGTACAGATAGTGATTGAAGGACATATCAATTTATAAGCTTATTTTTGTACATCACAAATAATTTATTATTTGCAAATAATTTCATTAGTATAACTACAGCAGTAATAACATTTTTGAAATTCCAAAGTGAACATTTCTTGAAACGATTTATTCTCCTACAAGAGAATGGCTTTCGTTCAAACAGCCAGTGGATTTCTCACATCGTTTACTTGACATCCTTCTACATTGAATATTAAAGTAAAATTTTAAAATTTAAAACAGGAAAATACCCTTTTTTTCTCTGAAAAACATCTTAAACAGCGAAGAAAATGTTATTTTAAAGTGCTTTGTTAATTAAAGATGTACGATAATTACATTTATTAATCTCTAAACGAAAGATTCCAACTATGAATTGTCATTTACATTTTTGGTCTTTTATAGAATTATTATACTGGAAATTTTAATCTTTAAAATAATAATAATAATAAGCTTCTTAGTATTTAATAAGATCATTTTCCTTCCCCTTTGTCAAATAACATATATACGATTTTTTTCTGAGTGAGTGTTATTATTTTCCTGCACAATATTATTCCTCTTACATCACATATAAGTCAATAAACAATTAAAATTATTCCTTTATAAATATCAATTTTATCTCAGTGGATTTGCTCAAAAAATTTCTAAGTCAATGTAAACAATGTAAAAAAATACAAAAAATTCGACAAGTATAGCAGGTGATCTGTTAGTCTAGGATAAACAAACAGTTTTTATAGCGTTATTGCTCTTTTCTGTAATTGAAACTTTATGAATTTTTTTTTATGAATTGCTAATTTTTTGTTCCATTTTTGGTCAAATTTTCATTATTTTTTAATGAGCCGTTTCGCGTCAAAACACATCACCCACCCACCCACGCACCCACCCACACACACACAGACATCATCGTAAAAACGTCATAAAACGACTTCTGGGACCTCAAAACATGTAATTCCGTCAAAATCTCGAGATCGAATTTTTTCACGATCACTATACTTTACTTATAGTAAAGTAAAAAGGAACAATTACTGAGAAAGATCGTAAATACTGAAGCCGCTGTGGCCTTCAACAACATATATATATATATATATATATATATATATATATATATGTTTGCACTACATGTTATTCACATATTTACCTTCAGTTTATAATAGTGATGGTTTTTGAAACTATTATACATTGAGATAGTAGCAGTTTTTATGGTAATAAGAAAATTCAATCAAATCAACCAGTCATAAAAAACAATCTCAAGCAAATGCAAAAAAAGAACGAATAAAAAAAAATGACCTGGTTAAATTATCCGTATATGTAATCACCAAGTACTCTACCATAATGTTATTATACTGGTATAACATTCGATTCGTGATTTATTAGAAACTGAAATTACCAGTCATTTTATAATGGTTTTACTAACATGAGTTATAGAAATGATCACCTTGTAAACATGTATTTCATTAATTCAATGTGCCTTATGGAACAGAATATCATGCTAAATAAAATTCAGAGCTGTTACAAAGAAAAGACTTGTATATTTCTATGGATTCTAAGCTGTATTTCTATGGATACCTTTATCATGGTGCAGAGATGTGGTCTAGAATTGATGATTTTGCAAATTAGATATAGTCTTGGTTCTTGGTCAAAAATCATAGGTCACCAAATATATGTCATTACAAGATGAAACAACGATATTAACATCTGTCCCAGTAATACTTTTACAGCTTTTTTTTTTTAATTTAAGCTTGTTTTTGAGCTTCAGAAATCTGAATTGAAGATTGCCTGAGTATAAAGGAGATTGTGTGTTGAGTTTGGCAAGAAATGAGCCATTCTTTCATTGATTTTGATCATATCTGAATATTATAAAAGTCTGTTTGACTAAAATGATGAAAGTTTTAATTCAGCGATTCCTGGATTTTGATGATGATGATCTGAAACAATGATGATATAGCTTCATCAAATGGCCAGCAACTGGCGAGTTTGCACTCAATAATGATTTCTCAATAATAGGCACCGACTGACAAGTCTCACTTTAATATTAAACATGTTTCCTTTCGTACTCTAATCTACTTTCTTATACTTTATCACGAATTCAAAGCAAAGTCACTTCATAAACCCCCATTATACAAGAATCAACAAAAAAAAAACAAAACAAATTAACGAATAGCACAGAAATTACTTTGACATTACCACTTGTAAAAGAAGGAATGTTTTACCAGATATGAGATGGAAAAGAAACTGCATTTGTTTACGTTTAATGCAACTTCAAAAAACAACTTATTTTTGATAATGACGAGGACAATTAGCACATTTTTATAGTTTGCACAAACAAGATATTAAGTACTTCCAGATTTTTATCAAAAGTTGTTAATTTCTTCCACTTGTCCCTTCTTACACAGCCTTCCATTCTTTTTTATCTAAATCACAATAATTGCCAATTATTTTATTCAATAAGACAATGGCCAATCGAAAGAGTTTATAATAAACTATATAAAAGGAATTATAAGTTTTTTTAATTTCAAAAATTATGTAATATTTTGCATTTTACAATAGTAAAAGCTGTACTTAAATAATCAAAACTAAGAAAAACTACTGCAATTAAAAAGTTACGATACAACAAATTAGTAGTAACTAATTTCTATTGTCATATCAACACCACTCAGGAGTCATGTCTCAGATAAACACCACTCAGGATTCACTCTCAGATCAACACCACTCAGGAGTCACCTCTCAGATCAACACTAGTCAGGAGTCACCTCTCAGATCAACACCACTCAGCAGTCACCTCTCAGATCAACACCACTCAGGAGTCACCTCTCAGATCAACACCACTCAGGAGTCACCTCTCAGATCAACACCACTCAGGAGTCACCTCTCAGATCAACACCACTCAGGAGTCACCTCTCAGATCAACACCACTCAGGAGTCACCTCTCAGATCAACCCACTCAGCAGTCACCTCTCAGATCAACACCACTCAGGAGTCACCTCTCAGATCAACACTAGTCAGGAGTCACCTCTCAGATCAACACCACTCAGCAGTCACCTCTCAGATCAACACCACTCAGGAGTCACCTCTCAGATCAACACCACTCAGGAGTCACCTCTCAGATCAACACCACTCAGGAGTCACCTCTCAGATCAACACCACTCAGGAGTCACCTCTCAGATCAACACCACTCAGGAGTCACCTCTCAGATCAACCCACTCAGCAGTCACATCTCAGATCAACACCACTCAGGAGTCACCTCTCAGATCAACACTAGTCAGGAGTCACCTCTCAGATCAACACCACACAGCAGTCACCTCTCAGATCAACACCACTCAGGAGTCATGTCTCAGATAAACATCACTCAGGATTCACTCTCAGATCAACACCACTCAGCAGTCACCTCTCAGATCAACACCACTCAGGAGTCATGTCTCAGATAAACATCACTCAGGATTCACTCTCAGATCAACACCACTCAGGAGTCACCTCTCAGATCAACACTAGTCAGGAGTCACCTCTCAGATCAACACCACTCAGGAGTCACCTCTCAGATCAACACCACTCAGGAGTCACCTCTCAGATCAACACCACTCAGGAGTCACCTCTCAGATCAACACCACTCAGCAGTCACCTCTCAGATCAACACCACTCAGGAGTCACCTCTCAGATCAACACTAGTCAGGAGTCACCTCTCAGATCAACACCACTCAGCAGTCACCTCTCAGATCAACACCACTCAGGAGTCATGTCTCAGATAAACATCACTCAGGATTCACTCTCAGATCAACACCACTCAGGAGTCACCTCTCAGATCAACACTAGTCAGGAGTCACCTCTCAGATCAACACCACTCAGCAGTCACCTCTCAGATCAACACCACTCAGGAGTCACCTCTCAGATCAACACCACTCAGGAGTCACCTCTCAGATCAACACCACTCAGGAGTCACCTCTCAGATCAACACCACTCAGGAGTCACCTCTCAGATCAACACCACTCAGGAGTCACCTCTCAGATCAACACCACTCAGGAGTCACCTCTCAGATCAACACTAGTCAGGAGTCACCTCTCAGATCAACACTAGTCAGGTGTCACCTCTCAGATCAACACCACTCAGGAGTCACCTCTTAGATTAATACCACTCAGCAGTCACCTCTCAGATCAACACCACTCAGGAGTCACCTCTCAGATCAACACTAGTCAGGTGTCACCTCTCAGATCAACACCACTCAGCAGTCACCTCTCAGATCAACACCACTCAGGAGTCACCTCTCAGATCAACACCACTCAGGAGTCACCTCTCAGATCAACACCACTCAGCAGTCACCTCTTAGATTAATACCCCTCGATTCGACGGACTGTAGACATTGATACGCTATACCAAGAGGTGTCAAGTATCAAACACAAACAAGTAGCCCAAGTCAAACTATATCAAAGAGTGCTCTCTCTTTATTTGTGAATTTTTTTTTTTAATTATTTCATTTTTATTTTATATTTTTTGTATAGCATGAAAAATGTCTACCGAGGTCAATTATTATAATTTGAATTCTTTTGTTATTGGTCTGCAAAATGATTTATTTGATTACATTTATTGTATTTAATTTGCTATAATAGACTACAAGAAGAAACAATATTTATAATCTGTTCTATTTATCATGCCTTTATGCACTTTTTCATTCAATTAAAAAATGTTCAATTGTTTGAATGAATATTGAGCCTATCCCACGACTCTGTTTCTCTTCTTAATGTAGACCCACTAGTGAACTTAAGTTTGACAACTATTCTGTACGGCGTTCGATATAATCAAATTAAATATTTCAAGAAAATGAAATTAAATAATGGCATTCTTATAAAATAATAATACAAAAAAAAGAGAGATAATGTACTTCTTTTTAATACTTTGGTGTTTTAAATCCGTAAAGCCACTGGTACTTTCATTAATGCACCTTAAAGTGCTAATCCTTACTTCAGTAGAGCAGTATGATCTCTAGTTTAACTTTTTACTTTCACAGAAGTGGCACTTAGGTCCATGCCGATTCCTAATAAAAAAGAATTTGAAGGAATTCTACTTCCTTATCATTTGTCTTCAGTCTTGGTTTTCATTAAACATTTTTGAAATTTGCATCTACTAAATTTCTTTATTATGTTTTCTGATTAAATTTTTTTTTTTTAGATAACACTCTTTAGTATAATTATCGACTTAGATTTTTTAATAGCTTTGATATAGAATAGTAGTAGCCAAAGGAAAAAAATAATAGAGTCCTTCGCAAAAAAAGTAACTTACTTCACACCTTTTTGGCCAAACATACGTCAAAGGGACCAAAGTAGTCCAGTGGCTTGCGCGCTTGTCTCTAGACTGGTAGATCCGGGTTCAATTCTTACTCTGGCTCTCCATTTTTTCACAAAGGAGATGAATAAATTTGATCATGTCATCCCTCAGAGAGAACACTAAGCCGTCGATACCGAACCTGTACGATTTAGGCACAATTCAAGATCCCTACTCTAAATACACTTGGGTAGGCAAACTTTAGAAATCCCAAAGTTGCATCTTTAGAGAGATGCAATACTCCCTTGAGTAACCAGCGTCAAAGTTGTAGCATACCTTCAACACAACCAAACCCTCACTCCACCTTCCAAAAAAAAACACATTTATCAAACTAGTGACATCTACTCATAACTGGTAATTCATTCCATCATAAAAGATCTATTAATTTTCATTATTTATTTAAAAAATAATCATCAGATTTTTCCACATTATATTCCTATATTAATAGCTGGACTTATAGAAAGTTTTGAAGCTAATTAATTGGAGTGTAAATTATGTAAAAACTTTTAAGTCGTTAAAGAGAAATTAATTAATAAGCGTAATATCTTATTTTAAAATCAAGACGTTCCTTAATGGATATCTGCGTTAATTATCATTATGCATGAATTCATTTAATTAGTCTTTCTAAATATGAAAAAATCTAAAAAAAAATACTGCATAAAGTAAATCTAATTGAATTTGATAAATGCTGGAAATATTATCATTATATACTGGTTTAAAAAATGTTTAATAACTCACTATGATTTCAGTAGGATTAAATTTCTATAAATACTAAAAACTATTTGAAGTACAAAGTAAGGTAAACTTACATAAATCCTTTGTGTCAATATTATATGACATTTCATATGGCGAAGAGCACATTGCAATTGTATATGCAATTGTAAAGCATAGAACGTTTTGAAATTAACATTTGCTAAAATGTTGTATTGTCTTTCAATTCTGTTTCAAATAAATCAATTATCCTCAATGTTTATATAGTTCAAAATGTAAGATACTTGACAATTATTTTTGACAGACAATTTGAATTCAGAAGAGTTTTCTTGAAAGTTACGATTTGTTTGTATATGTATATGATGAATTGTATTATTAAAGAAGTTGTATTAGATGAAACTTCAATGAACTATTTCAAGACTTGACTTCTTTTGTTATTAATAAACCTGTCAATTGTAATAGTTCTCTCATTTTGTTGGATGAAATGATAGTCGTTTATGACTGTCACTGCACAAGAGTTGTTTGAATACAACCTTCACATAAGTTGTTTGAATATCAGAGGCATAAGAGCTGTATGAATGTATGACCGCAATAGTTGTTTGAAATCACTTGTACACAACGTTTTTTTTAAATTGAAACAAAACTTCGAAAAATTTTAATACAAACACAAAAACATCGCTTAAATGATCAAATTTTGAAATACATTATTTACATGACTGTCAACAGCACAACTTGCACAAGAGTTCTTTAAATACAACCTTCGCATAAGCTTTTGATTGTCAGAAGAAACAAGAGTTTTCACACGCACAAGAGTTATTTCAATATTTTGTTCACGTAAGCTGTTCAAATTTTAGAAGCTAATGAGTTGGTAAAAACTCACATAAGAGTTGTTTGAAAGATACTTGCACAAGAGTTGTTTAAATACAACCTTCGCGTAAGTTGTTTCAATTTCAGAACACAAAATTTGTTTCAATGTCACTTGCACAAGAGTTGTTTGAATACAACTTTCATATAAGTTGTTTGAATGTCATAAGCACAAGAGTTCTGTGAATATCATAAGCATAAGAGTTGTGTGAATATCACTAGCGCAATAGTTGTTTGAATGTCATAAGCTCAAGAGCTGTATGAAAATCACTAGCACAATAGTTGTTTAAATGTCATAAGCACAAGAGTTGTATGAATATCACTAGCACAAAAGTTGTTTGAAAATCATTTGTTCAAAAGTTTTGAATTGCAATCTACGCATGAGTTAATCAAATTTATGAACACAAGAGTGCTGTGAATGTTACTAGCATAATAATTATTTAAAACACTTTTGCACAAGACTTGTTTAAATATAAGCTTCACATAAATAGTTTAAATATCAAAAGCACAAAAGTTGAATAAATGACCTTGCACAAAAGTTGTTTCAGAAACACTTTATAAAACTTGTTTGAATACAACCTTCTCTTCAGATTAGAATTCAAAAACAGAAGAATTATTTCAACATCACTTGCACATTAGTTCTATGAATGGCACAAAAGTTGTTTTCAAATCTCTTTGCAAAGGTTCCTGCACCATTACTCATACAAGAGTTCCATAAGTTGTTGTCAGAAGCACAGTCACTTACACAAGAGTTTGATGCTATCACCTACACAGTAGATAGAACTTAACTGCATTGTGAAGACTAACTGACTGACGTGTTCAACCTCTACCTTATCTCAATCTGCCTAATCGAAATCAATAGAAGTCAACCCACTCCACTTCTATAAAACATCACCTCGTCGATATTCTATTTGTAGTTTTCATCACCGGGTCAATCAACTCTTTAGTAATCACTTCAACTTTACATCAACTTTGTCCATATTACTGCAATGACATCCAAAAATTAATATGTCAAACGATAACGGTCTATAATCTAAATTTAAGTTCAGTTTATCTTAAAAATAACAAAACAAAAAACAATTGAAATATTTCTTTGATGACATATTATAGTACCATTTTAGAATTTCATACTGTGGCATATGCATAGGTACACATAAATAATGCAAAACACTATACTAACTAGGAGGACATCGCATTCAATTACCAGGAAAGAACAGATTCAAACACAGTTCGCACCATTATACTCGTAGCTTTGTTATATATATTGTTAAATAGTACGTCATATTTAGCTTGGATTTGTATACATCCAATGTTAGCTTTGGAGTTTAGTGCTTAAACAAACTGCGTTTAGTGCTTTACACAGTTTTAACAGAGAAACGAAAAATGACATCCGAAAATTAGAAAAAATGCAAGAAACACACCAAGTGATAATTCAAAAAATCTGGAGTGGCCTACACTCAACTTTCCTATAAGTAAATTTAATATCAATCCCCTTGGGTATATAAGATATAATGTTTCATTTAAGCATAATGTAAACATCTAAATGGGAGATGTTTATTAGTCTTTCATTCCTGAGGTAGTCAGATAGTAATGATTGATCGACTTATCAAAATATAAGCTTATTTTTGTATATCACACCACTGATGCAAATAATCTCATTAGTATAACTACAGTAGTAATAACATTTTTGAAAAGCCAAAGTAAAAAAATTATTGCTAGGAAATATTCTCCTGCAAGAGAACATGGCTTTTGTTCAAGTAGCCAGTGGATTTCTTACATTTTCTCTGACAAACGTCATAAACATCGAAGAGAATATGTCGTTTTAAGATAATTTATAATTACATTTATTAATCTTCAAACGAAAGATTTCAATTCTGAATTATCTTTTACGATTTTGGTCTTTTATACCCGCGCGTCTTATCCTCAGTTAAACTTGCCCTAGGAGATTTGATCATCTGCTCTTCATTCCTGGAGGAGGTTGATTTCTGATCGGCTTTTGGAGACTTCCCACTCATCTCGCCGGATTCTCCTTGTTCTCTTGGTTAAAATTTCGTTTTCCCTGTGCCTGTAGCTCCAACAGGAGCCGAGAAAAACGCGTTTAAAAGTGGGGGCAAAGTACAATCCAGAAATTTTCTGGATTAGGGGATTGGCCCAGAGGACCGGAGATGATGGGAAACTGTCAGGGGGGGTAAGAAAATAAAAATGGGTAGGGGCCAGGTATATGAAAAAAAAGGAGGGGGGGGGAGTAAAATCGAAACAA
The DNA here is from genome assembly GCA_026182355.1 of Hermatobates lingyangjiaoensis. Classification (NCBI taxonomy): domain Eukaryota; kingdom Metazoa; phylum Arthropoda; class Insecta; order Hemiptera; family Hermatobatidae; genus Hermatobates; species Hermatobates lingyangjiaoensis. The sequence continues at coordinate 2,094,674 of JAPFBL010000065.1, read as the reverse complement.
CGCAAAAAACGCTGAAAAATTCTATGAGTGAAGGTTAAGAACTTCTCACTATTGCTCCAAAAAATAAAAAACTTAGAAGAAGACGCACTAAAAGAGTGCTCACGCGCAATGCACTCTCTCTCGACGAAAAATGAGAAAACATTTCCCACGGGGGATGTTCTGAATACCACCAACGATCCAGGAGTCGCCGAATCCCGGATCAGTTCCGCGACAGGTACCATCCAAGGTAGCATGCACAGGTACATCCACAGGTAGCATCCACAGGTACATCCACAGGTAGCATCCACAGGTAACAGCCACATGTAGCATCCACAGGTATGTACCTATGGATGTACCTGTGGATTTACCTGTGGATGGTACCTGTGGATGCTACCTGTGGATGTACCTCTGGATGTACCTGTGCATGCTACCTTGGATGGTACCTGTCGCGGAACAGATCCGGGATTCGGCGACTCCTGGATCGTTGGTGGTATTCAGAACATCCCCCGTGGGAAATGTTTTCTCATTTTTCGTCGAGAGAGAGCGCATTGCGCGTGAGCACTCTTTTAGTGCGTCTTCATCTAAGTTTTTTATTTTTTGGAGCAATAGTGAGAAGTTCTTAACCTTCACTCATCGAATTTTTCAGCGTTTTTTGCGTTTTTTTCGATTTTACTCCCCCCCTCCTTTTTTTTCATATACCTGGCCCCTACCCATTTTTATTTTCTTACCCCTCCCCCCCTGACAGTTTCCCATCATCTCCTGTCCTCTGGGCCAATCCCCTAATCCAGAAAATTTCTGGATTGTACTTTGCCCCCACTTTTAAACGCGTTTTTCTCGGCTCCTGTTGGAGCTACAGGCACAGGGAAAACGAAATTTTAACCAGGAGAACAAGGAGCATCCGGCGAGATAAGTGGGAAGTCTCCAAAAGCCGATCAGAAATCAACCTCCTCCAGGAATGAAGAGCAGATGATCAAATCTCCTAGGGCAAGTTTAACTGAGGATAAGACGCGCAGCCCGACCAAAGCTGCCAACCCCCGTCCAAGGGGTGCAGACGGAAAGTATGTGTTCTTCCCTATGGGGCCCATTTTTGTGTAAACTTGATCCATCAAAGATTCTGGACCGTAGCGTGGTAACAAGCAATGCTAACACACTCACCCACCCACCCACACACATACAGACATCATCGAAAAAACTTCATAAAACGACTTCTGGGACCTCGAAACATGTAATTCCGTCAAAATTTCGAGATCGAATTTTTTCACGATCACTATACTTTATAAAGTAAAAACAAACTTTGAAACAAAATTAATTTATCAACAATAGTTAGTAAACTGCCAACACGAGATGAATTAAAACGTTATTAAATATGCTCCTATGATTTTGATGTTTCTTTTGACATTATTGCGGTAATTGGGACCAACTAAATTTATGAAACCAGAAAGACCGAAAATTCTCATGAAGTATTGAATTTAGTAACTACATTTGATAAACAAAATTTTAATCTTGTTCAAAAAAACATTATTAAAATACTGTTTAGAATGTTATATTCGTTATATTGCCATTTGACCCTTTTTCTTAGCTCAGTTTGGAAAATAAGAGCTCTTTTTAGCTCATTTTTTGTATTATTTTAGCCAGAATCGTTACCTGATATTTGGTAACACTATCTTTCAACCGCATCAAGCGGTCTTCGACATGGTCATATTTCAACTGATTTGTTCAGAGAAGAAATCAGTTAAGATTTGACTCTTAAGTAGACCGCTTGTTACGGTTGAAAGATCTTAGTCTTATTCCTGATTTCTTACTGTGGGTTAGACGTTGATTTTATTTCATATGTTTATAGTAAAATCTTGTTATATATCATCAATTATATAGTCGTCTTTTTATCCTTCATACAATTTATTGGTTTTTATAATATCCATCAAATAGATTTTATTACATTCATACTCGTAAGTTTCCGAAGTCAATGATTATAAGGTTAAAAACTGAAGAACAGTAATAAAACTTATTATTAAATTCTATTCTTGTAACCTACATTGGTTTTAAAATTGCTGGTATAATCACATAAGATTGTGAATTTTAGTTTATAAAACCTTCCATGTTTTAACTCAGGAGCTATATAATCTTCTATTTTGTGGTATTTACTCATGATTAGAATGAGGCAAAGAATCACAGAGTCTCCACATAAAAGATGTTTTGTGTCGAGCTATTTTCATCTTCCTTTGTGTAAATGGCCCATTGATGACCTTTTTTACAGGTCATATACTAATAACCTCTTTTTGAGTGGTTATAAAATGAAATGTGCACTACTGATAAATATATAGAATATTATAAACATGTTATAAGTAATTATTTCAATAGACATTATAATTTCCTGCAAATTATTCTCAGGAAACAATGGAATACAGTATACGTATGTACGCATCTAAATAGAAAGTGACAAAAAATTAAGATTATTCTGAAATTCATAAAGAATGACACTACTTGATTTTTAAATTGTGGGAAATGTAATAAACTAAATAAGTGTAAATAAAATTTACAATAATGTATTCATAATCGGATTTTACAAGAAATCTTTCTAGTATTTCTTCTCTTATGATAGTGGTACTAAAATGTTAAATAATGTTTCTTTCTTATTTGTAATGCTTATAATTTGAATTATCATATTAATTTACTGCTAAATATAAAATAAATCTTTTTAAATCAGTAGGCATGGAAGTTCAAATTAAGAAAAGGTTTCAATTTAAGTTACGAACAATATAGATTATTATTACTATTCAAGAAATATTTATGTCTTGAAAATAGATATGATAAATTGAGTGCTGAAACATTATACACACTCACTTATACAAACATGCAAAATAAACATTCATACTCACTCTAATACGTAGGTACAAAAAAAAAAATCTGGAGTGGCCTACACTCTACTTTACTATGAGTAACTTAATGTCAAATTTCTTGAGTATATAAAACATAACGTCTCATTTAAGCATAACGTAAACATCTAAATGGGATATAATTATTAGCCTATCATTCCTGAGGTAGTACAGATAGTGATTGAAGGACATATCATTTTATAAGCTTATTTTTGTACATCACAAATAATTTATTATTTGCAAATAATTGCATTAGTATAACTACAGCAGTAATAACATTATTGAAAAACCAAAGTGAACATTTCCTGAAACGATTTATTCTCCTACAAGAGAATGGCTTTCGTTCAAACAGCCAGTAGATTTCTTACATCGTTTACTTGACATCCTTCTACTTTGAATATTAAAGTAAAATTTTTAAATTTAAAACAGGAAAATACCCTTTTTTCTCTGAAAAACATCTTTAACTGCGAAGAAAATGTTGTTTTAAGGTGATTTGTTAATTAAAGATGTACGATAATTACATTTATTAATCTCTAAACGAAAGATTCAGATTATGAATTATCATTTACATTTTTGGTCTTTTATAGAATTATCATACTGGGAATTTTAATCTTTAAAATAATAATAATAATAATAAGCTTCTTAGTATTTAATAAGATCATTTTCTTTCCCCTTTGTCAAATAACATATATACGATTTTTTTCTGAGTGAGTGTTATCATTTTCCTGCACAATATTATTCCTCTTACATCTCATATAATTCAATAAACAATTTAAACTGTTCCTTTATAATATCAATTTTATCTCAGTGGATTCGCTCAAAAAATTTCTAAGTCAATGTAAACAATGTAAAAAAATACAAAAAATTCGACAGGTATAGCAGGTGATCTCTTAGTCTAGGGTAAACAAAGAGTTTATATATCGTTATTGCTCTTTCCCGTAATTGAAACTTCATGATATTTTTTTTATGAATTGCTAATTTTTTGTTCCATTTTTGGTCAAATTTTCATTATTTTTTAATGAGCCATTTAGCGTCAAAATAACATTTTCTGAAAACAGAAATCGTACTGTAACGCCCCATTAGCGAAAGTAATTTTGAAAAAAAATATCTCAACTCATTCTACACATAATGTTCTATTTATAGGCATAGTTTCATTCTTATCCGTCAAACAGTATGGCTTGTATCGCTCTCACAAGGTTTGAGATTGAATTATAAGTCAAAATTTGTACATTTTATTGAAAAAAAATTATTTTCTGTTGTTTTAAAATTCTGAATATATTTTTCGTTTGTTGCATTTGTAACTTCAAAGATAATGTGAAAATTTCAAAACTCTAGGGTTATCAGTTTAGGAGAAATAAATGTTTTAAAAAAAACGGTTTTTGGCAAAAAAAGTGACTTTCCCATCATGCATAATTCTTCCCAAACAATAGGGATCTTCGTCTTTATGAGGCCCATTTTTGTGTAAAATATCAACTTGATCCATCAAAGATTCTGGACCGTAGCGTGGTAACAAGCAATGCTAACACACTCACCCACCCACCCACCCACACACACACAGACATCATCGTAAAAACGTCATAAAACGACTTCTGGGACCTCAAAACATGTAATTCCGTCAAAATCTCGAGATCGAATTTTTTCACGATCACTATACTTTACTTATAGTAAAGTAAAAACAATCCCACAGGACTAATTACGATAAATATTTAAAGTTACACATAAAAAAACACTTCATGGATAGAAAAGTGAGTCTATTTGAGAAGTTATTTATGTTATTTTCCCATAATAACTTCTAATATAAAATTAATAATGTTATTATAACATAACTCTAAATTTTGTGTTATATATATATATATATATATATATATATATATATATATATATATAACTAAAACTTCAAAGTCTAAAACACAGAAAGAAGATAAACAATTTCGAATCCATATTTTTAAAATATATATCTTAAACACACATGTATTTACAAAAAACAATAATATTTACCAACTGTAATAGTATTAATCCTAAATTAGAAAGGTCTCTTTATAGAATTTTTCTTTGTATTCCAGATATTATATTAAAACTATGTTCACTTGCTAAGAGTATTATCAATAAAGTAGTGTAAGTGAATCAAGTTAGAGTAAGATAGAAGAAAGAGATACCAATATGCACCTTGAAAGCTCTTCCTGCTCTGATGTCAAGGAGGAACACCCCCAGGTAAGAGACTTTTATATGCAGAAGATATTCCACAGAATAAATTCATGCAGTTTTGCTCATGTTTATAATAATATTCTAACAGCGGTTATGAAATAGACATTGTTTATATGTTAAAAAGATGAATAAATATTCTTACAGGAAATTGACTGAAGTCTGTTGATTTAGTGGTAAGTCCGTCGAGCTCTTTGTTCCAATAGCTGAAAAAAAGAAACAAACTTAACTACATTAACAAGTTTGATTATTGCACCATACAATTATTAAATTATTAGCAAAGAGGGGGCCAGGCTAGCTCAGTGGTTACGTGCTCACCTCTGAACTGGTAGGACCGGGGTTCAATCCTCACCTGGCCCTCGATTTATTCACGCGGGAGGTGAATAAATCTGAGTACGTCGTCCCTCGGAGAAGGACGTTAAACCGTCGGTCCCGAGCCTGTACGATGTCAGGTACTCGTTAAAGAACCCTACTCTAAATACACTTGAGTTAGGCAAAATTTAGGACTCCCATTGTAGAATCAATCTTCATTATGTGGTATCACAAAGGGCCAATGCTTGGCCTACGTGTGTTCTCTTGTGGGACTACCACTGCAACCTAACCTAACCTAGCAAAGAAAGTTTTAAAGAATATCTACTATCTTTGGAAAGTAAAACGGACAAAAATAATATAAAAAATATAAAACGGATAGGTTTTAGAATACCTATCTGGCAGTTTATCGTTGTTACATAATGGGTAACATTGTAATATCTAGAGATAGGCTTGACTATTTAGAACCCTATGTTTCATTCATTCTTCAGAAATAATACAATTTTCTACGAGCCGCATATAACCCTCTTCACTCCACAAAACTTACCTGTTGACTGACGGATGTAATCTGTGATTACATCCAACAAGATAGAAAACAAGAACAGTCGCAGGTTTCCCCTCGTGCCATACACAATGCCTGCAGTGTGAGTCCTTATAGTCATAGAACAAGTAGTAAATAGAATTTTTTCAACCTATTTATTAGTTAATAACTATATTCAATCTCTCTTGTATGTTCAACGCTCCCTTCTGTATATTCGAAACCCCCATAAAAGGCGACATTTCCTACAGCCCCCTTGAACTTCTTTAACGCCTCTAGGGGTGCGGTATGGACCACTTTGGGGAACACTGCTCTAGATGTTTGTATGTTTTCTGAAAAGAAGTCGACTATTCATCTGTTTGCATAGCATCATCAGAGCTACAATGTCATGTAGAGTCAACAGCCCAGTCGTTTACAATCTGATTTCTCAACAGTAGCAACAGAGGAACTTCAAAGATTTCCATTTCTTTAAAATTCCTCTTTTTTTTAGGTCGTTTAACACTAATAAACGCTTAGTTGTTGTTTTTAGTGGCTCAAAGATAATCATTACAGTTATAACTATGTTTTAGACATACAAATAAGTGTGTTTATACACTTATAACCTTGAGAAGAAAAACATAGCCATGAATTGAATAGAATTCACCTTATGAACTCATGTTAATGTTCTTTTTCCAAATGTTAGTTTTTTTCAAAGCACTTTCTATCACTGTTTTTTACAAGAATTCTGTAAAAAAAACAGCGAATCATCGCTGCTGTTACCCTCTTCCGGATTCTACACTGCTTGAACACACTACACTATGAATTTAACAGAAAATAAAATAAATACCCAGGCCTTAGGATCATATTGATAAATTCTTGAAATGGGTATATACTTTAAATCAAATCAGAGAAAGCATTTGTACCAAATATTTATGAAAACTCGAAGTGAGAAAAATTAAAAAATAAATTAAGTGGAACTCAAATCTGTTACACATTAAATACAATCAAAAAGCAACAAAACAAAAAGTATATATATTCTTATTGTGGTTTATTGTGAAATCTTGTTATATATATATATATATAACTAAATTTTATCGGGACTCGGTCTGTTCTTCAGGTTCAAATTAAACTCTCAATGCTAACGTTTCTGTTTTTATTTAAAACCTTTTTCATAGGCAGAAGTATAAATTTTGAAACAGAAAAACTAAGTGGCATTACCACTTAAAAAGTCAAACTCTCATTGCCAACGTTTCAGTTTTTATTTAAAAGGCCTATGAATATTTCGGTTTTCATAGGTCTATGAAAAAGGTTTTGAATAAAAACCGAATCGTGGGCGTTGGAAGTTTGATTTGAACCTGAAGAACTGAACGAGTCCTTATAAATTTGATCTCATGTGTATACGAGTATAAACCACAGTAAGAAATTCAGAAACAGTAGAAGGATCATTCAAAGTATAGAAGCTTTATTTTTATATTTCGTTGAATAACCTTGTCATTTAAGTGAATTACTTCTTGACCGAAAGATTTTAGTCTAATTTCATAATTTATATTTCGGTCCTTACTTCAACGTCAGTATATCAGTTTATAGCGTCAAGTTATATTTTAGGATAGCTAATTAAACTATGTTTTTCTTGTGGTTGCTCAAAACTAGCTGTCCAAAATGTTAAAGTACTCTATTGAACCATTAAAGTGGTTCATAGGTCTTTTATACATATTTAAAAATATACCTACTATATTTGTCCTGTTTGTATGTTAGATATACTCAATATGCACATGTCAATAACAATATATCCATTTAAAAAATATCTTATATAAAGAAATACACTTCCAAAATGTAGTGTTGAATTTTTCTTAAATTTGAATGATGTAAATCTAATGAATGATTTAAATTCAATATTAATCAAGATAAGAACACTACCTCTTTGAAACCATTCTTTTCTATATATTATTTTCTATGTGAAAAATGTTCATTCATATCTAATATCTGATAACTCCTTTAATTTAATATATGAATAGATTTCACAATAAACACGTGAACAACAACCAACGTCCAAACCACAATAATAAATAAGAAAAAAGACTAAGATCTTTCAATCGTAACAAGCGCTCTTCGTCAGAGTCAAACCCCAACAGATTTGGGATGAGAAGAGACTTGGTTGGGATTGGACTCTGACGAAGACCTCTTGTTACGGTTGAAAGATCTTAGTCTTTTTGTCTCATTGTTTATTATTGTTTGCACATTAATTTAATATATATGTTGTTTAAGGTATCTAACTGCATTCGTTAATAATTTAGCTCGTTTTACCTAATAAATTTCATTTTAATATTGGTTTTCCTTCAACTTTTACTCTCTGTTTTCATCTATAATTCTATTACACATTGTATTCATAAGAGCATGATATAATGCTATTAGCGGAATATTTGAAACACCTTTAAATAATATATTAGGATAGATAATTACACTATATTTTTCTTGTAGTTGCTCAAAAGTAATTGTCTAAAATGTTAAAGTAACCCTTGAACTATTAAAGTGGTTCTTAGTCTTTGATACATCTTAATCTCGTATAAACAAGACTGAATCTACTCATTTTGTAAAACAATAGATATTTTTTTTTAAGAATAATAATGCTTATCATTATGCTTTTTAAGAACAACTAAATTTCAATTTTATAGATATAAACATTTCGAGTTTGAGGCGGAGCCTGATATTGATATTTCATAGATGTAGCATGATTCTATAGATATAGATATTCCTATACATTTAAATTCATTGATGAGGTAGATAACTTATTAGTATAAAAAGTATAGCTAACTTCAAATTAAAAGTTCTGAAATAAGAGAAATCAATAACAGAAATAATAATTTCAATTATTTTAATGATATATGCTTTAAAATATTAAAAAAAGAAACAAATAGGCGAGAAAAAATATCGCCTTTTGAGCATAGTTCTGAAAGATCAGCAAGAATTCTTTTTCAACAGAATTTTTCTAACTGCAGTAATCTATTATATTGAAATTGTAATTGTTGTACTTAATACTATTATTATCCAAAAGACAAGAATACTTAAAATAATAATTATTAGAAGAGCATTTATTTACAGTACTAATTAGATTATATCACGAATGAAAAAAATGGAATATTAGAATGATCAAAGTAGGGAAATAGTTAATAATATTTAATTTGCAATAAAAAAGTATTTAAAAGATAAATTGATAAGATAATGTATTTTGGGAATTTGATTAGGTGTGATAACTACAAATATTAAATAATTTTTAATATTTTAAATTAAATAATTAACTATGTTTATTTATTATGTCAACTATGTTTAACATTGCTTATTAAATAATGAACAATGAAGCAGAGATAAGTTGGGCATACCTGAAGAACTTGTTGGAGGTTTCAGTGGGGGAGATGAAAGCCCTGTGGGCGTTGTCTAGCTGAGCTTTACTCTTGGCCGACCCCGGTGACAACGAGCCACTGCCGGAGAGCACCCACTCTACGTCCCGACCTGCGACAGACAGACCAGTGCACATTCACCTGCAAAACCTTCATACATGTTAACATTCGCCTTGGCACTGCTCTTTAACTCACCTCATCCTCTGCACTTATAATAACAAAGAAAAAGTAAATCAAAAATACTTCCCACTTTGGGTATAACTATTGTTTCTAAAATACAGTCAAAAAAATAATTAACTTTCGCTTAAGATTTTACTTACTCGTACAAATTTAAAAAGCTTTAAATATTAACATTGATAAAAGATCGACCGCGAAGTAGAAACAAAATAAAATTTTATCAGAACTCGGTCAGTTCTTAAGATTTAAATATTAACGTCAAGAAGTATGTTTCTCATAGTACATTTCTTATTAAAGTTTAAGAAAAAAATCTGGTGTGGGACACCACATGACTTTGATTAACTTAGTTTTAAATAAACTAGTAGCTCTAACAGGCTTCAGATGTGTGAGCAAATAGTAATAAACTAATTTGACAGGCCTTTTCTAATGATGCTGTATTATCACTTTTCTCATTTCTGTTTTTGCATCTTATCCGCGCTAAATTTCAAGTGAATCAGAATTCATTAGAGTTAATATATCAAATACAAAAATAGTGTATGATTCATACTAATTTGTAAAAGGTTAAAAATAAAAATTTCATGTTTTTAAATTTGTTCTAAATTCATTTGATTTTAAAATATTTTAAACATTTTCCCATACATGCTTTTATTTTATTTTTTATAACTTTCATTAATTGTGCAATCTGTTATAGTATGGTATTTACTCATATTAGGGAATTTCAAAAGATTACGGATTCACACAAAAAATTTTTTTGTGGAGACGTCATTTTTTTAAATTCCCCAATATCTTATAACTTTTACGTATTTAGATATAGATCGGACATTCGGCATCAACTACATAGGTAAAATGTATGATTACATTTAGCATGTATAGAGCTCACTAATACGTAATGAATGATACCTCTTTTATTTATTAGTATCTGAAACACAGAGAGTAAAAGCAGGAAAGACTTAACTCTCAAGCTTTCTTGATTTCATGCTGGTAGCGCAAATATAGGAAGATTTTGAAAGTGTTTCGTCTTTGATGTAACCATCTCAGTTTAATCAATTCGGTTATAATTTAATATTTATTTTCTATCTTTTACTGATTTATGTTTACTATCCATAAAACGCAAACAAAGGGTCTTTTAAAAGTTTGTTCACCCCCATTCCACGAGTTTTTTAAAATTTTGACTCTGAAAGTGAATTTCTTGAAATGTCAACTAATACATCAGAATCGCAGTTATTTTAATTAAACATATGCAAAAAGATTTTTACTTAATCGCAAAAAAAAATTTGCCATATCATCTCAGTGGCGAAGTAGAACTATTTTTTCTGTCCCCTACTCCCCGCTGGTCGTTTATAATCCGTTACCATTCAAAACTCGAGGACAACCAGAAAAAATTTATTTTGATTGAATTACAATCAAAGATTTAATTTTAGACTGTCCAGGAACAGTGTAAGTTAAGGATTTAATTTAATATAGTCTTATTATAGTATTCGTATACATACGAGTATACCATACAGTCATCATCAAAGACCATCAAAGATTTTTAAAAACAAAAATATAATTGCAATCATAAAAAAATTGTTAAATTAAATTAACTGGCTATACAAACAAATATAACAACTTTTCAACCCCATGAAAAACTAGTATTTAAGAAATAAAATAAATTTATTTCTAATTTGCAAATATTACGGTTCAAAATTAAGTATTACACAAATAAAACGTAAAAACAATTACTACTTTTAAAACTCATTTCGGTATAATATTACAGACTTTTTGTTTTTGTTTTTTATTATTACTATTTTAATTTTTTACTAGTATTGAGACAATTAATCGGAATCGATAATCGTAAGAATCATGTATGTTTGGAGGAATCGGAAGCGCATCGTTAAATAAACACCCTAGATTTCCGATTCTTTCATTAGGATTCTCTTAATTGTTTAAGTTATTTGAACTGTAATAACAGTACTTCTATTTGTTTGAAGTGAGAGTAATATTGTCCAAAATTGTCATTTTATACGGCACTATAGTATAAAGTATATATTTTATTAAAGTTAAACTAGAAAATACAAAAGAAACTAACATTCGCAATGGATTTGTTTTTTGTTGTCTGTATACCTTTTAAATAATAATAGCTTTAAGGAGAAGAATCATTGATGTGTTCTTTGATGTTACTTTGGTAACACTGATTAGCAGTTGGTAACACTGAATGGTAGTTGGTAACTACTGATTGTTAGTTGGTAGCACTGAACGGTAGTTGTCACACAGAATGGAAGTTGATAGCACTGATTGGTAGTTGGTAACTACTGATTGTTAGTTGGTAACACTGAATGGTAGTTGGTAACTACTGATTGTTAGTTGGTAGCACTGAACGGTAGTTGTCACACAGAATGGAAGTTGATAGCACTGATTGGTAGTTGGTAACTACTGATTGTTAGTTGGTAACACTGAATGGTAGTTGGTAACTACTGATTGTTAGTTGGTAGCACTGAACGGTAGTTGTCACACAGAATGGAAGTTGATAGCACTGATTGGTAGTTGGTAACACTCACTGACAAAATACTGGATACTTTCTAAAGCCGGTCTAATATACAAGAAAACTGATACATGAATTCGTACTTAATAATACATCTAACAATATCTTCGATACGATAAACTTTATAATGATATAGCGAATTTTTATTATAATGGTATTTCAAATAATTTCAGTGATACTAAAAGATTTATAATGAAGAATGATGACTTCATACTTTAATAATATGTATAATAACTTTTGCCTAACGAATATGTTTATAATGAAACGGTTTGTTTTAACTTTAGAACTTAACGTTTGTAAAGTTATGTAGTTTTTGAGTTAGAACCTATCGTTTTTAACTCCGATACTCATTGTAAGCCTTGATAATAAAATATAAATTTTAGTTAACATTAGAATACAGAGTTGAGTTTTTTGACCACATAACCCTCAGAGATCAGCAGCATTAGTTGTGTACAGTGTGTTAAACTTTTACTGGTCCATAATAGAAGTTGAACTTGTTAAATCAGGATGATTTTTATGTTTTAATAGCACATCTAATAATTTCTAATAAAATCTGAGGAAACATTTATAATAAAAACGTCCTAGGACTTGTTATAACATTTTTAATATGATGTAAAAGAAGTTGATTAATTACTTCAAAGATAAGCTCAACGATTTTGCTTATTCAGCCAGATACGAAGGACACATACATACTTGGTAGATTCAACCAATTATTTAAGTGTAAGGGACATCTGGCATTTTCAATTACTCTAAAGACAAAAGTTATTTGTAAACTCTTTGAGAATGGTGAAGCAAAGGGATTGTTCAGTAGACTAGACTCAACTTTACCAGCTTGGAAAGCTTCTTTCAGTTCTAGATTTCCTACATATTTTAACAAAACTCTGATTATGGAAAGATATTCAGACCCGCGATACAAATCTACTTTTCTGGACAATAAGGAAGACAACCAGCATGAAAAGTTACACCATTGTTGTTTGAAGATATAAGTCCAATAAATAAAAATAAAACCATCTTATTGACTACTTCAGATTTGTCACATTCAGATCTTTCTGCAGATGAAAAAGTAGACACTGAAGATGAAAACACGGACTTTTTTATAAAATAATATATAATATAGTGTATATATTGTTATTTTTATTCTAACTTACAAATAACTTTTCCTAACGTTAGTTGAGAAAATTTATTCAGATTGATTTTTATACACATTTTTTATACTTTCTTAACTGAGTCAGGCAATTACAAGCTAAATATTTTAGTTTCAACCAATGCTTGCAAAAATTCAAAAAAAAAGTCTCAGGAAAATAATCGAAAGTTAGAAAGGTCTTCTACTTTAGTAACTGAGCATAATGAAAATGAAAGAAGAATGGGGAATGAAGTCAAGTTTGAAATGTCCAAGTATGAAAAAATTAAAATGATTGGAGGTTACTTAGTGTAGAAGGAACTCTTCATTCAACAAATCGAAATAGAATGACGGTAGATACAGGAGAATTAGTGATGTTTCTTGATCATAATTTATTAATGACAGGGTTCAATTATGGATAAGAAGGAGGTGAGGTAAACTATACAGGGTATCCATAAAGTCCGTGGGCGTTTTAAAAAAAATATACCCTTATTTGTAGCTGGGATAGAAATGATCTGTAAAAAGGATTAGAAAGAAGTAAATCTATATTTTTTAAAGTTTTATTGAAATTTTATCCACTTAACCTCCATCATGTGGTAACCTCTTCCATACAGATAAATCACGAACTAACAGATGAATCGGAAGAGGTGAACCATTTCATTCATCTTCACATTCGCCAGACTTGACTCCATTAGATTTTTTCTTGTGGGGGTATGTGAAAACAACTGTGTATGCATCTAAATCTTGTCCATTTGAAGATTTGAAAGCTAAAATAACTAATAAGATTTTACAGATTATTATAAATCAGTTGGCGTAAACCATGTTTTCCGTAAACTGCAAAAGCGTATTACCCTCTATATTGCTAATAATGGAGGACTGTGGAAACTAAAAATTATTTTTAGAATAAAACCTTAAAAAATGTAGGTTTACTTCCTTCTAATCTTTTTTTACAGATTATTTCTCTCGTAAATACGAATAAAGTTATAATTTTTTTAAACTGCACATGGACTTTATGGACACCCTGTATAAAAGATCCACTGGCTATTGGAACAAAAGCCATGTTCTCCTGTAAGAGATTATTTCGTAACACAAAATCTACACTTTCGCTTTTCAAAAATGTTATTACTAATATACTAACAGAAGTTTCCTTATATTACTTAATGTTTACTTACAGTAAAGTTGAGTGTACGCCTCTCCTGATTTTTTTCAATTTTCTATTTTTACCCTAAAAAGGCTTTATTACTTCTTGTTCGAAACCCTTAGAATAAAAAGGCTTCTTTTTTTTTTGAGGCGACTTTGTTTTATACTATTACCCCAGTATTGTAGTTGTGTGTGTACCTTGCTAATACTTACAGCATTTTACCTTTAGTGCTATTCTGTTAGTGGAAGGTATGGTATAGCAACATTAGCGGATTGATTCTGCATCGAGAGTCCTAAATTTTGCTTTGCTCAAGTTTATTGGTGCAGGAGTTTTTAATGAGTAACTGGTTTCGTGGAGGCTTGAGACCTGCAGCTTTACATCCTCTGCGAGAAAAGTCTTTGTCGAGACTTTCCTTCTCTCACTTCAAAAATCTAGCAGTATAGCCAAGATTCAACCTCCAACCTTCAGAATTAAAGGAAAACACACTACCTGTTTAGTAAAGTTTAAAGACTTCATTACTCGTGCTATCTGTTATAGTGTAGTACTTTCTCATATTGGGAGATTTCAAATTACGTCTCCACACACAACAAAAGTTTAATATGAAAACTAACAACTTTTAGAAAACTTAGTGTTCTTCTTCAGGTTCACATGTCAAGAGTGCAGATGTAAACCTGAAGTTCGAAATGTTCGAAACCTGTTGTTAGTTTCATATTTAACTTTTTTTTCGTGTAGAGACGTAATTTTTGAAATCCCTCATATGTAATTTTGTTATTATGTTACGTCAAATTATTATTTAACCTCTAAATATTCACAGCCAATTGCAAACTTTTTAATATCAAATTCCAATAATTTTACATTTAACTCGTCTTAATGATTCTTCTGTTAAACCAAGTTTGTTTTACAGAACACATTCTTTAATCCTTTTGTTCAAAAAGCTACAATAATGATTGAAGACGATGATTTTATTTTGCGCTACATTGATAGGTAACTAAGAAACAAATGAAAACACCACTTTCTCGCCTACTTTAAATATGCCAATTACTAAAGCGGTGACAACCTTGTCAAGTGATTAACACAGCCTCAATAGGAAGGAGTCAGGCGGAAACTGTTTACACTCTTATTCGCAACTGACGTTATCACCTCTTCTGCTTTATAAATCGATGTTGTTTTGACGTATTGTGATAACACTAAGGTTTAATATGCAACATTTATAAATCCACTAAGAATAATAAAACAAAAGAACTCTTCAATAAAAAAAACGCTAGATTAATTATTAATAGATTGCTATAACTAAAATAAACTAAAATAGTGTTTAACATCGTCCAAAATATTTAGGTTAAGCTCCAAAAATTTGGGTTTTGGTTTGAATTGAGCTACGGTTTCACATTGTGTTCATCATGGGGATAGAACACCCCATGTATTATGTCCCTCAGATAATGAATGTGCCCTCATCAGTTTATAGTCTGCATCGTGTCAGGAATGCCATTAAATTCTTTCTTTAAATAAACTTGAAAATAAGGAAACATTTAAAAATAGAATCCTGCCAACCTATAGCTGCTTTGCCTCGTTCTGAGGAAGCTATCAAAAAGAGAACCGTTTTTCATTATTTCATAGTCATATTTGGAAACCCCCTTCAATATAACATACTGGCTAACGTTATTAGCCCAAAACAGGATGGTACCTTAATTTTAAAAAGGTTTTATTTTATTTCATAAATAAAACGATGTAGCCATTCCTAAATACTGTAGCCAGTATATTATCTAGTGGGCCCTAAGAGACAAATGTACGCATCTACGTCACACAGGTTAATAGGATACTCTAATAATTTTCCACTCCTTTCATTATTATTTAATCATTTCATTTTTTATTATTGAATCATTTTATTTATTTAATATTATTATTTGTATTCTCAATATTATTTTATTTTATTCTACTTTTTATTAAAGCTTAGTCCGAAACTTTTATTTATGTACTATTTCCTCTGTTCATCCCTCAGTTTACCCTTTATTGATTTATCATTATTTGTTCACATTTCCTAATTTAATTATAAATTTATTCCAGCTTTAGCTCATTCTTTGTGCGCATGAGGCAACAATGTTGGTCTCCAGTACCAACCTCTCTGTACCTCTGTCCCTTTCTTATCTCTTCTAAAGACGGTTTACCGAAAATTAGTATGTTTTTTTTAATTCCTCTACGTTTCTTTTTCTACTTGTACATTGAACTTTATATATATATACTCACTGTACATTTCTAAAAACCATCAAAACTGGATAACACAAGTTCAAATAAGAAGAGAAGTAACACACAGAGTAAAGAAACACGCTTACTAACTTACTAACACGCTTACTATAATTATCGTAAAAGGTACCCCTCTTCAGTTGCATTTCAAATTACCAACATTTAAAGGTAAAGTACAGGTGAATAATAAATGGATTATACACTTACAGTCTCTAATTTTTGGTTTGAACAGGCATCAGGAGAGATGAGAGAGGGAATTCAAGCGCACTGGTGCAGAGAATAAACTTCGTCTTTTCGGTTGGTTTCCCTCTCTTATCTCTCCTGGTGACGGATCAAACGAAAAAGTAGAGACTGCAAGTGTATGTTTTTACCGTATCTATGATTCTTTATGTATATTGAAAGTATGGTTAAAATTTATAGCAGTTAGAATTTCTGGGTTCACGACTTTTTTACTGACTTTTTTTTTTCTCTCGTTCTTCCGTTGCCAAGGTGATAATTGCCAAAGCAAGTTTGCAAACAACATTCAGCAAAGCACAAAACAATAGGGATTGCAGTTAAAAAAACTTGACGGTAAATATTGGTATCTAATTAACTATTAAAATAAAGCAATACAACAAGCTTTCATCCCCATGGGCCATCATCAGGTTTTAAAAAAACTTATGTTAACTAAATGTACACTATAAGCATTTTAAGAACCTGATGATGACCCACGGGGACAAAAGCTTGTTTTATTAGTTTAGTTTAATTGTTATTAATAAAGATACAGATTAGATACAAGTGTTTTTAAACGCAACCCCCTCTTGTTTTGTGCTTTGCTGAATGTCGTTTGCAAACTTGCTTTGGCAATCAATCACCTTGACTATAAAAGATCATGAGAAACAGTTAGTAAAAAAGTCGTAAATGTAGAATCTGCTATAAATTTAAACCATATATATGCTTAAAAGGAACTTGCTGCCGAAACACAGTATATAATATATAATATATATATATATATATACTGTGTTTCGGCAGCAAGTTCCTTTTAAGCATATATATGGTTTAAATTTATAGCAGATTCTGTATTATGTATTCTGTATTCTGTATTATGAGTATATATATATATATATATATATATATATATCTGATTGGTTGATTCAGAACCAAATAAGCTTGACTCATTTTTTTTGCGTGCTGTTTTCAAAGTTGAAGGCTTCTAGCTCTGATTGAAGTCACGTACAGCGGTTCTTCTCTTCCATGAAGTCATCTCCGTCGACACAGCAAATAGTATAAGGGCTCGCACTCCCTCAGAAAATGAACAGTTGCCGTGCAATGTCGACTTCTCCACTTCGAGTTTTCGACATCGAAAGTTGAAAGCATGCGAAACATTGGTCAAACTAGTAAATCTTTAAACACACGTGTAAAACAACACCAATACAACCTAAGTAGACAGGAAAAAAGTAGCGCCTTATTCTTACACATAAATAATGGAAATCATCATATTGATTGGACCGGAGGTAATTTTTTTCCCATCAAAAATAGATGTTGTTAAAAAATATTATCGGATCCTCTCTGATTATATTTAATAGATAAAATATTATAAACATTAGTAACGGGCATTTCAAACTTGATACAGTCTTGATGAGGGCAATAGCCTAATCGAAGAGCGTTGACAGAAAGCGGTAAATTTTTTACTTCATCTTACTGTACTCCTTTGTTTCCCCAAACACTCCTCTTCCCTCCCACTCCATTACCTTTTAACCCCTCACCTTGATGTTACTTCATCTTGTGTTTCAGTAGGGTTTTTGACTCTGACGAAGACCGCTTAATGCGGTTGAAGAGCTTAGCCTTCTTTTAACATTTCATATTGTGGTTTGCTCGTATAGACAGAGATAGATAGATGGAAAGAAGTGAAAACGAGAGAAAGAAACTCATTCAATCATCGTTAAACGATATGAAAATTGGGTTAGGAATACTCGGAATTCATTTAAAACTCGAAATTAATTTTTCCTTTAATTACAATAATTTACATATTATACTGAATTAATTATTCGGCTTAGGCTGCCAAATAATCTATCTTAATTTAATTGCATATTTTCTAAAATATTATGAAGCTTTAATTTATGAGTTACCAGAACAATTTTAAAACAGGCTATGGTTAAATGAAATTTGTAAAATTGAATCAAGTTGCATGTTGCAGTAGAACTTTTCAAATTATTGTAGCGAAATTATTTAAAGAAACACCTACTAAATCTGATATGAAACATTAATAATTCTCGTTTAAAGTCACGAGTCCCAGTATAGTCAGAGAATTTACAACCACTAAAGGTTATACTGCTTATGAAGGTCTGCACTGGCCATGAATACTGAAAATGTTTTACTTTATCATCCACTCTCTTATACCTTCACTACAACTTACTCCCTTAAATAAGTAAGCATTAAACATTAATTTTCATTCCACTGGTGTGTTGTGTTTTTTTAACTGAATCGCATTACAGTTATATGATTATTTTGTTCTAATAGTATATTTAAGTAGCATACGATTTAAATTGGTTTTTAACATCCATCGATTTATTTTTGCAACATTTGAAATTTTAAAGCAGAAACTAAACAACAAAACAGTTAATATTTTTCTTTATTCTGCACCAAGGCATGTACACTTAATCTTCATTAAATGTACTGTTGTAAACTTGAAAGATAAAGTATGGCAATGCAAAGATGTGTTACATAAAACTGCTTCATAATCATTTTTGTAAAAAAATCTATTGGCAAGTGAATACCAAAATGTAAACAATCAGCAGGTATTGTTTGCATGCATGTACTGTGAGACTTCAACCTTCTGACCTGCAAAACTTGAAACCTTCCCAGGGTCAACTATAATCGATTTACGAAGTTTCATTTTTCAAAACTACCTACTTGCAGAGGAAATATATATATACAGGCAATTCTCAATATACGTTTTAGTTACGTTCCAAATGGTTGAACGTAAGTTAGAAATGTACGTAAGGTGTTACTGTACATTCTAGTAATGTATACCATTCATACTGTACTATACATCCATTAATTCAATTACCCTACCCTATCTTATAAAACACTTTATAAAATAAAATTTTTATAGTTATTATAAATAAACAATATTGCAATTTCCTTCTCCTGAATGAGATCAAGTCTCCAAAGCATACGGTGATTCTAAAGCCGTTGGTTACCAGTTTCTCCATTTCTTCAATGATCTTTATTCGTCTTTTACTTACTTCCATTGTGGCTGGCCTCCAAAAAATAGTACAACAGTGCAACAGAGTGAACTATTTCAAAATTTAAAACATTCATAGACCTTTACACTTTCAAAAACTTTTATTGTATGTATTATAATGTTAAATTCAATGTAAGGTAATGTGTAATGTATTTTTACTTAATGTGTATTTTAATGTAAAAATAAGATTCGATACAGCATGTATATACTATATGGAGTATGCTAAATAACTAGATTTACAAAAAAAAAACTTATTTATTTCCGTTGACTGCATCACCATTGAACTTTTTACGCGCTCTAATATACAAAAATCTTTCTATTTGTAAATTATATTGACGGTTGACGAAGGCATTTTGAAAAACCACGCTACTTTCACGTGTTTTTCACCAGCATCAATTTTCTCGAAAATATATTTTTCTTCGTTTCAAATGGGATGGCTTGCTGCTTCATTTGAATACTACTATATAATGATAAAAAGCTTTCACATAAACACGTGAAATAACAATCAATGATCAAACCACAATAAGAAATGGGAAAACAAGACTAAGATCTTTCAACCGTAACAAGCGGTCTTCGTCAGAGTCAAAAACCCAACTCTTAGTGTGGTTTGATCATTGACTATACATATAATGAATGCACCAATATAATGAATACCAGTGAACTGGCTAGAAACAAGGCGCGTTCAGTCTGTCGTTGAACGAACGTCTAATATTACTGAAAGCGCACCAAATTCAAATTCACGCACACAAACACTTTCTTTCATAATTTTGAAATTTTAATTCATTTTTGTTGCTCTTTTGTATTAAAATTTTGAGCATAAATTAGAAAGAACGTAAAGCGAATGAACGTAAGTCGAGAATTGTTTGTATATAAATCTTGCAGCAGTATCTACATACATTGACTAGCCATTTTGTTCTTGCCTCTAATTTACTTACTGCTTTACGATGAATTGGCTGTAACCTCTATATTGTGTTGGCCAGAGATATTGTGGTTTAAAGGCGGTATAATCGACCTCCCACAAAACCTTTGGATTACAGTCTAATCAGTAGAGAGAATGTGCTGAGATGTCTCTGGCACACTTAATACAGAGATTACAACCAACCCAGTGTAAAAAAGTACGTAAATTGGAGGCAACTAGCAAAATTTTAGTCAGTTACAAAATGTATAACTATTTGTTTAAGAGGATTGCTGCCTATCCATACCAATATAGATAACCAATACCAATTTGGACTGGTCAACATTGTTCGTTCGTTTAAATAATGTAAATTTAATTTTCTTAGTCAACAAAATTTTTACTACTGTAAATGATATTATTTATTTATCTCTGAAATACTTCTACTTGTAATATTACACACGTTGTAATAATCCATTTTCAAATTGTTTATTTGTTGGATATTTATGTATATTTCATATTTCCTTTGCTTGTAGGCCTATCAAAAAGGTTTTAAATAATTTTTTTAAATTTTTGAGTTTAATTTTTGAACCAAGAAAGTCGACCGAATCCCGATTACATAATACATCTATTATATCGAACGGTTGATGTATTATTGAATTTTTGTTATACTCATATATATATAAAGCTCATACAAATCACATAATCACATGTGAAATAGGTAAAATAATAGTTTTCACCACCATATTTTCTGACTCAGTATGCATAAAATATCCATCATAAAATAGGTATACCCGTGACAATTTCAAATACGAAATGTCAACAGCACTAGTTAAGATAAAAATAAACATTTCTTGTATTGACATTTCAAAAATAATTGTGAGTCTGTTCTACAACTACTCATATTTAGTATTCAGAAATTTAGTTCAGAGTTTGATATCTACCTGGCCCTCGATTTATTCATGCAAGGTGAATAAATCTGAGAACGTTAAGCCCTCGGTCGCGAGCCTGTACGATGTCAGGTATTCGTTAAAGATCCCTACTCGAAATTTTATTGAGTTCGGTAAAATTTAGGACTCCCAATGTGTCCAATGTGTCTAAAATCTTTAGAATCACTGATCAAACAAAAAGCAGGTAAACGGCTGACGTTATCACCCGCTAGGGGATCGGTTTAAACAATAAAAAAAAAATTAGAACAAACCTTTTGTTCTGATCTAAGAAAAATCTTAGCAAAAAGTTAAATATTTTTATAACAAGAAAAATTTACTTTTGAAATCATGATATCTTAACTATGTGAACTATAACGAAATCAAAAAAGAAAGCGTCCGCATGCAACCAATGATTATGAAAGTATGAAAAGAACCCTAGAACCTAAAATCATTGTAATTTACTTGAATGTCTTATTTATTTAATGATTCCTATACACTACTAATAATAACAGAGAACAGAGTTATTAATGGTTTTAACTTAAAGTAGTTAGCCTGGATCAGGCGGTAGGAACCTGAGGCCTAAAGGTCGCATGTAGCCCTTTGAATCATGAAGTGAAGCCTTCTGCGGTTTCGTTGAGAAAAATTTCTCAAAATATAAATAATTATAAGTCTAGTAATAAAGACAATATATTCTGGAATTTAAAAAGAAGGATATTTACCAATGATTACTTGAAAAATCTAGGGTTTTAGAAATTTTTTTTCTGAGTTAACAAATGTAATAAATGAAGACAATGAGGTCACTGTAGAATCTTTTGAAAGATGCGGAATAGTTTTAGATACACTGATGAAGGAATATAATGATGGATTCAAGGATTTGACAATATTTGAAAAATATTTCCCATAATTCGAGTTATTATGAATAAAAAAGAAGTTATCAAAGTTCTTTTGGTAAATATCAAGGTGAACTCGAACAGGCTAACTGTGATAAAAGTCGTCAAGGATGCTTGGCAGGGAATTCGAAAACAAGATTCTTAGATCCAAGGTCTTTGGATTTCTTCTAGAAGTATCAAGCTTTTCATATCATTCTGTAATTTGTTTCGCAAACCCTAGTGGATTTTAGTCATCAACAATGATATGCAATTGATGAATGTCAAGGAAGAGTATCCTAGTTGTGTATTAAGAAGTCAGCTATATTAAAAAGAAATAAGAGTTAAAATTAGCCATATTATTTTCAGAGTAACTTTGGTAAAGGTACTGGTATATAGAAACCATTGAACTATAGGCTGTTGGATTCAGAGTTAGTCTGTTAGAGTTCACCTTGATATTTACCAAAAGAACTTTGATAACTTATTTTTATTCATAATAATTTGAATTATGGGAAATATTTTTCAAATATTGTCAAATCCTTGAATCCATCATTATATACCTCCATCAGTGTATCTAAAACTATTCCGCAAATATGTAAGAATTTTCTTATCCATTTGTTGTGGCCTTTTTGGGAAAGGGACGGAGCTAAAATGGCGTTTATTTCAAGAAAGGTTCCCCTACTCCTGGCCTGGAGGATGGCATGATGAGGCTTTAGCAAGTAGAACGTGTGTGTTTAGAAAGTCGGAAGGTTAAGGTTAGACAAGACGAAGGTGCCAAGGTCTGTTTGAATTTGAAAACTAGAGCCGGTGGAGTTGGGGGAGGCATTAATATTGCACACTCAGATGATAGGTCTAGGCCCGGTAACTTCAGACATGCACTTTGTAAAGAGGCTACCGAAACGCTTTGGACACGCCCATTCTTTCTTCGTGCCAAGCAATAGCCAAGCCTACCACATAATACTCATAACTACAGTGACATAGTGGGCTGATACTTGTCTAAATCAGTATCTTAATGAAATTAACAATGTATTGTAAACGTACACACGATCTAAAAAAGTCATTCTTTTGCACATACAAAAAATACTAATACTAATTTGAAGGATTTTTTAACTTGTAATTTTTAAAAAGTACTTTTTAAAGTACTTGTAATAATAACAAGACAAGTATTTGTAAATTTCTAGAGATTAAATTAATGAATTCAAAAAAGATAAAATTCTTGCCTATTACATGCTAGAAAAATGACTATTAATTGAAATAATAATTAGCAATATTACCAATTATCTCTTTATAAATTATAAACTTTACTAAGATTAATTAAATAATCAGGTATATGCAGTAATTCGTTTAATATATTGAAACAAAACGTTCCTCATTTGACACCTGAAGCACTGGTTGAAAGAGAGTCCACTAATTTAGAATTTTATTTATCAACAACTAGCAGAACTCTTAGTTTCTATCTGTGAGTTAATCAAGAGGTATTCAATATTGCACTACCATGTCCTTAATATCTAGACAAACGCAATCAGGGTCCTATGACGATTGCTTTAACACTAATACAGAACAGTTTTTTAAATGTTCTCAAAGCTAATTTCTAAATGAATTACACCTTATACATATTAAATTTCTACAAAAAAATCCCAAACATCAGTGATTTTAATTAAAATGGTGTTAGCAGACTTTTAACAAATTGTAAAAACCAAAGTTTTTTCATATAAAATAACTCCTAAAAAAGTGCAACACTGGTACCGAGGTTGATGTTTCGTTTCAGAGCCAACAGTAATTTAAATAAAAAAAAAATAGACTGCTTTGTATTTTCAGGTATCTTGTTTTATGCACAGACGCACAGAGACATCAATTCACGAAACCTATAGGTTTAATAATCTATAGTTTTTGCCTGAATCCTGGGTGCATTGACTCTGAAGACCTCAAAATGTGCACTCCGATAAAAATTCCATACGAAATTTTGTCCTAAACGAAACACTTAGTTTATATTTCAAATCTAGTAAAAAATCATTTAAATTAGTTATATATTTGTTTTTTCAATCAAATTAACTCCTTAACTTATTATAAATCATAGTATAATTATTACTATATAATTATATTATGTTAAAAAAATGAACTTTGTTGAATTATAGAACGTAGTGTAGTAAATAGACTTAGTTAATTCAAAGTACAGACTTTGAACACCCACTTGTTGCTGTTGCTAGTGCCTACACTAATTGGTTTCCTGGAGAGTGCTGTCTACTTCACTCGTTTCAGTTACGATCTAGCCAAGTCATCGGATTCATTTTGCATCAGAGTTGCTAAATTTTTCCATAATCAAGTTTATTCAGTGAATAAATCTATCACAAGCACTTGTTCGAGGATTTAAATTTCCTCGAAAATGTTAATGATATAATTATGATTTTGATGGTAATGTACTCTATTCATATTACTCGTATTCCTTTGCTTAAATTTTGAAAAAAAAATGTGAGCAAATTTCTAATAAGTTTTATAAGTATATCTTTTTTCCTTAATCTATAATTTACATTCTGTATTAATTTCCTTTATTTGAAAAAAAATTAACTGTATCGGAACTATAGAAAATTTAAATTGTTTCCGTGTAACTTATTATTTATTATTATTATATGTAATTTATTATTTATAGTTTGAATTAAATTGTTTCCCTGGCAACGCCGGGTAGATCAACTAGTAATTTATAAAAGAGCCTAGAACTGAGTAGCTAAACTCTATAATGATGGTAACTTGAATGGAAATAGTAATACTGACCGACAGAAGAAGGAATCTGGAGACCGTAGAGGATAAGCCCTTCTGATGACACTGTTGGCAAGACTCTCCGGGCAAGGCGAGCCTGGAGGGCCTCATTGAAAGCGATCTGCTGTTTAGAAGTGAGTCCCTCGACCCTAGGCCTGGGGATGAACTGGGCCAGCACAGCGAGAGTGTCGAGCACGGCCTGGCGGACTCGGCGCTTCGGCTCCCCCGGCGCCTCCGCACGATGCGCTCCCACATCCAGGCGCAGTTGAAGTCCCGGCTGGGGAACGTCATCAGGCAGTACAGTACTGCCAACAAGCTGTTCTCCCTGATCTGAAACAATACTTGCAATTAACACCATTAGACTTAAGGTAGACTTGTATTAACCCACAGCGTTCCATTACAAAATATATAGTTATAGGTTAAAGTATTTAAAAAAATAGCTGTAAATAGGTTTCGTATAATTATTTAACACTGTTTTTTTTTCAAAATATGGTATATATTCATTACCTGGACAACTAACGAATTCTGATATATTTTATTCTTTCTGCTTACACACACAGGTAGATTTATATATATATAACCCAACTGACAACTGACAGTGTTGTCATATGGGTTTTTGACTCTGACGAAGACCGCTTGTTACGGTTGAAAAATCTTAGTCTTGTTTTCCCATTTCTTATTGTGGTTTTATCATTGATATATATATATATAATCAAACCACAACAAGAAATGGGTTGATCATTGATTATTATTTCACATGTTTATTGTGAAGTCTTGTTTATATATATATATAAAAATTTCAAAGTAAACCGTAGACATAGGACAAAGAAACGAACACACTTACTGTTTTCGGTTGAACCTTCATCAGGAGAGTTGAGATAGGAACACCAAGCGCACTTGCAAGCAACGGTTGGAAACCAACAGTGGTGTCATATGTTGTCTCCTCAGAGACAACTGAGTCGTTGTCTGCCTGCGAAGCGACTCGTTTCTATCTTCATGATGACGAGGACATCGAAATATAGTAGTGAGTTTCTGTTTCATTTCTGAGTGTTCTTTGTGTCAATATAGTTTATTTAGTTCGTGGAATCGTTTCATTTAATTGGTATATATATATATTTCTAGTAGCTCTCTGACGAGATAGTTTAGAAGACCTAGTGCTTATTTTTCTTCATTTTGGATTTTCCCATACATATCTTAGGTGTTGCTGGTCTGAATACTGGGCGGTGACTGGCTGTTGGCTTGGCGAGTAGCTGGTGGTTGGTCACCTAGTAGCTGCAGTGTGCGTGAAACCCCGGTGTGTTGACGATTAATTAATAGGTTATGTTTCATGATTTTCATGGCTTCATATATCTGTAGTCTGGCTGGATCATTAATTTGCTTTAAAATGATGATGTTTTAATAGTGAAAAACAGCATCATTTTAAAGCAAATTAATGATCCAGCCAGACTACAGATATATGAAGCCATGAAAATCATGAAACATAACCTATTAATTAATCGTCAACACACCGGGGTTTCACGCACACTGCAGCTACTAGGTGACCAACCACCAGCTACTCGCCAAGCCAACAGCCAGTCACCACCCAGGATTCAGAGCAGCAACACCTAAGATATGTATATGAGACAAAATGCCGTAGGGGAATAATCAAAATGAAGAAAAATAAGCTCTGAGGCCTTCTAATATATATATATGATCAAATCACAATAAAAAATAGGAAAACAAGACTAAGATATTTCAACCGAAACAAGCGGTCTTCGTCAGAGTCAAAAACCCAACTGAAACACTAAATGCAGAAAACATCTGGTGAGGGGTTGAGAAGAGTGGGAGGGAAGAGTGGTATTTTAAAAGGATGAAAGCGCAGGAAAGGACTAATGTCCAGAAAGGGATATTTGGGGAAACAAAGGAGTACAATAAGAAAGAGTAAAAAACTATTTGGTAGCTGTCAATCCTCTTAGAAGAGGCTATTGCCCTCGTAACGAAAGTATCAAGTTTGAAGAGATCGTTACTAATGTTTATAATGTTACGAGTTCGCCATTATGTTTACTCGTACATATGTACAATCATATATATATATAACAATTTACAAATAAGGTGCTTGACATTATATTAGAATTAAAGGAACGGAACAACGCTTTTATGACTTATTTAACTAGAAATATAAAGAAGAATATTAAGTTTAAATGTTCAAGCTGTTTTAGTAGCATGATTATTATCAGTCAAAAAGCATGACAATGCAACATTAATTTGAGCTTAAAAGTTATGAGATACAAGAGTACATATGTTTACCCCTGATAGAGTTAAGGTAATATTGAAGCCGAGAGTAGGGCAATTGGCCCAGTAAAGACGTAGTTGAATAAAATGCAGGAATCTAGAACACTTGACTTCATTGATCGCTGTTTGAAGCTTGCCTGAAGGGTTTTGTTATTGGGTAATAAATGGCTTGGGGAGAACAGTGGAGCTGTCACTAACTAATGACCGTAATAAGAATTAATCACCATCGTCTAGCTGAGTCATGACTCACGCTAGTGCATCACGCATGCTCACATATCGCCCAAGAGGTCTAGTGTCATTAAGGGATTTCACAATGGGGATAAAAAAATTATATAAATCACTACCCCTATAAATCGTTCAGTATGCTTTTTATGTCTATATAAAATGATGAAAAATAGAAAAAAATTAAGCACTGTTAAGTAAAAAATAACTACAGAATGAAATCAAAAAAAGGAAACCAAATCATTGAATCAGTAGTAGTTTTATAAAGGTCTCAACTAGGATGGCATTTTAGAATCATGCAGTACCTAGTTTATATGATTTGAAACCCCTCCACCATAGGAAATTAATATCAATATAATATAACAATATAAACAATCTAGAGTGGCCTACACGCATCTTTACAATAAGTAAAAATGATATCAAACTCGTTAAAAAACTAATTTACGTTTTATTTAATTTAATATAAGAATATAAACAATCTAGAGTGGCATACACGCATCTTTACTATAAGTAAAAATGATATCAAACTCTTTAAAAAAACCAACTATTTACGTTTAAGTTAATGTGGCTATCAATTTATGTATAATTAATGTATAATGTATAATTAATGTACCATTTGTTGATCTGTGGCTACATTAATTTTATTGCATACTATCTTATCTACCCGGCGTTTTGGTTATGGGTGGTAGATCCCAAAAAAGGGCCCCGATCAAAATCAAAATACCGTAGTAATGTTTCCCCGAAAAAAGTTATATAAAGTCCATATGTTTCTTTGCATCTAAAGTCTCCAGTTTTATTTCTATAGCGGACAGACTGATAAACTTTTTTTTCTATATATGCAGATAAAAACATGAAATGATTGATTATCTGACATGTTATGAATATTAATGAGGGCCTGAATCTTATCGGACTCATGTGCTCTGCAGCCATAGCCTTCATATCATGCATCACATTGTCAAAACTAAATTCAACATCAGATTTTAAGTTCTTTAATAACCTTTATAAACGTACCTAGAGACGAATCCCTCATTCCTTTAAGTTTAGGTATTATTTTACAAAAATCTTGACCCTTTCCAAGGTGATCTACTCGCATTCAGATATAACGTGATCAAAGGTTTCCACTTCTAGACAGATTTTTGCATTTTTATGATGTCATCTACAGCCTCTATTGATAGTAGTCAAAGAAAAATTTCTAATAGATGTTTTACATATATTTTTAAGCTGACTCTTTTATGATATAAATTATACTTTACAAATGTAAGTATGAGCTTTTTAAACTAAATTAGACCAGGCTCTTTCAATATTCTTTAAGCGGTTTATTCTTGGTTTATTTGATATTTCCACTCTCGTAAGTGCTTATTAGTGTCCTGATTATCCGAAAACATTCGGATGTTTTCAAAAGTTTGTAAATTCTTTACTCAATCATTCCCAGGTATTTCCTTGTTTCTAGGTACACACATGAATCTCAAATTATTTAATGTATTTATTATTAATTTATGACTACTCATTATATCGGACTAGGGCCTTTTATTGAAATCAAAATGATCCAGCTCACTTTAAGTTTTCTGTATAATAATCGATGAAAGCATTGCATATCCATCTAACATTTAAGACAAACTATTAATGTTTCAATTTATTAATTTTTTTGATATTTCATCTCCCTTTTTTTTTTTTTTTTTTTTTCCCCAACACAGTAACCCTGCATCAGGACCGTATATTTACAATGTGTTCCCTTATAGATTACACATTTATCGCAGCTTTAATATATCTTATATCTAATTATATACATTTATCACATTTACTAATTACACATTTATCACAACTTTACTATATCTTATATCTAATTATATACAATATATATCTTATCAATTATAGGGAATATATCAAATTTATCTTTACCTATATCATGAAGTAATATTTATACATACTTAAATTAATAGTAATAAACAAGAATTTTACAAGTTTTACATGTCTAAGTCTATATGATTCACTAATTTATGGAATTGTCCATAGTGTCTTTTCACAATTTCACTGTGTTTCTCAGGCCATGTACCACCTGAGGTCAGCACCTCTCTGACAAGGTCCACTCTTATTCCTTCCAAGAGTTTACAGTCAAACAACAAGTGATCCCATGTCTGACAAGCCGACCCACAAAGACAAGCAGAGTTTTGTACAATTTTAAAAATAATTCATATATAAATAATTCATCTCCC
Source organism: Hermatobates lingyangjiaoensis (assembly GCA_026182355.1). Lineage (NCBI taxonomy): Eukaryota > Metazoa > Arthropoda > Insecta > Hemiptera > Hermatobatidae > Hermatobates > Hermatobates lingyangjiaoensis. The sequence goes on along the minus strand of JAPFBL010000065.1, from coordinate 2,064,829 downwards.
TTTATGGTCCTTCTATTTTGTAAAATAAACAGAAAATTTATTTTGAATAAATAAATTTATTTATAAATCTAATTAGAAGGTGTCTATTAGTCTTTCAATCCTGAAGGAACTACAGATCTGGATTGATCTTCTCCACTTTATTTGAGTTCATACTGACATCCCTACATATAGTTGTTTTTCTATATTACACAACCGATGCATATGATATCATTGTTTTACCATAACAGTGATAATATGTTTATAAAGTAATGTGAAGGTTTCGTATTAAGACCAAATGTTCTACGAAATAATCTTTTACAGTAAAACATTGCTATTGATCCCTTCGACAGCTTAACTGTTACAAGACTTTTCCAATTTATTCTTTCACCTAAAGTACATCCAAGTGTAGTCAACTTGTGAACTTTCTACATATGTAGGAAATATATCATTTTATGTAACAGTCAATAATTAATTAAATTGTAAAAAACTCATTAACAACCCTAGTGAGTAAAGGTTTAAGTGATAATATAATAATGGTTTGATACTCATTCACTTTTTAATAAATAGTTAGATCTGAAGTTCAACACAGTAACAAACAGTGGAATAACATGAGACAACACTCTGGAATGCAGGAGAAGATTTTTCTTTCAATACTTGATTACATATGCGAGGCAAGAAATTTTACTTTTGCTCCAACTACATATATAAAAAATCTGGAGTGGCCTACACTCAACTTTACTATAAGTAACTTAATATCAAATTTCTTGAGTATATAACACATAACGTCTCATTTAAGCATAACGTAAACATCTAAATGGGATATGATTATTAGTCTTTCATTCCTGAGGTAGTACAGACAGTGATTGAAGAATATATCAATATATAAGCTTATTTTTGTACATTAAACAACTGATGGAAATAATTTCATTAGTATAACTACAGCAGTAATAACCGGAAAATACCCTTTTTTTCTCTGAAAAACATCATAAACAACGAAGAAAATGTTGTTTTAAGATGATTTATTATTAAAGATGTACGATAATTACATTTATTAATCTCTAAACGAAAGATTTCAATTTTGAATTATCTTTTACATTTTTGGTTTTTTACAGAATTATTATACTGGGAATTTTATGGCTTCTTAGTATTTAATAAGATCATTTTCCTTCCCCTTTGTCAAATAACATATATACGAAGTTTTTCTGAGTGAGTGTTATAATTTTCGTGCACAATATTATTCCTCTTACATCTCATATAACTCAATAAACTATTTAAGTTGTTCCTTTATAAATATCAATCATATCTCAGTGGATTCGCTCAAAAAATTTCTGTCAATGTAAAAAAATATAAAAAATTCGACAAGTAGAGCAGGTGATCTCTCAGTCTAGGGTAAACAAACAGTTTTCATAGCGTTATTGCTCTTTCCCGTAATTGAACCTTCATCATTTTTCTTTCAAAACGGTTTTTGGCAAAAAAAGTGACTTTCCCTTCATGCATAATTCTTCCCAAACAATAGGGATCTTCTTCCCTATGGGGCCCATATTTTTGTGAAATATCAACTTGATCCATCAAAGATTCTGGACCTTAGCGTGGTAACAAGCAATGCTAACACACTCACCCACCCAACCACCCACCCACACATACACAGACATCATTGCAAAAACTTCATAAAACGACTTTTGGGACCTCTTGGACACAGATTATAGTAAATATATAATCAAAATATAACAGAAATCAGTTACCATAGGTTTCCAGGTTCAAGCCAAAACTTTCTTCAAAGCATTAAGTATGAAATATTCAAAAAGAAAAAATCCGTTTTTTTTAAAGCCTTGTGATACATTAAATAAACAGTAATATTTTGTCTTTCAAGTTATGAACATCTCTTCCTGATGACGATGAATGTAAGAGTATTGAAGTGAGTCTTTGTAATAGTGTTTGTATTTGATTTGCTTGTGCTCAGTTCAATGTATATACCATATATTAAAAGTACATGTGGCTCTCGACTTTAGCACATTCTACTTTTGCACAATTCGCTATTTCGCACATTTTAAAAAATTCAATTTTTAATCCTCTTTGAACAACGTGTATCTCAAATACGTAGGGTAATTGAGAAAGTCATAGCATGTTATAGAAATCTTTATCAAGGAAAAAAAAAGGGTGTTATTCAACTAACTCTTGACAAATCTATAAAGGAAACACCCGAAAGCACTTTAAACATGCCGCTTTAACTTCATTATGTGTACATATTGATAAATAAATACTTTAAAACACGATTTTTGAAGCATATTTTTTTCATCCCTCTACTTTCAAACATTCAACATTCACACACACTTTGAGGAACTGATTATGTAAAAAAAGTCGAAAAATGAAATTTATGCAAAAATTAAATCACAGGGTAAAACACGTAGAAACAAACACATGGAGGCAGATTTGGCATATAACACTTGAATACGTCGATGCTTTTCATCGTAGAAGTGCTATGGACGACATAGTAGTCGACTAGACAACAAGGTCCGACTGACAAACTACAATACTTTTGAAATAAATCAATTATTTATTTAAACAGTCATATAAAGGAAGGTTATGAATGCATAATAACTAATAATAATGATAATAATCATTATAACCCCTAGGGTAACTGAATTCTCATATAAAGATGTCACTTAAAAAGGACAATTGATCAAACTGAATTAATTTATTATTAATTGAGGGGTATAACAGTAGTCATACTGTTATAGTAGTTATACTGAATAATAATAATAATAATAATAATAGTTAATAAAAAATATCAGTAAAGTGAATGAGGAACATAACAGATAATTAATAGATACTAAATAATTGATAAATAAATTAAAAAAAATTAAAACCATAAATAATAAATTTCAAAAAACCTTCCACGGTAAAGATTGAGTCCTGGATCTAATCTGGCAGTGAATAGGATAATATATACTTCTTTTGAATTAACTAAGGTAACATGGGTACTGTAAGTGTTAATGCCTTATCTAGGGATCTAATTAACTACTTCAGCAGGAAAACAGATATTAGAACTGAGGCAGTTCTAAACCTCTCACATAGTTTTTATGTGAGCAGATTACATACTATGTGTTAAGTAGAATAACCTGTGATATAGTTACCTATCTGTTTACTTTTACAATTATATGTCATTGGTTCATTATCTGTAATAACATTTTTGAATTTAATTTATTCTTGCAAGAATTCAAGAATGAAGATTGATTCTACAGTGGGAGTCCTAAATTTTGCCTAACTCAAATGTATTTAGAGTAACGATCTTTAACGAGTACCTGACATCGTACAGGCTCGGGACCGACGGTTTAACGTCCTTCTCCGAGGGACGACGTGCTCAGATTTATTCACCTCCCGCGTGAATAAATCGAGGGCCAGGTGAGGATTGAACCCCGGTCCTATCAGTTCAGAGGTGAGCACGTAACCACTGAGCTAGCCTGGCCCCCAATTTGAGATATAATTATGAATCCAATTATCATAATTATGGTTCCACAATTTAGAAAACTTCGATAATAAACAGTGTAAAAGTCATTAAATTGAAAGTTATTAGAAATATTTTGCAAGTATTATTGTTGATATTATTAACTTACACTTGATATTATGTCAAAGGATATTATATTATTACTTCTAGTAAAGAATACTTTCTTATCTAATCCATCTGCTTGATTTTTTTTTGTTATTTTGTTATATCCTTGAGAAAATAAGAAAATTGGAATTGGAATCTGAGATTCAAGTGAAAATTCTTTAGGGTTGAGAATGACTGGTTTTGATGTGGGCACAATCCAAAGACACATCTACAGTCTTAGAGATCTACAGTCAGAAATTAACGATACCAACTTAGTTCATTAGGAGTGTATACATTGAGTTAAAAACTTCTTAAAGTATCAAAAAAAACATACCAAACACGCGACTTATATGCATTAAAACATTTTAAATCAAAATTCTTGTTTTTTTACACAAAACTCGACTAGGAGAATTCGCAAGCAAAAGTGACCCTTCCATTCCAAATGGATGTCATTTGGGAACTTCAATAGAGCGAACACACTCCCAGAGAGACTAACGCGTGATTGTACATTTATAGATTATAACGTGATTTTGGTCATCTTCATCTGCTAGATAGCCAATAGTCAGATGACTGTGGGATGTTTGAAAACATAGATATCAAAACAAACAACTTCGTGGTGGAAGTCATTACCAATTTTAGGCAATAGGTAAGATAGGAGTTAGGTATTTTCAGGTATATGTCGCGTCGTTGGAGCTCGCCTCTGCATATTCTAAGAGGTTTAAAACCCTTTTCTTTGGTTCTGAGCTGTGTCCTTTTAGAATGCAATGAAAGATCTTTCACATAAAAAAAGGCATCGACCTTGTTTGTTATAATAAACGGTTATGGTTAAAAGACCCAGGCACATAAAAATAGTCAGTCGAATATTAAACCAATCAAGGGAAACAAAGCTAAAACAACACAAGACTTCTTTGGTTGAATGTCATTACAAATAGAATGTCATCCTGCATTGATTCCCATAGAAATAACCTTTGGCTATGAGTTTATCTAGGAGTGTTTAATGCAAGGCACTGAAAGGGTACCTTCTTGAGCCTTTCAGTCCCTGAAATGTTATTTAAAGCTTCCACTAATGTATTAATTACATTATTGCTATTAATCCCCTTAGAAACATATCACTAATCAAAGCATACGTACAAAGGCTGTATACACGGATCATTAAATTCGCACCCATCACAAAGGTTTTAATCTCAGAACCACTGTTTCTAGGTTTTGGGAATACTAACATTTACTATTGCTCTAATAATATCCTATTATATCACGTTCCTCTTAAAACGTATAAACCAGAGTAAGAAATCAGAAATGGAACTGATCAGAGTAGCAGAATTAATTTACCGTGTAACTCTGACGAAGATCAAGTACTGACGAATACCAGTCCCATTTCTGAATTCCTTACTATAGTTTAGATGTTCGTATTTTTATTTCATGTGATCATTGAAAAATCTTATGCAGTATATATTAACGTATTGATAAAAGTAACGACCGTAGCATAGAAACAAAACTAAAGCTTATCAGAACTGAGCTAAGAACTGACCGAGTTCTGATAAAATTTAGTTTTGTTTATAAAACGTATATGTATTATTTAAATTAGCAGCAGATTGCTAATAGCAATCTATTAGTGCTGCAGCAGATATTTAGATTAGCAGCACTGTTCTGCTCATGTCCCTAACTTCCTTTCTGCTCTGCAAAAAGACCAGAGTAGGCTACCAAGAGTCACAGACACTTAGACATTCATCAATTAAAAAGACTAAAACAGGGTTTAAATTAAAATCATTCAATCACTATGGAAAATAAAACCAAATAATATGATATAAAGTGGCTTGAGAATGGCTAATCTTCTTGCATCACTATTGCAATATGATAATAATATATCATAATTGTAATACAATATCATAACAAGAACTTTGTCTCTCGTACATCTATTCTTAATAAAATATTAATTGTAATATCATTTAATATTATTTATTTAATTATTATTTATATTATATTATTTATTATTAGTATATATATTATTTATTATTATTGTATATATTATTTATTAATTATATTATTTATAATATTATTTAGTTGTAAATATTCAATACGATTGAAATATCATTTTGCATCTCATTGTAGGGTAAAAATCTAATGAAATGGTCTCCGCATATAAAAATTTTAATGATATAAACAACACGTTTCGAACACGTAGTGTTCGAAACGCGTTGTTTATATTTATATCATTAAAATTTTTATATGCGGAGACCATTTCATTAGATTTTTACCCTACAATGAGTAAATACCACATAATAACTGATTGCACTACATTAGAATTTTGCATCTCGTATAAAATTGAGATAATTTTTTTTATTAGCTGTATTTATTAAGCAAACTTCCCATTGAAAGGAAATAAGGTTACATCGCCAAGATGTTCCATAAACTTTTACAATACGCCAATTTTGCCTGAATCATTGCTCTACAAATATTATTTTTTAAAATTTTGTAAACATCCTGTAAAAGATATTTAGTGTTACTAGAAAATATTTGTATTTTTCCTTTATTTTATACAAGAAATAAAATATATATAATATTATAAAACATAACACCCAGCTGGTTTCTGAGACCTGGTGAGTCATTGGCGACGTAACACCTCTGACACGGCTTCGTGTGATTTGCGAATAAATCCATTTAATTTCCTTCTTTGCATACTGACCATTTGCAGAGGAATCGCAATTCGCTATGAATAATTCAACGTCTTGCTTCTAACTAAATACATTTCCTATTATTGCAATATTTCATGTGTGTCTGACAAATTACCTTTAATTTACTTTTCTTTCTAGCAGTTTCTTGCTTTTTTTTAAAAAAAAAAAATATATACATATCTCATAAATATTAGTAAACATTTATTTTCATATATTATTTATATAATAATATATTTTATTATACAATAAATTAATATTCACTCAAATGTTCTATGTTTAATATAAAATGAATTCCTGTGAAAATCATTTTACAAAGTCTAGACAGAAACTGAACTCTTGATTGCGAGCCCCGAAGGCATTAAAACAATGATCTCGTTATTCATATTCAGTGGTAATGAGGCTGCACAAAATGAACTTTCTCTGTCAAAGCTAGTATCTCCCAAAATTTTGTTTGGTTATGCAAAAACTTCTTGCTGGAACAATCTATTCATAACAAAGTCTATATCACAGTGACGATGGAGACGATAAAATACTAAAAATTTAGTATGATTCTTTGAATGACATGGGTCATTTAAAGAATACCTGAACAGGTTTAAAATAGCTGCTAGTCCATCATGCGCATGTAACGCGGAGACACCCCAATCTCCTAGACACTTGGTGTATGAGTGCAGTTTGAGGGAACCACAAAGACTGGCTCTCACGGAAGGTCTTGGTTTGTGGAGAGGAGTGGCCCATTAGGCCTTCCTCATTAATTAAAGAACGATATTACAAACAATTCGTGAAATTTTTGTACAGTGTAAACATATAAGAAAAACAAAACAAATTATTATATTGTAGAATTATGAATCAATTTAAAATAAGTACTTTCTATTGTAAATAAAAGAAATATTGTGTACAATTTAACGTTGATGCATGTAATACACAGAGAAACATGCTGGAATAAAATATAAAATAAAAAAAAACTAAAAACACCTGGAAATGAAGTAATATTCCTCCTTAAGGACTTGATGCTGAAATATTGTAAAAGCAATGAACTTAACCATAAAGGTAAATATCGAAATTTTATGGTCAAAATCATTCGATGAAACTAAAATTTTAGTGTGGTAACTCAACCAAATTGGAGGTTATAGTAGCTTATTTCATAGTTTATTAACATCTTAAAAAAAAAATCTTCTCGGAATGGGGATCACTTTGAAATATTCTCTACAAGAGAAATATAATTCGCTAGAATTACATAATACAAGTACATAATCCTATTTGAACATGAGATCCTATTACAAGGAAATGAATATATTGCGGAATTGGTTCTGGCTTCAAGACGATTAGTGAAATATTTTCACTGATTTGACCTGTCAATAATTTTTTTAAGTCTTATAAGGTCAGGATATTCTTGTAACAAGGTAGCCTGGCATCACTGAAAGTTCTGAAATTCATGGTTTTTAATCAACATTAATGTTTGAATGTTGATTTCTATTTAGAATCTAGCCAGCAAAAAATAAATTAACTTTGAAATATGAGACTGGATACAGGGGAGTAGAAAGAAAATAGAAATGGATTGGTTGAAAAATGTTGATGTTTTAACAAACTTGCTGTGGTTTGAAGACTTTTTTCACACCCTACTTTCTTTAAAGATGATATTAATGAATAGATGAAAATGAAAGCAGATGAAAGATGGTCATAGCAACCGAAGCAATGCAGTCTAAATCTCATTCAAGCTCTATTGAATTTATAAAGAAAATAATAAATCATTAATGGAAGGATTTAAATATATATGTAGAATATCTAACGAGATATTATCCTCATAACTACAACTTATTCAAGCTAAAATTAACTTTAGACAAAGAATGTAGACTCCAGAAGAACTGGAAACCTTTAAAGGCATTCCATGTAAATGAAAAGGCAATCGCCTTTAAATGGTTAATGATTTTTGGCGAATCATACATAAAAACAATAGAATTGAGAGATCTGTCTCCAATGACAATTACAAAGTTTATAACAGAACATAAAATTTTAAATTGGCTTTAGAAATGACAAAGGGATACGGCAGGTCAGATATGATCGTGGTGCGCACAGGTCAGATGACACTCACCTCTTAGTTGAAATGAGCCTTACACTGTAGGCAGATCAGTGTTCCAAATTTTCTTATTCCTGCACCCCTGAATAAATTTTACTCTGACCTCGCACCCCCTACATTGTATGCTTTGTTCAACGATTAAAGATATGGACTCATACTAAATTTTATTAAAAAAAGATATTTACTTCACTTTTAATATAAGTAAAAGAAAAATCAGACTTTTAGGAAAGAAACTTCAAATATGATAGGTTGATATTTGAATAAACTTTATGAAAATAATAGCTCCTGTTTGAAATATATGTAAATAGTAAAATTAAGAACTAACTTCGAAACGCATAAAATGGAATTTAATTTTGTAATATATAAAAAAATCAAACATATAGATTAGAAGGATATCCCAGATTAACATTTGAATATACCTGACAAATAAAATTGCTCTCTTGAAATATAACATGATAATAAAATCAAAAATGAAATGTTTTTTTAATGAAAATACAATCAACTTCGGATTTCTATGACTTTATCGACCTAACTTCAGAATATTTCCTTAAACAATATCATATCCTTAAAAGTGCTGAATTTCTTTAAAATAAGGAAAATTCTTAAAGTTTTAGCTCTGCTTCTCAACCTGTGGAATGATGCCTCAAACTCTCAGGGAGTGCGAGCACTTCTGGTTTGGAACTCCTGGTGAACCCTATTGTTAGGGAGATGAACCCTATTGTTTGCAGGCAATATGCCTTAGGAAAGTCACTTTTTTGGCCAAAATACGTTTTTAGACATTGCTTCCTTCTAAACTACTAACACTACTGTATATTACTTGTTCAGATTACTTTCAACTCTACAGAACTGGAATTGAATCTCTCAACAAATAACTGCTTAGATATATTGTTTATATTTTGAATTATTGTCTTGACATGGTTAATATTCCTGCACATATATAAACATGTAACCACTTTTATTGATGGTATGAAGACTCCACTTTAATCAAAGAACGATATGAAATACTGTTACATTTAATATCAAAATTATGCAATAATTCCTCTGTTTCACTCTGCCTCTATCTATCTCACTCACTCCCCCCATCTATCTACCTATCTCTTACTATCTCATTCTCTTTTTCTCATCCTCCCTCAATTCTCTATGAAAGGTTAATCTTCTAATTTGTATTCAAGTTAATTCAAAAGGACAAATCAGAGAAAGCTTTTAAAAGTAGTTATTTCTACCATTTTATGATATTGATGCTTGCTTAATCAATATTTATTTACTTCCTGTATCATGGAGAACTTGTCAGACATACCTCACTCTTTCGCACACACACACACACACACACACACACACACACACACACACACACACACACACACACATACACACACATAGACAACATATAAATTTGAAGAATGGGCTATGGAGTTTTAAAACATAAAAATATATTATATATTTATTTATTTATATGACATATGATTTTTTACCTGCACCATGAAATATACAGAATTATAGGAATCCTATATGAATGAACCATGGGTAATAAATGTATACAATTTTGCATAAAGCAACATTTTGGTATAAAGTTTTCAACGAATACAATTTTTTTTGAGATTTTCGTAGTAATATAAAATAGAACTCCCTAATGTGTGCACCTGTGAGAGAGAGAGAGATTGCAAAGTGAGAGAGAGGAGAGAATAGTAACCAACTCTCAATGGCAAAAAGACTTATAACAACAACTTTTATATTTAAGTTGTACTATGTATCACTATTACTTTTTACCCATCTAAGGGTAGATGTAATACAATAATAATAAATAAAACAAAAAAATATATTTAGGTCATACTGGGGTATAAAGAAAAAATCAAAGTCTCCACACATAAAAAAGAAGTTTTTTTTATTCAACGCGTTTCGAATACTTTTTGCTCATCGTCAGGTAAACTTCCAAAATGCAGACGACCGACCAGAGCCCAGTCTTCAACTGATATTCAATTAAAGCTATTAGAACAGTCTTAAAAGAGTAGAGATCTATCCTACAGGCTTGGGACTGATGGCATTAAGCTCCATCTCATGGATTTTGTTTTCCACGAACAATATTTCACCAACCCAAACAAAAATATTTAGAGCCAAAAACAAGATTTGACTCTGAAATCTTCGATATTATTGACAACCACATAAACTACTTAGATCACAGTTGACACATTGGAAGATGGAAATGAATAAAGAGAAAGGTGTTGAAAGAGAAGATCTTCTAGTATTCAAAGTAGAGTCCTACCAGTTGACCTTATATCTTCTAGTATTCAAAGTAGAGTCCTACCAGTTGACCTTATATCTTCTAGTATTCAAAGTAGAGTCCTACCAGTTGACCTTATATCTTCTAGTATTCAAAGTAGAGTCCTACCATTTGACCTTATATCTTCTAGTATTCAAAGTAGAGTCCTACCAGTTGACCTTATATCTTCTAGTATTCAAAGTAGAGTCCTACCAGTTGACCTTATATCTTCTAGTATTCAAAGTAGAGTCCTACCAGTTGACCTTATATCTCCTAGTATTCAAAGTAGAGTCCTACCAGTTGACCTCATATCTTCTAGTATTCAAGTAGAGTTCCACCAGTTGACCTCATATCTCCTAGTATTCAAAGTAGAGTTCAACCAGTTGACCTCATATCTCCTAGTATTCAAAGTAGAGTTCCACCAGTTGACCTTATATCTTCTAGTATTCAAAGTAGAGTTCTACCAGTTGACCTTATATCTTCTAGTATTCAAAGTAGAGTCCTACCAGTTGACCTTATATCTTCTAGTATTCAAAGTAGAGTCCTACCAGTTGACCTTATATCTCCTAGTATTCAAAGTAGAGTCCTACCAGTTGACCTCATATCTTCTAGTATTCAAAGTAGAGTCCTACCAGTTGACCTCATATCTCCTAGTATTCAAAGTAGAGTCCTACCAGTTGACCTCATATCTTCTAGTATTCAAGTAGAGTTCCACCAGTTGACCTCATATCTCCTAGTATTCAAAGTAGAGTTCAACCAGTTGACCTCATATCTCCTAGTATTCAAAGTAGAGTTCCACCAGTTGACCTTATATATCCTAGTAATCAAAGTAGAGTTCCATCAGTTGACCTTATATCTTCTAGTATTCAAAGTAGAGTTCCACCAGTTGACCTTATATCTCCTAGTATTCAAGTAGAGTTCACCAGTTGACCTATATCTTCTAGTATCAAAGTAAGTTCTACCAGTATGACCTATATCTTCTAGTATTCAAAGTAGAGTTCACCAGTTGACCTTATATCTTCTAGTATTCAAATAGAGTTCCAGTTGACCTTATATTCTTCTAGTATTCAAGTAGAGTTCACCATTGACCTTATATCTCCTAGTATTCAAAGTAGAGTCTAACCAGTTGACCTATATCTACTAGTATTCAAGAATAAGAGTCGACCAGTTGACCTTATATCAATCTAGTATCAAGTAGAGTTGCAACAGTGACCTTAAATAAAGAACCCTCAGTATTACTAAACAGAGAGTCCTCTTACCTTATCCTCGCTAGTATTCAAAGTAGACTTCCATCCAGTTGACCTTATATCTCCTCAGATTAAGTGATTTTTCAATTATTCTAGTAATCAAAAATTTCTCAGATTTTTATCTTCTGATTAAATATGGTAAAACCTTAAATATTGTATTGTTCGTGAAAATTATTCTAATGTGTTATATATTCGTTTAATGATGTTCTTTGTTATATTATAATTTATATCTGAAAGTTCTTAAATTAAATAGCTAAACAATAAAATACGAGTTCTTAATAAATATAAAACAATAACGGTTAGTATAAGAGACTTAAATAAAGAACACCTCAGCGGTATTGACTAAACAGAGCAGCCCCCTGTCTCCCTCGGACTGTGTTCCATTCACTTCCAATCCGGCGACCGTCATTATTTCAAGATATACAATTGAAAATTGCATTATTCAGCTAAAAAAATTTTCAGATTTTTTCTTCCTGATAAATATTTGAAGAACCTGATAAATATCTGAATTTTGCTAAAATTACATCTAATTGAGTAATTCGTAAGCAAGACTTGAATTCACAAATTAGTAAAATCTTTGTTATAGCTGCAAACAATCTACAGATTACTTTTATAATAACTTTAAGGTTTATATAAAGCTTATATAAAACATGTAGTTTTATATAGCTTATAATCAAACATTATAAGGTAATAACTATCACGTTATTCTGGCTCGGTTGACTGTTGTAGGAACATGTGTAACGTGTACCGTTAAACTCGTGTGAAGTGTTTGTGTCCTTATACTTCAAGTAGGTATACGTGAACAAAAGTCAAGTTCTCCTGTAAGAGAATTTTTCGTAACACATTTTTTTTTCGTTGGCTTTACAAAAGTTTTATTACTGCTGTGGTAATACTAAGGATATATATGCATCAGTTGTGTGACATAAAAAAATAAGCGTGTATATTAATAAATAACTGGTTCAATCACTATCTGTTCGGTTTTTGTATATATAAATACGAAATGATAAAAAGATTTCACATAAACACGTGAAATAAAATCAATGATCAAACCACATATGAAATAGGGAAAAAAGTCTAAGATCTTTCAACCACAAAAAGCGGTTGGGTTAGGGTCGGTTGGGTTTTTGACTCTGACAAAAGCCTTGTTGTGGTTGAAAGATCATAGTATTTTCCTATTTCATACTGTGGTTTCATCATTAATGAATATGAAATATTAATAAACATCTCCCTTATCTCATTTATGTTATGCCTAAATGGGACGTTATATGTACACCAAAGAAGATTGATATTATATCTACTTGTTGTAAAGTTGAGTGTCCAGGTTTTTTCATTAATGCTTTGATCCACACCGGAGGTTAATGCACCGTCGTATGTACCTTTCAGAGTACTGTTCCTTCGACCCTATCTCAATTCACTTACTCTGGCAAAGCTATTTGCAATTTGTAGAACTTTGCTGGTTGTGCCTCGTCCAGGTAAACCCATGTTCGAAGGTATGTTTCGAATGGTCAACATTCAGGACGTGAATAACTTCTTGGGTAAATTATAGTTGATTTTCTTCAAGTTTAAGATAAGCTGGTCGTAAATCCTGTGGGTCCTCTCGGCCTGAGTTACTACCTGCAAGGGTTTTGGATGCCCTTGACGTAAATTCAAGAGCTTTAAAATTCCGCTACTGTTTTCGACTTGAATATTTTAGAAGTGGCTTCAGTTTTTGATATTTAATATAGCCTCTAAAATTCTCACTTTATGGTGGTTAATTTCTTTTTTTATTATTTAAGTATTTGTGACCAGCTTCTCTTGGGTCAATTTAACGTTGTGTTTGTCTTGCATATGTTTTTTGGATGATCCGGCCATTAAGTGCATGGTAAGCCTTCTTGATAGGGAGGTGGGAGTCATAGCAATGTTCGAGTGTTTTTGAGTTTCACAGTCCCCATTAGCACATGTACGAGTATACTCGTACACTAGATCTGTTTCCATTAAAGGTGAACTTTTGACATGGTTGTTATTTTTTATAAACAGGCTACCACAGGTGGGCTTTTGTAGTAAGTAACCAGTGTTACTTTTTTATTCATTATTTCCTTAGTCAGTTACATTATTTCTTACAATGTCTTTAATACTCTTTCATCAAGCTTGTATGTGTACTCTTTCAATAGTGGTTTTATGCACTATTGTTTGTCTATCTTCATTAGTTTGCTTCTCTCTTCTTACATGAAGGTATTCTTTCAAAATGCGATCAAAATTAACATTAGAATAAACATCATTAATAAACGCTTGCTTAGTTCTGTTAATGTCTCTGTTGAATATTTCCCAATTCGATGCAATCTTCTATGTTCTATGAATTAAGGCTTTAACTTTGTAGCGGTGAGGGCATTCGCTACGGACATTTAGATAGGAGGTTGTATTGGATTCTATCTTGAATAGTGAAGTTTAAATTTTTTCATGGAACACGAAAAAATAATTTTGTCTTTGACATATTCAGTGTAGCGAAAAATACAAAAAACAGTTTCAGGTGTATTTTTCGATGAATAATAGTCGCCATATTCATAATCGAAAGGGTTATATGCTAATTGCTTTGCAAATATAACGATCGGAAAACAAAAATGCAACGCAATTCCCTTCAGTTGCATTCACGATGAAAGGTGTTTTATTAAAAATTGGAATTTGAAATGAAATCCTTGAACTCTTGCATTTTCTTTATCACATCACCGTTGTTTAAAGAAGCCCAACATACTATAATGGAGAACTTATGGTGTTGCGTGAATTTAAAAATGATAAGATACGTACTTACTAATAAGTGGATGATTCAAAGAAAATGTCTCGTGCTTCGTGTATTATCAAAGCAGAAGACATAAGAAGGAGTTGCGACTCAGACAATGAATTTTAATAACAATCTGTACATCAGTCATGCAATGGAACTGGTTTTAATGTCACAGAGAAACCAAAAGTTTGTTACAAATAAAATAAATCAATGAATTCAGTTTTTGAAATGTATATTGACTCAAACTTAATTCACAAACTGTCCTTGGAGTGATAAGTATAAATTGTTCTTTAACTAATATTGGACTATAAGGTTATAGATTTAATAAAGTCTAATCCATTAGGAATTATGTATAAAGAAAAATGAAAGAACCGGCAGCATAAAACCTACAAAACTATAGGAAATTACTTAATCCTGAATCGACATACTATTTCATGTTTTTTAGCATCACAGGATGGCTGGCACCTAGGCAATTGGCTTTCTAACTGCCCAAGATATCTCCACCCTTTCCTCAAGGACGGAGTAATGCAGGAAAATGGACAAATATGTCATAAGGACTTAAGTTTCAGAGCATAACAGACAGTTGACTGCCACATTAATTCGATTCAAATATGGATTTAGATAGCCTGGCCAGTCATGAAAAGAAAAGATGAGGCGTTCAATGAAACATAAAGTTTGTTGGTTAGGTGAGGGTGCTCATACTATTATGAGTATAACTCATATTTACTACGTTATATTTACTACGTTACTTTCAATTATCAAATGGTCAGCTTACTTCTGATTATTCAAAGAGGATATTGCTCCATACATAGTTGCTAATCCCGGTTGAATATCATCGTACATTAGGAGTACAGGGGGGGGCTAGGTTAGCTCAGTGGTTAAAGTACTCGCCTCTGAACTGGTAGGTCTGGGGTTCGATTCCCACTTGACCCTTGATATATTTTACGCGGGAAGTGAATCAATTTGAACACTTCGTCCCTCGGAGAGGATGTTAAACCGTCAGTCTCTAGCCTGTACGATGTTAGTTACTCGTTAAAGATTCCTACTCGAAATGCACTTCAGTTAGGCAAAATTTACGACTCCCAATGTAGAATCAACAAGTAATGTGATTCGCCCATTACTAAAATGGGTGTCAAATAATAAATGAACTACAGTTTCTGCTCCTAGAACAGTATTAAAAGGTGAAAGTCGTATAATTGTGGGCGCTGGAGAACAAACATTAGGAGCATTAAATTAGGTATTAATTAAGCAGTGATTTTTAAAGATCACTTCATCATACGTCATGTACTGTCCGAAAACAGAGGTTACCTGATTATGAACTATACCACAAATAGACTGGTGACTAATGAGGACACAAAAATCCCACGCCATCTAAACCCCCTTGTACAGTATATGCACTAAATGCTCTATGTGCATATAACTACAATGCACTATGTGCATATATCTACAATGCACTATGTGCATAATTCTAATCCTTATTAAAGGATTTAAAACATCCTCTAATTATATTAGGATAATATAATTATATCCTTTATATTAGAGGATAAAGAACCCAGATGTAATTTTCTGGGTTCTTAAAATTTAAAGGGAGTTCTAACTGCTTTAGAATTGTAAACCCATGTTGTAAGATAATACTACCACATGAGTCAACATCGTTTTTATTAATAATTCCAGCAATTATTCAACGTGTTAATTTTAAATATAAAAAAATTAATTTCCAAATTTTCTTTTTGCATATATTTGCATATATAAAAATATTTTAATCAATAATAAAGAAATTATCAAAACATTCAAAAGCATTATTGCATATAACTGAAAATTATAATATCCTATATAGTATTATAGTCGTAAAAACACTTTAATATCCCAGTATAATAAATAATAAAATTCTTTCCAAAATTTCAGGAAGATCCAGTCTTAGAAAGATGGCCAAATCATTCAAGCATTTCAGTCTGATATAGAGACGTAAGAATAGTAGTTAATAAAAAGTTTGTAAAACCAATTAGTGTAAGTATAGCAGTGAAAAATGTTACCTTAGAACTGGAGGAGCGAAAGCAAGAGGAAGAGAATAGTTGAGTGACGAGAGATGCAGGTCCAGAAGTCCTGGCGACAGCCGCCAATGAGGACACGGCTTCGAGGCGAAGAGCGACGGGGGCGGCCGGGCCGAGGTGCCTGACTATGGCGGGGGTGAGGAGAGACAGGACAGAGCCTGCTCCGCCTCCAGCCACCGTGGCCGCCTTGACGGCACGCAAGCAGACGAGCACAACGCGAGGAGAGCGGTCCTCCCAGAGCACGGTGAGCAGGAAGCGGAGCAGCGCTCCCGTCTCGCTGACCCCCAGGCGGCGGCCTCGCACCGTCTCCACCACACCCTCCAGTCCTCGCACTCGGCCCCGCCAGTCCTCCTGCAACACACACACCTCATGTAACACACATTCCATCTCAACATTAACTTTCAGGAGTTGATGAATCGGGTTTCTTGTGTAGATGAATCCAGTTTCATGTGTTGATGAATCAAGTTTCATGTGTTGATTAATCAAATTTCATGTGTTAATGGATCTAGAGCAGAGGTTCTCAATTGGGGGTTAAACTCACCCCCAGGGGTGAGTTTTGGGTGTTCAGGGGGTAAATTGTGACCACAGTAAGTTTACAGAGTGAGGAAAGCTACTATATCTTAATTATACATTTAAAAACACTATTTTGATTGAATTAATATTTTATATACCCATCAGTAACTGTAATTATAATTTAATTTGTAAAATTCTATTATGAACAAAATCAATGTAAAGTTGTAAAAGTGTATTCTAGAGGGGCTGGGGTGGGGGGAATGGCGGGAGGGGTGAATGGGCTAAGGGATGCTGAGAACCCCTGACCTAGAGTATATGTGGAATATGGTTCCCTGATCCTCTCACCAGTCACTCATAAGATTAACCCTTCGCTGCCAAGTATTTGAAAGCAGCAATATCCGCGACTGCCTTGCGGCATCTGTTTATTAAAAGTAATTCAAATTAAGGAGCCATCATTGTTGAAATTGTCGCCTGAAACTATTATTCATAAAAAAGCAAATAGTTCAAACAATAATGGTATCTGGTCTTAAACTTCAAATAAATCTTAAATTCAGTAGTGTTGGAAGGGGAGTTTGCTTCCAATTTATTTTAAAATAAACTTAAATAAAATAAGTTTATTTTAAACTTAATTTAAAATAAAAAAACTATTGGTATAAAATAATTTCGTTTATGAAACTTTAGCTTCATCTATCAGGCATAATGAAAAGACAAAATCAAAGTTCGTATGATTCTAAACTTGTAACTGTTCATTTCTTTTTGATTTAAGTCAAAAATATTTTGTTATTATCAAAGAACCCAAGTTATATACACAATTAAATATATTTAAAACAAACAAAAATTGTAACTTGAAATAGCCCAACCCAAAGCCCAACATAAAATAACATTAATGAAAGGAATATGTCTTTATAATATTACCTTAAACCGTTCGTATTTTATCTGACAGTTGTGTCCAAGTTTGTTTCTAAAATTATTCATTTTTAACCTCTAATGTATTAGTTTATTATATATTTGTTACATTTATTTATAATACATTTGCACTTCTGTCATCAGCGAGCACTCAAGCCTCTGGGCTAGCCTGGCTTCATGCCTTTATTTTATTACCAGTGTTTATATTTCGCAAATTTTAAATTCAAACATTTTTTTGGTTACATTTATTTGTAATATTTATTTGTGCTAGTGTCACCGGTGAGCACGCAAGTCAGTGGGCTACCCTAGCTCCAGGCCTTTAGTTTATTACCAATATTTATATTATGCAAATATTAAATTAAAAAAAAAATTTTTTGTTACATAACATATAATACATTTGCACTACTGTCATCGGTGAGCACGCAAAACACTTGCTACCCTGGCTCCAAAATTGGGAATATAATGGTGATTTTCTTTTATTTAACATTATTCAGGTAACAAATAATATACATTTAATTTCAGGTCTCTATCTCCACGGGAAATGTGTGAACACAAACTCATGAGCTTTATACGAGTATATAGAGATTTCTCACCGTCTACACCCAGCTCTCTAAAGCATTAGACTATGACTCTTTAACTATAAGGGAAGATTATTTTGGTAAATTTGTTCTAACTGCTCTTCCTTGTTTGAGTTTTTCTATGTATTTGTAGTATTCATATTTTTTTTGTTAATTTTATAAATTGTATTAATTTTTCATCATGACGTTGTTATCTAACTTTAAATTATTATTCTCATAATTATACCCCCAGCATGTTAAACAAAATCTTATAGATGGAAATAGAAATTTTCTGCAATTAATATTTTTTTCTTTTCCTGTTTATATTTTCTGTAATCAAGAGGACAGTATCGCTAGTATTAAAAAATTATGGATTAAAGAATTAAAGTTATTACTGTTGGAAGGGGAGTTTGCTTCCGATTTATTTTAAAATAAACTTAATTTAAAATAAAGAAATAGACATAAAAATGCATGTTTTGCTCATAAAAAAAATACTTCCATAACAAGAAGATTTATTTACTTTATTAAAGCTTGAATTGTTTACAACATATATAGATAAAAAAAAATTTGAAAAATATTGAGCAACACTTGTTATAATTTTTCCATTTCAGAAGGAGATCTTAAAACAATTAAGCAAAGTTGCACATATGTAGAAACAATTCTGGAGAAAGCTTGTTTATATTAAATTTATTTTGTTTCTTTTTGAATTTATTATATCACCTTCTAAAGAGTTCTTTTCGGATCTTATTATCTGATTAAACAATGAGACTTTATTAGCTATTAATAAATTTTATTAATACGTAGTGAATAGGAACCGGTCCGAGACCGACCCGGCCAAAGCCGGACCCGCTAAGCGCAACCCAGTCCTAACTGGACCCGACTCGGTCCAAACCAGACCTGGCACTAGCCCGACCTGGTCCATGCCGGACCCAGTCGGCCCAACTCGGTCCTAGCCCGACACGGTCCAAGCCAAACCTGGCCCAAGCCGAACTTTGCCCTAGCCCGACCCGTTCTAAGCCGGACCCGGCTTTAGCCTGATCCTGTACAAGCTGGACCCGGTCCAAACCCGACCTTACCCTAGCCTTGCTGGCCCAAGCCGGACCCATTCAGCATGACCCGACCCTAGTCCTAGCCCGACCCGTCTCAACCTGGACCCGGCCTTAGTCAAGATGGACCCGGTTCTAGACCTACCCGGAACAAGCTGGATACGACCCGGTCCAAACCAGATCTGTTCCCAGCCCGACCTGGCCCATGCCGAATCCTGTCAGCGCGACATGGTACTAGAACCGGACCCCGCCCTAGCCGGTTCTAGCCAGACCCGGTCCTAGTCCGACCTGGCAAATGCTGGACCCAGTCAGCGAGATCTGGCCCAAGCCGAATCCGGTTCTAGCCCGACCCAGTCCAAGCCAGACTCGGTTATAGCCCGACCCGTCTCAAGCCGGACCCGGCTTTAGCCTGATCCTGTACAAGCTGAATAGGTCCTAGACCGACCCGGTCCAAACCAGACCCATAATTGACATTTTGGGCCTGCATTTCGGTTCTGTCGGGCTAGGACTAGGGCTTAGGATCTTACATCTAGCGAGTTCTGCATCATTGACGACTAATTTAAGCATACATTGGCACCGCTTGTTTGATATATATTAAACCCAGAATTTTTTAACTATATTAGCCCATCTTGAAGATGATGGACTTGAATAATCATATGTATTTTAAACATTATAAAAAACATTTTGTTATTCCCTAATTTTTTATGTGTCGCCAACCTTATTGAACTGCTAGGCATCAAATGACAGAAGTGCCACGGATGGTGTTAGTTAAAGAAGGAAAGAAAGACTTCTTCTATGTTTTTTAACGATGTTTAGCAACTATCCTTAAGGTTTCACATAGTGTTCAAATTATAATTTCTTAATATGTAAGCTTTCATGAATTATATAACTCTTTGTTATATAAATAGTCAGATTCAATATCGTTATTAACTATTTTTTAATTATTCATTATTTAAATATTATTCTAGTATTAAGTTATAATTAATAAATCATTCTGCGATTGAAATGGCATGAAAAAGCATAAAAAAGGTTAAAAATAAAATTTCAAAAAATAATGTGTCAACCAGATTCTTTTCAGTTAATGGAGTCCAACTAATTTGATGGAGGAGTAGGGTAAGGATTGGGAGGGGGTCGGGGCAGAAGATCGGGGCTCGCCAAGCCAAACGAAGGCATAAACCACTGTCCACTGTAAATGAAATAATGAAGTGGTAAAAGCCAAGATACCTGTTCCCTAATTTGGCAAGCACCTTGTTGTGCATGGCTAGTTGACCCTTGACTGTCCACTGTACTGCACTAAAGAGTGACGCAGGAACTATTTTTGCAGCCCGGGACGGTCTTAAGATAGACCCCCCCTCACGCTCTCGAGGAATTAGGCAGCCCTTGATAATTCCTTAACCTTCAAAATTCCAGAAAGTCCTCCAAATATTTATTTTCATGGAATTACAATCAATGATCTAATATCAGACTTAAATTTAACTTTAGTCGTAGACTTTCATCTTATTACAGTACTCGTACACATATACAATCGTCATAAAAAAAAACATAAATTTTTCAAAACAAAAACTTATAATTAAAACCTTAAAAAATGGTTATATTAAATTAAATGGCTATCCAAACAAATATTATAAACTTTCAACCCCCTTTAAAGAACTACTTTTGTAAAATTTAAAATAAATTGATTTTTAATTTGCAAATATTACAACTGAAAATCGGTGTAAAACAGTAATATACACATAAGACATAAAGACAATTAGGACTTTAAGAAGAAATGTAAGTATAACATTTAAGACTTTTTAACTTGTTATTATTATAATTTTTTTCTATGTTTAGCCCTATAAATGCCACCCCCTGGCCCGCGCCGCCTGGGGTGGACCGCTTCTTCCGCCCTTCCACCCTTTGCTATGCCACTGGTACTAAATACTACTCCATCTAAACTAAACATCCTAGGAATAATTTAATTTAAACTACTAAATTTGAAGCATAAAATGTTTCAAATAAACAGAAATCTAATATTGGTTAGATCATTTTTTTTATAACTATCAATTTGCTATCAAGTCGCATGACCTTACGACTAATTGACTTAATATAGAAAAAAACTGACCTAAATTAAACGGCTCTCAGACAGTATTTAGCGCGAAATCATAGGACAACTCAGCATTTTGTTTCGTTATGTATTTTCTGACCACATAAAGTCACAAAGTGATTCTATGAAATAATATAACCCCCCAAGATATATTTAAAACGGAATAAAACCAGAAGATGATGGCATATTTAAATACTTTTTTCATTATTATTGGAAGAAACAGGGTAATTCTTTGGCCTCTGTAGCTCAAAACTCTACTTCAGCTACATTTGATGAGTCCCTAAGTTATCGGTAGTCTATTTTAGTAAGTTTCTAAACAGTGAATTATGGTGGATTAAAAACGATACTGCTAATCCTGAAGATCCGTACTCTAAAGGGCAGGGAGGCTATCCAGATCAGAACTGTTATGAATACATATCATTTTGACATAGGTATATGAATAGTTGGATTAATTTGTTCAAAAATGTTACTCTCGTTCTTCCCTGCGATTTCAATTACTTAAGAAATAAAAGAAAAAATATAACAATTAAAGAAACATGCGAAGCAAAGACAACACTGATTCAACAATGTAGATAGCAAGTGTAAGTAGGTTACCAGAAATAGTCAGTTGCTCTTGAAGATGGCAAACCGGTCGAGCTCTACAGAAACTTTACGGGGTATGACGGACATTATTACTAGTAATTCTAATATTATTATCCTCAATGGAACTAACCCAATAACTATATTCAATTACTTGAGTTCATTTAAAAAAAGAACCAGCGCTTAGTTAGCATTTTGTTTTGTCCGAGAGTAATGTAAAGTTGTTTAGTCTTTCCGTAATGATCTATGGTTACTAGATATGCAATAAATATTATAAGTGATTAAAACTATAGCGAAAAAACTAGTTGTTTAGGTTTAAGAAGCAGAGTGGGCTCTGGAAAACTAAATGTCATCGCCTTCAGAGTCTTTCAATATTAATTTTTAGTTGTTGTTAGGTCTGCACTTTAAAACGGTGATTGAAAGCGGAGCTATGGTTGCTAGGATTAATAGAAACACTATTCTGTTACTGCACTACCTGACGGAAGCTTTGTTTGCAGAGCAACGTGGATGAGAGTCCAAAGTAGAAGGTGCTATATAGACACTATTTCAGTAGGTAAACGCAGTGCTTGATAGTGAACAAAGTTGACTGTTAGTGGGACAAGAGAAAAATAGTGCAGGAATAATTGAAGGGTAGATAAGGCAAAGGTAACGACATTTCTCTGTGGCTCAATAACCCGATCCAAGGTTTTGATTTGTAGTTTTGTACTCCAAAACTAAAAAAAAAAAAAAAAATCTATTGGAAAACAATGAAGGAGAGAAGAGAAAATATATCCTTAGTGATATTGTTAAACTCGTGAAGTCTAAAGAAGAATAAAAAAGAAAGAACTAAGGTTTAACTTGAAGTTTGCGGGTGATAAAGAGAGGTGATAGGTAACAAATATCTGCAAAAAAAACTTAGAATATAGTCTCATAGAAGACGACTTATATTGTAATAAACCTTGCCTCATCTCAAAATAAATTTTGACTTCCAAGACTCCACATCTGGCTAGGTGTCCAGCTGTGCTTTTGTAATATCAAAACAAGAAAAATGGTATGGAGGATTCCAAGCCATACAGTTTAAAAGACATTAGTGAAAAGAAGGCACAGGCACATCCCTCGGGAGACAGGACACTACAGGAGTGGTCTTCAATCAATATATTAATGCATACAAACAAGAATTAAAATTAACTATGACATACAAGCTCTGGTTTTCTGAATACGTTAAAAGTAGATTTTTCCGTAGTACTAAACTTTATATTACAAAAAGAATAGCTCGAATGAGTGCTACTCGAATGGATTTGCCATTTATACAATATGTTAATATCTGCTTATGTACCTATGCCGTGTGGTAATACTGATTTCACAGTTAGGATCCAGGGTAAAATTAGAATATGTAGTAACCGATTCGGTTGAACAGGTCATTGAGTTCATTAGTAAATACCAATTAATCATTCATTCAAGTTTCATTAATTAAAGTAATTCCTCCTTTCTATACATATTATTGCTTTACAGATTTCTCAAACTTATTGAATTCATATATAAGGCCTAATACCTAATAATATACATTATAATTTTTACTCGTCTCCTAAAGCAGGTTCTGGTAGTTCTATGGTTTCTACTAGTCTATATTAATCCAAAGTCAAAAATCTATTTAGTAATTAAAAATTTAAGGTCATATTGCCTAATGGTCAGTTTTCAAATTGCATGTTGCAAGGCCTTTTCGTAATAAACACTACAAAAACAAATCAATACCAGAAACGTTATTCGTCCACGACAATATTGATAAGCGTCAACATGATTGTAAAACTTCACTTTCATTTATATTTCAATAAATAGTTGTAAACTGCATTTCTTATAGAATGTCTAAGAAAATAAGTTTGTAGAATTTCTACAAACTAGATTAGTAAAATAAACTACAATTTCTACAAATTCTAGATTATTAGAATGTCTAAGAAAGTAGATTTGTAGAATGTCTAAGAAAATAAGTTTGTAAAATTTCGAAGACAGTAGATTAATATAATGTTTAAGAAAGTAGATTTGTAGAATGTTTAAGAAACTAGATTTTATAGTATGTCTAAGAAAGTACATTTTCAGATTGTCTAAGACAGTAGATTAGTAGAATATCTATGAAAATAGATTTGTAGATTGTCTAAGAAACTAGATTTGTAGCATATATAAGAAAGTAGATTTGTTTAATGTCTGAATTCTGCTAACTACTGTTTATACACATTAACATGAATCATAAATTTACTTGTCACAACAATTTTATATAAAATAATTTTAGTTTTTACTTCTTAAAATCTAGATATTTAAATGTTTCATAATAGAAATAATTTCTCTTACCATTACAGAGTAAATTTTACGAACACTTTTTTTCGCTTTGAACACAAGAGTTGGGACCGTTTGTATAATTGAAAACATAAGTAGTACTGAAGGAACCATATCAGATACTGTATTATTGAGCGTGTCAATTGCAAACACAAATGACCCGTGAACATATCGATTTCATGCCAATAAGCTTGTATGCCCTTTACCTTACTCCAGTCCTTTTTACAGCCATCCAATTCAAAACCTTATTTGTATTAATTCAATTAGACTTTGGGATAATCAGTCAATATAGTATTCATTCAATTTTAATTTTGTCAAACAATTGAATCAGTGATTTCATGAAAGTACATGACACAGCAATATACAACTTTTGTTTTAGGGGGCCAGGATAGCCCAGTGACAACGTGCTTGCCTATGGACTGGTAGGTCCGAGATCATTCAAGGTAGGTCTGTCTGATCATTCAAGTGATTCCTAGATTCGTTTTGAAATTATTATTTCAACAATAATATCCTATTACATATTTACCTCGTCTTTTCTCACACCCCCCAGATTGGGAATCTTTACTCTTGAAGAACTCCACTAAAACTGAAAGCATATAACTGTTGGCGTTTGGGAAGTAACAATCTTTTGAACCAGATATGACAGATTTATATAATCAACTCTTGCTAAACACCAAAAATACGTGATATTAGCAATTTTTTATTATATATTTGTGATCACTACCAATAAACAGTATTAATAATTTATGATAATAATTTGATGTTGAGAGGCGAGGGTTTCAACCCTATTTCTTCATGTTGATCCACTCCTGGTAGATGATATCCAAATTTACATTCTTGCCAAAAATGATAGTTGAACTCACCAATATATGGTCTGTTTTTAATAACTCATATATCTGAAGATTATAAACAGAAATGATATAACCAATATTTTTACAAATATTTAAGGTATTTTAGATTTTTGAAACAGATATATCCTAAAATTAGGAATTATTAAATGAATAATCAAATTTAGAGTTTAGTTTTAATTACTCTCAAACGTTACTTGAAGTTCACATAAAATCATTAAAACTGTTCTCATAGACATGATTATCTCACTATGATGTAATACTATCCTCGATATTTATGACGCTTTACTTGTTCATCTTACTTGCAGTTGTATAGAAATTTCCTTGGGTCAATTTCCATCTACATATTTACGGAACTGTCAGTTTCACTATTACATTTAACCTGTTTGCCTGTCTAATTTTATCGGTTTTATATGTAAGAAATGGTAATATAATGAACCACACCAATTATACGTTGTATCACACAAACGCACACACATAATATATGTACATAGGCCCACATATATAGGCTACACATTCAGTCAAGCACATATACACACACATTATATTATATTTGTATATATATACCTCGTCACATGTACATTCAAGACCACATGCACATCTGAACTATGACTAAAATATTTCAACCAAACAAGCAGAAGTTTGTCAGAGTCAAACTGATACTGATATCAGTCATTCTTAGTTTTAGTCATTTTTCTGTTTTTTTTTTTACTGTGGTTTAGACGTTGATTCTATTTCTCATGTTTATTGTAAAACCTTGCTTTATATATATATAATATATATATATATATATAGGATCTCCAACCATCTCTGAACCAGTGCGCTTGGTTTCCCTCTCTTATCTCTCAATGAAGACGGTTCAAACCGAAAATTAGAGACTGTAAGTGTGTTCCTTTGATTTCTCTATGTTTCTTTGTCTACATTGAACTACATTTGTCCGTTTTGGATCGTATTTCCAACGAAAAAGTGTATACATATATATTGGTATAAATAGGTAGCAGATCCTCTTTTAAACAGGTATCATTAAAATTAACCGCAGTCTCGGCATTCACGATCTTAAGACTGAGAGATTCGATCCAACGGACTAACCTCCTGCTAAGAGGGTTCAACTGGAAAACGAGTTGGCCAAGTGACATGTTAAATTAAAATCGATGACTCATGCTTAGTCATTGCTATTAATAGATTAAAAGGATAGTACAGGTTAATATAAAGAGAAGGTCAAAGGTCAATAATGAACAAGAAACAAGCGGTTAGAATAAAAGTGTTTAAAGGTCAACGGTATAACTGTACTAATAGAGAATAAATAGATTAAGAATATTGAAGTAAATGAAAGATAAAAGAGACTGCCGTGACTGCGCTTAATTTTAATGATATATATATACAAAACTAAAGTTTATCGGGACTCTGTCAGTTTTTCAGGTTCATATTAAACTCTCATTGCCAACGTTTCGGTTTTTATTTCAAACCTTTTTCAAAGGCAGAAGTATACATTTTGAAACTGAAAAACTAAGTTGTACATTACAAATTATTTTTCTGAAGTTATGCATGTATGTGTGGAGTTTTATATATATATATCTGGAAGCATATATCTGGAGTTTTATACATATATATATATATATATATATATCTGCCTCCATTGTCTACATGCCTATATATATAACATTAATATTACACAAAACATGACACATAAAAATGAATAAAAAGCACACTTACTAAATTCTCAATATTTCGAACTATTGTTCTACTCCTCATGATAAACAACAGTTCGAAATATTGAGACTTTAGTAAGTGTGCTTTTATTCTTTTTTCTGTGTCCTTTTTTGTATAATTTTAAAGTTTATAGTCCGTGTGGACTGTTTAATATATATATACAATAACACAAAGAAAAGAACACCAAAAATTACAACAAAACTCACTTTGATATTTCGACATCCGTCGTCATCGGGAAGAAGTACAAAGTACTTGCGTTGAGAAGCAAACTCCAACTCGCCTCCAGATATATATATATATATATATATATATATATATATATATATATATATACAAAACTCCACACATACATGCATACCTTCTTGCACATTCACATACACTCTTACACACAGATAATACATACATACGCACAAATACATGCATTTGTGGATATTTAATTATTTTCAATAATTAAACATTTATTAAATTATAAATGAGGGTTACAACCCTCTTATATGTGGGTTGTTGTATTAGTACGAGTACGTTGTATTTTCTTGTGTACTACAATACCATTCAAATGGTTCTGTGCCTCTATTACTTATAGTTAACAGTATTTGATGTGCGACTCGTACAAATACAATGCCAAATGATTACTATTTCATCATTTTCATTACAAAGTCAAATCGCTTTTGATTAGATCAATATTTGATTGATAAACATCATTGGTTGGCTGGATAAAAACCACTTCCTTATTACTGGGGAAGAGCTCAGACACGCAACTCAGGCCATTCAGCGAATATCTAAACCATATCAATATCAACATCAGATGCAACTTTAATCTAGATCGCATTTCTATAAACGAAAAATCCATCCTACTCAAATAAAATTACTGGTTTTCCTTTAAGTATTTATGCTTACAAAGTGCATAGTTAAAGACAACTTAAAAGTCAACAATCCTACTCTGGTTTTATGGATATTCAAAGAATAGTCACCAGGTCATTGCTTTCTCTAGTATCCGGGTCATAAACCTCAACCATTTGTTACAAATATTTTATTCCTATAAATATTTATTACTATCAATATTTTTGCTATATGTTTAGAATTCCATTGCAAAAACATCTGAAAGGCCCAACAGCGGCAGGTCCTCTGTTACAAGGGTTCGTATTTCAACCCCTGCAAGACGAGGAAACATCTGAGCTAACTGATTTACCATACCATTTGCCCAGCAAACAGAAAAAATTATAATAAATATTTGTAAGAAGATATTGAACTATTGAAAACATATTTTTAATCTCGAATATGAGCAACTCAATTTATATGATGTGCCTTTTTTTTTTTAAATAATTATTATTCAACATGATATTATTGTTGTTAATATCAAAGTGTTAGCAGTAACAATCACAGAAGAATTTAACATCTCATACTCGGATCATAACTTTGGAAGAAGAGCAATATCTCAAACAAGTCGAATGAAAAAAAAATGTTCATTAGCAAGATGTTTTATTACTTTACCATAAGTAAAGTATACTGATCGTGAAAAAATTCGATCTCGAGATTTTGACGGAATTACATGTTTTGAGGTCCCAGAAGTCGTTTTATGACGTTTTTACGATGATGTCTGTGTGTGTGTGGGTGGGTGGGTGGGTGGGTGAGTGTGTTAGCATTGCTTGTTACCACGCTACGGTCCAGAATCTTTGATGGATCAAGTTGATATTTTACACAAAAATGGGCCTCATAAAGACGAAGATCCCTATTGTTTGGGAAGAATTATGCATGATGGTAAAGTCACTTTTTTTGCCAAAAACCGTTTTTTTTTAAACATTTATTTCTCCTAAACTGATAACCTCAGAGTTTTGAAATTTTGACATTATCTATGAGGTTACAAATGAAACAAACGAAAAATATATTCAGAATTTTAAAACAACAGGAAATATTTTTTTTTCAATAAAATGTACAAATTTTGACTTATAATTCAATCTCAAACCTTGTGAGAGCGATACAAGCCATACTGTTTGACAGACAAGAATGAAACTATGTCTAGAACATTATGTGTAGAATGAATTGAGATATTTTTTTTCAAAATTACATTCGCTAAAGGGGCGTTACAGTACGATTTCTGTTTTCAGAAAATGTTTTTTTGAGGCTAAACGACTGATTAAAAAATAATGAAAATTTGACCAAAAATGGAACGAAAAATTAGCAATTCATAAAAAAAAAAATGATGAAGTTTCACTTATGGGAAAGAGCAATAACGCTATAAAAACTGTTTGTTTATCTTTGAGTAAGAGATCACCTGCTATACTTGTCGAATTTTTTATATTTTTTTTCATTGTTTACATTGACTTAGAAATTTTTTGAGCGAATCCACTGTGATAAAATTGATTTTATAAAGGAACAGTTTAAATTGTTTATTGACGTATATGAGATGTAAGAGGAATAATATTGTGCAGGAAAATCATAACACTCACTCAGAAAAAATTCGTATATATGTTATTTGACAAAGGGGAAGGAAAAAGATCTTATTAAATACTAAGAAGCCTTATAAAATTCCCAGTATAATAATTCTATAAATAACCAAAAATGTAAAAGATAATTCAAAATTGAAATCTTTCGTTTAGAGATTAATAAATGTAATTATCGTACATCTTAGTTATAAATCACCTTAAAACAACATTCTTTGCTGTTTATGATGTTTTTCAGAGAAAAAAAAAGTATTTTCCTGTTTTAAATTTGAAAATTTTACTTTAATATTCAATGTAGAAGGATGTCAAGTAAACGATGTAAGAAATCTACTGGCTATTTGAACAATAGCCATGTTCTCTTGTAGGTTAATATTTCGTTTCAAGAAATGTTCACTTTGGTTTTTCAAAAATGTTATTACTGCTGTAGTTATACTAATGAAATTATTTGCAAATAATAAATTATTTGTGATGTACAAAAATAAGCTTATAAATTGATATGTCCTTCAATCACTATCTGTACTACCTCACAAATGAAATGCTAATAATTATATCCCATTTAGATATTTATGTTATGGTTAAATGAGACGTTATGTTTTATATACTCAAGAAATTTGACATTAAGTTACTTATAGTAAAGTGGAGTGTAGGCCACTCCAGATTTTTTTTCTTTAATAATTACCGTTCAATCAAGGCAGTAAAATTTTTCATTCAAAAAATAAATTTATTCAAATATTAAAGTTTTGGAATCTTGATGTGCTGTTAAAAGGGTCAGAATCGAGTCCATAAGCTCCTTAAGTTATCAACTTTTTAAATGATATTTCAATTACAACTAAATTAGAAACTTATTGTTTATTTTGAAAGATTAATTGTACACTAGCAGATCGAGTCCTATGAGTTCCAGGCCATCAGTTTAATAATTTTAATAAGATGTCATATTGATCACTGATTTCATTATAATTACAACTAATAAGATTATTATAGCCAAAGGTGAGCAAATGATACATATTGATTTAAATGTAAACACAAAACATCAGTTTGATGTAAACACAAACAGCGAGTTTGATATTATGTTTACATATAGTAAAGTTGAATACAGTTCCCTGCAGATCTGCTTTCTTCATTTTATTTTAGAAAAAGTAATAGCAGTGTAAAGGTAACACTTTTAGGTGTTTTAGGTAGTTTAGGAGAAAAAAAATGTTGTCGAAAAACAGGTTTTTGACAATAAAAAGTTACTTTCCCATAATTCTTAATGGCTCCCAAACAATAGGGCTCATCTACACTATGAGGACCATTTTTCTGTAAAATATCAACTTGATCTGTCAAAGATTCTGGACCGTAGCGGTCCACAAACTTTGAATACGAGCACATACATACTCACCCACCCACCCACCTACACACATATAGACATCATCGAAAAAACTTCATAAACCCACTTCTGGGACCTTAAAACATGTAATTCTGTCAAAATCAAGAGATCAAATTTTTCACTATCACTATACTTTGCTTATTGTAAAATAAATTGATGTAGCTAAATATTAATCAAGAAAATTTTATAAATTTAACTTAATAGTTAACTCTTAACCTTATGATAGAGTACAACACGCAGGAAAAAGATAACAGTGGATATCGAGTAAATTGAATTTTTGACAAAAGAAAAGAAATGCAATTTTTTTAAAAATATCTAGAATGCTATAGAATTTTTAGTATAATAATTTTATAAAAGACCAAAACTGTAAAACATAATTCAAAATTGAAAACATGATTAGAAAAATAATAAATGAAATTATCCTATATATTAAATTAAAAATTATTTAAAACTTAAAACGACATTTTTTCTTACAGGTTTCTGATATTTTTCAGGTAAAATAGGAATATTTTCAAGTTAATAATGAGAAACTTTGTCTTAAATTTATCTTAAATCTTTAATGCAGAAGGAGGTCAGATAAACTATGTAAGAGATCAACTGGCCATTGGAACAAAAGTCATGTTCTCTTGTAAGAGATTATTTCGTAACGCAAAATCTACACTTTACCTTTTCAAAAATGCTATTACTACTGTTATACTAATGTTATAATATATTAGTATTAAGAAAAAAATTATTACAAAAATTGTAATACACAAATTAGCATATATATTGATACGTGGATCCACTATCTGTACCACCTCCAGGAATGAAGGACTAATAATCCTCACCCAATTAGACAATTATATTATTCCTAAATGGGATATTATATGATCAAACCACAATATGAAAAGGAAAAAAAAGACTAAGATCTTTCAACCGTGACAAGCAGTCTTCGGCAGAGTCAAAAACCCCGGTCCCATCAGTTCAGAGGCGAGTACGTTAACCACTGAGCTAACCTGGCCCCTTACTAAAATTAAATAAACGCCTATTAAAGAAAAAGAAGTTAATAACTTTAGATTGCCCAAGGAAGTCATTTTGACTGCTTTTCGATTTCAATTAGAATAAGTTTGTGTACTGACACAGCTTCTTAGAAATTTCCAAGTGAAGTAATTTTTATTGTTAATACTTACTAATAACTTGTTTTATGACTGTAAATAATAATAAAAATTAATTTTAAACACATTTCTTTACACATTAATTATTTTTTCACAATGCAGTCATTTTGACTGCTTTGGGACAATATAGGTAGGTATATACTAAGTTTCAGACTTTCTGCGTTAAATGATTATATTTTTACAGTGACGTTAATCTTTTAACTTGCAATCAATGTAGCCTACCTAAAACCTTCCTAGAGTTAACCTGAATTAACATGTAGAATTACATCAAGATTGATAATATACCATTTAAAAAGGCACAGCAAACAGATTGACTTACAAAGAATTATATGTATATATGACAATTAAAAGAAACGGTCCAGCGGACTTTTTTAAATAAAATAAATTCAAAACGAAGGAAACACACAGAAAGACGCAGACATAACTCACATCGATATTTCGACCATCGTCGTCATCAGGAGGTGTGAAGAGCGAAGAGCGAAGAGTCCCGCAGGAAGGCAAGCGGCGCCAGACAGAGCGGAAGACAGAGTTCAGTCGCCGCTCTGCCTTCCTGCGGGACTCTTCGCTCTTCGCTCTTCACACCTCCTGATGACGACGATGGTCGAAATATCGATGTGAGTTATGTCTGTGTCTTTCTGTGTGTTTCCTTCGTTTTGAATTTATTTTATTTATATGTATATATACAGTAACAAATTAAATGAAACGATTTTGCAAACTAAAATAACTAGATTCACTGAAAGAATACACATAAAAGGGATCACAGAGTTTATCCCTTTTACAGTGGTCTTTTATAAAAGTTGATGTGTGTAGTTTCAGTAAATCTAGTATTGCACTGTACATGACTGAAGTAAAAAAAAACACCTTCCATTGCTGATCCAAAAAAAACCTAGTGCAGTGGTACTTTGACATATGAGTTAAATTAGTTCCTGAACTAAGCTAGTTTGTACTAAGCTATGCTTAATGAGTACAATATGTTATGATGCTGATTTGGCAAGAAAAACAGTCCCAGACAGAACAAATAATCTGTATTTGAATTATTATAATAATTATCGGTTCGTTACTATGGCCAAAAGTATTAAATTAAAACGTGATGTTATGATACTTATTGTATATATATCGTATATATTATATATATATATATATATATATAATAGTAGATAGCAAAATAAAGTAAATAAAACAGACCCCACTATAATCACTCCATAATATTGCTTAGAGGGCAATGTTTGTTAGCTTACCCAGTCTAAAAATATTACAATTATAACAACACTACTCAACATTTTCAGAAGTTTTGGCCTAGCGACCAGATTTTTTATTATAAAAATGTTTATTCAGTACACACAACACAAATACTGTTATTGTATGCAGTTGTATTTATAATATTTTAAGTATAGCATACATTTCATTATTATCTGACACTGGTTAACAGATAAGAAATAAACTATTAAAATTAGTCGTTAGTCAAATTAATAGTATAAAGAGCTACTCTCTAACTAATAGTTGAATAAGCGCTTTAATGGGAATAAATTATTTCTGTTTTTAGAATATTTATAAAAAAAATTTGACACTCCAACGTATCCAAAATTGTCACTTAGGAGTTGATAAAACGAAATATTTACAAACTTTTCTTATATATATTATATATATATACTTTTTCGATGAAAATATGATCAAAAATGGTAAAATAAAGATCAATACAGAAAAAGAAACAAAGAGAAATTAAAAGCACACACTTACAGTCTCTAATTTTTGGTTTGAACTGTCTTCGGGAGAGATAAGAGAGGGAAACCAAGCGCACTGATACAGAGATGGTTGAAGACCAACAATGTTGCCGCATACGCGACCGGTCACAGAGAATAAGGTATACAAGAATCAATTTATAATTAAATTAGGAAATATATATATCTTGATTGAAATTCAGAAGTACCAAAGGTTTACTAATACTCTAGATTTCCGAATTTTTACGAAATCTAGATCGAAATTTCTTTACGAATACTCTATATTCGTTTCAGAGTAAACTATCTGTACATGGTAAATAAAAAAACACATTTACAGTCTCTAATTTTTGGTTTAGTGTTGGAGAATATGCATTAACGAACAGAAGAGTGTTCACGTAACATTCACGTTGCGGCCAGATACGTGTGCTTCAGTCTTCCTTAACCATATTCCGATCCCTCAAGCTACAACCACCAAATACTTAGGACTACACCTTGATAGACGACTTACTTGGGATCCCCATACAAAAATAAAACGAACAGATCAGAACGACGCCAGGAAGTGTAATCACTGGATTGCTTCTTCCCTCCTGTGTCACTGGTAATGTAATACTTACATTGTTATGACTTTGAGCAAATAAAATTAAAAAAAAATCGGTTTAACCGTCACCAGGAGAGAAGAGATAGGGATAGTAAGCCCACTTGCGAACCGACGATAATTAGTAAATATAAAATAAAAATTAAATACTAATCTAAAACTGGACTAGTTAAAAATACTTCAGATGTAGATAATGCATTTCAATAACTTTTGGAGGTAGTTGCGTTTTACAAATGTTTGTTTATATACTAAGATGTTAGTTTTCACTCTCCGCTGTCAGCCTAGCGAGCTTATGTAGGTAGTAGGTGGTGAGTACCGTTGCCCGTATCACTGAAAACCGGCCAGTATCTCAAATGGGCTGCTTCATTTCGTGGCATTCATATCGTGGAGTGCATGATGGGAGGGCTGCAATACTTTGTAGAGGTCAGTCAGGCGAATGTTGTGAGACATTATCGGAACGCGGTAAAGTTACGGCTCTAGGAAACTATGACTAATCAGTCCTTGCGTGACGAGAATTTCCCATTTTCTTCCAACGGATATTCTATAAGGCGGTGCTAGCACCATCTGATAATGGGTGGCACTATTCTGAGCTTTTAAGGACTGCAGGCAGGGTGCGCTGTGACGCCAGGTAAAGGTTTTCGCAAAGAAACCTGCTTTTTCAGTTCTTTTGATATTTAATCCAATAAAAATTTAGCTCCCATCTCTGGTTGCAAGGTACTGTAGGGTCGGTCTGCAGTCAGTAGTTCTTTTGCAACCTTTATCTGTTTTGTGAGATAAATTATTAACATTACTAGTTCATAGTATTAAATTATTACTTATAGGATATTAGCTATAACTATTATTATTGTTATACTGGGAGTTTAGCACTATGCGTATATATCCCTTTCACCTCCTTACCAAAAAAAAAAATAAATAAATAAATAGAATTAGTAGTAATAATGTCCATCATACCACGTAAAGTCTCCTAGTTACTTTGAATAGGTAACCTAGATCGGATCTCAAAATCGGTGAGCTCTACAGAACTTTACGAGGTATGACTACATTTTATAATAATTCTACTATTACTAACCTCAGTGGAACTAACCCATAATAAGTAAAAATATCTACAATCAATATAGGTAAATTTTATTAAACTACTTTGGTATATCATATAAAACTCATTTTAAGAGTATCACAGTCTCATTTAAGCTATAATGTAAACATCTATATGCGAGATATTATTAGCCTTTCATTCCTGAAGTAGTACTGATTAGTGATTCATAAACTATCAATAATAACTTATTTTTGTCATCACACAGTGACATTAAGTATAATTAATGTATCATACAGCAGTAATAAGATTTTTGAAAATAAACCAAAGTGAACATTCTTGAACCGAAATAATCTCTACAAGAACATCTTGTTCAATAGCCAGTGGACATTCTTACTATCAGTTTAACTTGACTACCTCATGAATATATCTCAATTAAATTTTAATTTAAAACGGAAATTGACCTTATTTTCTCTAAAACTATATAAACATCTGAAAAAAATCTGGAGTGTACACTCAACTTTACTTAAGTATACTTATATAATCAATTTGAGCATAACACATAAGTCTCATTTAAGCATAAGTTAAACATCTAAATGGAGATGTAATTATTAGTCTTTCATTCCTGAGGTAGTAGCAGATAGTGATTGAAGGACATATCAATATATAAGCATTATTTTTGTACATCATCACAGCTGATGCAAATAATTTCATTAGTATAACTACAGCAGTAATAACTATTTTGAAAAACCAAAGTGAACATTTCTTGATACGAAATAATCTCCTACAAGAGAACATGGCTCTTGTTCAAATAGCCAGTGGATTTCTTACATCGTTTACTTGACCTCCTTCTACCTTGAATATTTAAGCCAAATTTTCAAATTTAAAACAGGAAAATACCCTTATTTTCTCTGAAAAACATCATAAACATCGAAGAAAAAATGTCGTTTTAAGATAATTTATAATTATGGATGTACGATAATTACATTTATTAATCTTCAAACGAAAGATTTCAATTTTGAATTATGTTTTACATTTTTGGTCTTTTATAGAATTATTATACTGGGAATTTTATGGCTTTTTAGTATTTAATAAAATCATTTTCCTTCTCCTTTGTCAAAAATCATATATACCAATTTTTTTGTGAGTGAATGTTATCTTTTTCCTGCCTGCTGTACTCTGTTATAAGCTTACTATGAATGTATATTGAGAAAAAATATATTAGTAATTAGCCAGTTTACATACTCAACTTAAAGTCGAAGCCAGCTATTCAATATAATTTAAATTTTTTATAGTTGGGAGCTTCTAATTTTTGAAAATAATAAATATCTATTAGACCAGAATAGTGAAAAAACTGGATATTTCTCAACAAACATAAATCCTCTTTCTTGAGGAAAGATTCCGTTCGTCACATTCCAATATCATGGAAAGATACTACAATTCACAAAGACAAAGTACTTATAACTGATATTAAGTTTATATCAAGAGTGCAATATATAGATTTATTAAAGCATTTTATGAGACAAATCCATCATACCATGGAAGACAAAGGAAATTTATTTATGTTTATTGGCGGTGTTTTTTTTTACATATCAAAATATTATACCTCTTATATCTCATATAAGTCAATAAATTATTTAAATTTTTCCATTATAAACATAAATTTTATCTTGTAGATTCGCTCAAAAAATTTCTAATCAATGTAAACAATGTAAAAAAATATAAAAAATTCTGCAAGTAAAGCAAGTGATCCCTTAGTCTAGGATAAACAGTTTTTATCGCTCCATTGCTCTTTGCTGTGATTGAACTTTCGTGTTTTTTTTTGTAAATTGCTAATTTTGTGTTCCATTTTCAGCCAAATTTTCATGATTTTTTAATGAGCTGTTTAACAACAACAAAAATTTTCTGAAAACAGAAATCGTACCTTAACGCCTCTTTGGTGAATGCAATTTTGAAACAAAATATCTCATCTCATTCTCCATATAATGGCCTATATTTAGGTATAGTTTCATTTTGATCCGTCAAACGGTATAGCTTGTATCACTCTCACAAGCTTTGAGATTTAATTATAATCAAAATTTTTATATTTTATTGAAAAAAAATATTTCAGTTTTAAAATTCTGAATATATTTTTCGTTTGTTCGATTTGAAGCCTCAAAGATAATGCCAAAATTTAAAAACTCTAGAGTTAGCAATTTAGGAGAAAAAAATGTTTTTTAAAAAACGGTTTTTGGCAAAAAAAATTGACTTTCCCGTCATGCATAATTCTTCCCAAACAATAGGGATCTTCTTCCCTATGAGGCCCATTTTTGTGAAAATATCAGCTTGATCCATCATGATTCTGGACCGTAGCGTGGTAACAAAAATGCTAATACATATCACCAGGGTTTTAGATATATAAGGTTATATTATAGGTGTATCATTTAAGTCATATATTAACAATCACATATAAATTAAACAATGCTAATTCTTATTCCACTTCCATGCGTCTAGTAACTATATTTTTGTTATATGGAAGTTTTATTGCTCAACAGCATAACTGACTAAAGTGACTAAAATTTTTTGTTAAACTGTTTCTCAGAATCGATGTGAGACAAATATTTTATGAAGAGGTCAACTGGTTGAAAAGTTTGGAGACTCTTGATGCACAAGGACAAGAGAAGTTCAGTACGGCACTTATCGCGATCAGCTGTTGCAGTGGCGTGCCTTTGGTGGCAGTTACTATTAACTTTACTTTTATCTAGAGTGCTGCCAAAGAGAAAATCATTCCAGTCCTTATTTAGGTCATCAGTCATTTCGACTAAAAAGGGAATTATAAATCACAAGGAAAAAATGTGATTTATCTATATCTTAGACAATTTTTATACCACCGACGAAAGATAGATTACTTTACAACTATCTTAAAAATGATATCGTTATATAACAGTTTTAGGTAAAGAAGAGATATACTCGTATTTGAGCTTACAGCAATAGAGTTGAAATAAATATTGTTAAAAAATACAAATACCATCAATGTATTATCAACCTAAGAATGTCTACATTTATCTCTATATAAAGATTTCACATAAACACGTGAAATAACAATCTATGATCAAACCACAATAAGTAATGGGAAAAAAAGTCTAAGATCTTTTAACCGTAACAAGCAGTCTTCGTCAGAGTCAAAAACACAACTGAACACTTCAGTGTTAGTCTTGTTTCACACTTTCAGTGATCTTAGTCTTGTTTTCCCATTTCTTATTGTGGTTTGATCATTTATCTCTATATATAATTTACTACTAAATTTAAAAAAAAGTTTTATAAAAAAAAATCTAATTCTTTTTCTCAGTATTTTTGATAATTTATAAATACTGAGATCCGTCAGCATATCTCTGTTTGTAGAAGGCCGTTTTGTGTTAATGGTACTTCTATGCCTAAACATTGCTTCTTCTACATGAATTAGTACAGTGCTGTTGTCAGTGATTTGCTTATATTCTCTCCAGAAAAACAGCCTACTACGTAAAGACTGTGTGCAAACAACCGCAAAACTTATCCTTCTCAAAAATTAGATAAGCCTTTGGAGACGAAATTCTAGAGGGAATATCAAAATATCTTTTGGAATTTCATTTTGTTAGTTTTTTTGTTTTTGTTGTTTTTTTTTTTTGAGAAAATATACCACAACCTCGGGGACTTTACTTTAAAATTATTTCATCGCTTTTTTTTTCTAGTTCTAACTTTACTATTAGTTTTATGTTTTCATAGAGAGTGACCCCTGAGAGACAGCGAAGTAATAAAACATGATGGAAGCTCAAAGAGAAATGTGTATTTTGGACCGTCCTGATTTAATGTACTGAAAGACCTAAGAACTCATCATTACACCAAAATACGATGTATTTTACGATGTAAATACCACTATATCCTTTACCATCCTCTTTTTACTGATAACGAATAAATTAATGCTAACAAACAATCATTTGCAATTACTTTATTCCAGGTAATGTAATTTATATTTTCGTTGTTCTATTCATTTAAATAAAACACAGATAGTTTTAATTTGGAAATAACTCAAGCAGAGTGATTGCATTATATATGACAGATAATGCTCTAAAAGAGAGTAATTAATATTATAAATCTTATTAATAATTGTTTTATAACTTTCTTGTTATATTGTTATACAGAAAATAAATACAAAAATATTCATGTTTAACATGATTAAAGGAAAAGAAACACTAAGTCTTCCCACATACAAAAAAAGGATTCATTTCACAACTCCTTTCAACGACTTAGTATTCATCGTCAGGTTACATCTCAGGGTGTCCGTTGACTCCCAAATTAGTGACCTGACGATGACGATATCATTATTATTAAAATAATGATGTTTTATTTGGTTGCATTTCTTAAATTTTCTATTAATATTTTCATTGAGAATGTACATTTTGTGCTACCTGTTCTCGTGGCTTCAGTGGAAAGAAGTTCTTCATGATTCAAACAATGAAAGATTTCCTTAAGAAATAAATGACCCAAGACAGATTAATAGGTGTATCCTTAATTAATACATTGGTACCTCTTCATACGAAAGCCTCTTCTTGCAAAATTTCAATTTTACTAAAGGTCTTTCTGGAAAAAAAGTGCATCTTATAAACTTTGTTTCATCATATGAAAGGCCAAATTATCGAAGTGCGCAATCGTTTCCTTAGCTCTCAGATGTAAACATACCTCTAAAATATAGTGGTTTTTTCTGGGAGTTTTTTTTCAAGAACTCGGGGGTGTTTTTGTAACAGAGATAGCTTATCTCGTATGATAGTGACTCTCTCTAATTGTTATTGCACTCGCCTACCTCCCCAGCATGATACTGGCAGTCCTGAAGCTAAAGAAGGACTTATCTGAGACGATAACAGTTAAAACAAGTAAAAACTATAAAACAGAAAAGTAAAGAATGTGATAAAAGTTTGTAAGTTAAAAAAAATATGATTAAAATTCTAAACATTTGAAAAATTATAACAAGTATAAAAAGTTAAAAAAAATAATTTCCTTTCACTTTATACTTGTTATTAAAGTTTAAAGTATGTTGTGCACTTGTGTTCGTACCGTACATACGTGTACGTATGTTAGTTAGGAATCGTTTGTCTCCTCCTCTGTACGTCTGCCACCATACCCTCTCGTTCACCCAACCAGTCACTCAAACCCAAACGTAAATGACTTTACATATTTAATTATATGTATTATGTAATATTGTAATACATTATACATTATTAATATAATTATCCATTATTATGTATTATTATTTAATTTTATAATTTTCACCTATGCTTATTACAATTATAATATGTATAACATTATATTGGTTATTTTAATATATCAAGTGTATTTTGGGGTGGGTATTGCGGACTTAGAACGCATTAGGCTATTTACATGTAATTAGTGATTCATTTTAAGAAAAACTCATCTTACGTAACCGCTTCCGGGACAAATTAATTTCGTATGAAGAGGTATAACTGGATTGTTTGCTATCTTGATAGATGTCCCGAACTTATTATCAGGTAAATAGATGTTAAAATTTATGAAGTAATAATTTATTTGTCAATATTAAAATTGGCTACATTTCAGAATATAGTAAGAATTTATTTAATACTGACTGAATATAACAGTATTTAAATAATCTAATTGATACATATGCATATATATAATTTGTATGTATTGGCAGTAAATCTTCAACACATTTTTGGTTGAAGTATACAGCAGCTTCTGCATTTACGATTTCACAGCTGATTTATTTAAGTCTCCCGACTATCCGGCAAAGAGTTTCTTCTGATCTTCTCGCTGGGTTGTCGAGCGTTTTGATATTTGATACAGATTGACAGTATTGGCAGATAGTTAGGACACTTGAACAAATCAGCTATAAAGTCGTCAATGCTATAAAAGTCGTGAATGCTATAAAAGTCGTAAACAAATCAGCTATAAAGTCGTGAATGCTATAAAAGTCGTAAACAAATCAGCTATAAAGTCGTGAATGCTATAAAAAGTCGTAAACAAATCAGCTATAAAGTCGTGAATGCTATAAAAGTCGTAAACAAATCAGCTATAAAGTCGTCAATGCTATAAAAGTCGTAAACAAACCAGCTATAAAGTCGTGAATGCTATAAAAGTCGTAAACAAATCAGCTATAAAGTCGTGAATGCTATAAAAGTCGTAAACAAATCAGCTATAAAGTCGTGAATGCTATAAAAGTCGTAAACAAATCAGCTATAAAGTCGTGAATGCTATAAAAGTCGTAAACAAATCAGCTATAAAGTCGTGAATGCTATAAAAGTCGTAAACAAATCAGCTATAAAGTCGTCAATGCTATAATAGTCGTAAACAAACCAGCTATAAAGTCGTGAATGCTATAAAAGTCGTAAACAAATCAGCTATAAAGTCGTGAATGCTATAAAAGTCGTAAACAAATCAGCTATAAAGTCGTCAATGCTATAAAAGTCGTAAACAAACCAGCTATAAAGTCGTGAATGCTATAAAAGTCGTAAACAAATCACTATAAAGTCGTGAATGCTATAAAAGTCGTAAACAAATCAGCTATAAAGTCGTGAATGCTATAAAAGTCGTAAACAAATCAGCTATAAAGTCGTGAATGCTATAAAAGTCGTAAACAAATCAGCTATAAAGTCGTGAATGCTATAAAAGTCGTAAACAAATCAGCTATAAAGTCGTCAATGCTATAATAGTCGTAAACAAACCAGCTATAAAGTCGTGAATGCTATAAAAGTCGTAAACAAATCAGCTATAAAGTCGTCAATGCTATAAAAGTCGTAAACAAATCAGCTATAAAGTCGTGAATGCTATAAAAGTCGTAAACAAATCAGCTATAAAGTCGTGAATGCTATAAAAGTCGTAAACAAATCAGCTATAAAGTCGTCAATGCTATAAAAGTCGTAAAAAAATCAGCTATAAAGTCGTGAATGCAGATTTATATATATATATTTGTAAAAGTTGGAAGCAGTCCTTCATTTAAACATATATTGTTAAATAACGCCTCATATGGTAACAATCCAAGGGCGATGTCCTGTACATATTATTTTTTAAGAGTACAAGTGTATTATAGTCAAGTGAATATTGCTGATTTACTAATTATTTCTCAATTGCAATAACAACTCAACTTCAACTGCCATTTATATATTTTTTAATAAGTCAAAGCAACTGTATTATTTATGAGATAAATATTTATTTTAAATTTATATACTTAAATTTATTGTTAATAATCATTTACTATAGTAACATCAGTACATTTTCCTGATTATAATTAATCCTTTCTCCCTTCCCCTCGCTAGATAACTTCTGTCTCTGTCTACTGCTAGTAAATGCCAGTAAAGAATTTACTTTCAAATATCTTTATGTTGTAACATATGACTCTAGGACAATAGCTGAAATTCATGAATCCCCGAAATTATGGAAAATAACCACTCAATTGGCTTTACGTAATAAGTAACTCAGTTTATGTAACTCAAATGTATACCATTAAATTTAATTACATTGATGTTAAATAATTTTTTGAATGAATTTATATTAATAATATAACAGATATATTTATTTAAATTATAAGAGTCATTCTAATGGCTCAGAGACATTTGCAATGTATAAAACAATAAATTTCATAAAGCAAGCAGTCTTAAACTTTAGCGAGTTTTTGTCATGCCTAATTTATGATATTATGTATGAATTATTTTTAAAAAAATATTGAATTATTTATATATCAGTTTGTTATAAAATCGATTATTATATTTGTTGGATATATTTATTATTAGATCCTAATTATAGCTTAGCTAGCAGATATGAGTTACGTTAACGCGTTAGTATTTTTCTACAAAGTTGATAAATAAATATGACGACTGGAGGCTGACCTTGTTTAGAAGTAACTGAATAGTGTTAGGGTGAAGGAAGGAGACGGTCTGAATTTCGCGATAGGCGTCAAGGAGAATCCTGGAGTCAGGGCCTCGAGGTGGCTGTTCACCTTCAGAGCTACTGGTCAGCGAGTCTACGGCATCGGCTTCCTGGCGCCGATGTCTTCTCCGTGGGTCTTGGGGTCGTCGCGATGCTGGCACTATAGGCAGGGGGATGTGACTTGAGCGAGGCCTTTTCTCAGAGTCATCCTCTTGTTCAGCCTCCTTGTTCAACTCTTCTTCCATCACTGTGAACGACGACTCTGACACAGTTGCCTCATCTTGACATTCTTCAGACTTTGATTGAGAGTCTTCTTCACCTGCAGGCTTCACTTCTGTAGATACATCACTATCTGGAGTTCTCAACTTTACTACTTCCCCCCCAAAACGAACTCGCCGAGGAGTTTTTTTCTCCTCATCGTCATCATTTATAGTTTCTATTTGTATTTCACTATCCTTTTTGTTTAGTTGTTCCTTGTTTTCAGCCTTGTTCTTACAAACTTTAGTGTCATTTGACCCCTGTGAATATTCACTATCAGCATCCTCATCGGATAGTGTTTTGTCTAATTCTCCCTCCCGATTGTCTAGATTTCCATCCTTTTCGGTAGGTGCTGGAGAGGCACTGGACTCACTCCAACCATCATAGTCAACTCTTTCATTCGTAGATGGAGGAGAACCAGTACTAGACTGTAAATCAATCCCTGAATCTCTCACATTGCCAATGTCTACTTCATATACTTTGCAAAGAACATCGAGGTCTCTTTTTACCTGTGGATAATAGCTCTCTAAAAAGTGGTCGAACCTCGTTTCACCTATGATTTCTCGTATTTTCACCATGGCATTGACTGTTTGTTGTTGATGGGTCATTTGAGGCAGTCTCTTCGAAAGGGCAGTGATGACCTGCACGAGGGTCTGATGGCTGAGGAGAGGTGTTGTATGGGATATTTGTTTCAGCAGGTCTGGCAGACATGAAATAGCGTTTGCTGTTAGATTAGCTTTGGCTGCAGGAGAGTCAAGAGCATTTGTTACAACGGATCTTAGAACAAACTCTGAATCTGAACTGGAATTTAAATAGACGATCAATACATCTTGAGCTGACTTTCTGACAGCTGCCGCGACATGTCCCAGGTTAAATGTAATTTCAGTTAGTAAAGCGGGAATCATAAGAGAATCTAATTCTTCTCCGCCTATGGTCTTTCCAAGAGCAGGTATGACGTCGACAAGGACTCTGAGAGCGTGCTGTCGTACTTCCCACTCGGGGTCGGTGAGACGCGAGGCTAACTCGGCGAAGAGCTTGCTCCTGTCGACGCTGTGCGGCAGCCTGTCGTAGCGCAGAACCGTCTCCCAGAGCGGCGTGAGCTCGAGGAGCTTGCCTGGACGGCGGTGGGGGGT
Organism: Hermatobates lingyangjiaoensis; assembly: GCA_026182355.1. Classification (NCBI taxonomy): domain Eukaryota; kingdom Metazoa; phylum Arthropoda; class Insecta; order Hemiptera; family Hermatobatidae; genus Hermatobates; species Hermatobates lingyangjiaoensis. The sequence goes on along the minus strand of JAPFBL010000065.1, from coordinate 2,020,050 downwards.
GGCCGGCGTGGGCGACGTCCTGAGCCCCTCCATGGCTGCACATCCTAGCGCTAGGTAGGCTCCATGCCGCTCCCGTCGCGTGCCGCACTCCACTACTGCCCCTTCTCGCTATATCGATCCCACAACCTCTTGCCTTCTCAGCCCTCTGACACACTTTCTCTATCACGGAAAAGGATTTGCATTTTCCATCCTTTATTAATATTCAGCTCACGTGATCCACACCACTCTACCTTTATTTAATGGTTAATCAGACTTCTCCTATCATGTTTTTTGGGTTAACTACTTCGAAAAGAAGACAAAAGAGCTGTTGCTGCTCCAATTCCATTGCATTAAAATTGTAAGATAAAATCATTCAACAACCACCTAAGCAAATAGTAAGCCTTTGAAATAATCTTGTTAAGAATTCTCTCTTTGAGTTTATATATCTGCTAAATCCGTATTGCACATGAAGCATACTAACATTCATTTTTAACTGTCACAAGATATACAGTTTCTCAATGGAGCTGAAGTAATACCTGATAAACCTCCTCGGAGAGTAAGGTTACTGTACAGTTATGAGAATGTCAAACGCAAAACTCTATCATCAGTAGATTTAAGATAAATATTTATATTGTGTATATACACATTTATATTGTGTATGTATTGTGTATTGTGTTATATTAATAACAACCAATAATGGATCAGTATTATTTATTGTTATAGTTGGGTTTAATGAACGAATGTTTAAACTGGTACTTGAGGATAATATAGTTGATCTTATATTTAGATAAAAAGCACATAGTGTCTAGAACAAAATAAAGTGCCTCTACAAAAGAGTTCTCAATCAACAAGTTGTCGTGAAAAATTCTTCCTAAAGTACCTAATATTACTATTACATATCAGTCATTAGCACTTAATGTGGCTGAACATGAACTTCTGGACATGAGTTCTGTACTTAAGTTATCCTAAATAACATGACTTGAACAATACCACTGTGTTGCATACTCTTTACAAATAGTATATACTTACAAATATTACAAGTACTACGTCTATCAAATATAAATAGACAAGTGGGATCGTATCTGTGTTCTCTAATAATTGATAATACTTCAGGCGAAATTGACACCCTTTCGACCTCATCTCTTCCTGAACAATAACAGCTGTCTTTCAAATATATATTATCTTTAAATACCAGTACATTTGAACACTCCAATACCAGTATTAAGCTAATTTTGAAGGCAGTATTAGACCAACTATTCATTATGAGACAAAAGCCTCCTTAAATTAAAAGGATCTGAGATTTTTATGAACATAAAGTACATATAATTAAAGCCTTTAAAGTATAATCTATCATACATGCATGGTAAATCATCTATATGACCTGTCTGGATCATATATATGGGTAAGTGTGTGTGTTGTGTGTGTGTGTGTGTGTGTGTGTGTGTGTGTGTGTGTGTGTGTGTGTGTGTGTGCGAGAGAGAGAGAGAGAGTGAGAGTGTGTATGCTGAACAAAGCCATAAAGCCAAGAGACTAGGAAAATCTGTATAAATAAAAGAAAGTTTTTGTCTGCACATTGTCTAAAACTGACTCATTTTAAGTTATCTTTACGTTATCTACATTAGAGAAACCGAATCCACCCTTTAGAAAAATATCTCTCCGTTTGTTTGTCGAAAAATTTTGTCACAAGTAAACTAAACCACTATAAGTCATAGAAAGCTGAAACTTTGACGGTAGATTTGTGTACCTCTAACCTAAAGGCTAAGATTTAAATGGATTTGAATTTCAACGTAAAAGCAAAGTTATTGACTTTTAAGTTGTGTTTGGCTAACTACACAGGTATGTCAACTAACAATACCTGATTGGTACAGTGTCAAGCACCTAATAATACTTGTATATACTTGTATTATTTTTTTTTATTTTAAATAAGGGTAGATTTTATTTCTCTAATGTATAAAACGTAAAGATAACTTGAAATGAGCCAGTTCTAAGCAATGTACAGATAAAACCTGCAATAAGTAGATATTGTTAGTTGATTTTAATTTCGTTTGCGTTTATCATTATTTGCTCGCTTTAGAAAAGTGAGTCCTACCTAACTGCGTACTATATGTGAAGTATGCATAGAATAAAATCAAATTTGAGCTCAGTATCTAAAGCTGCGAAAAGTAGAAGAAACTCCAGATCTAATGACAATTATGAACTGTACTAATAATGATATTTGTTAGTATTCCATAATTTGTAATATTTTCGAATACCATGTACAACTCTGAATTTTTGTAAAATACCCACGTCTGCTAGTTAAAAATAAATTAAAATATAAAGAGATCACCACAGACTAAGAATTGCAGAAGACTTACCAATATAAAAGCAACAGGACAAAAATCATTACTTTACATTACATTCATAGAGACAAGATTTTAAAACTATTCCTATCTGATGATGATCAGGACTTCCTGATGATGATGATCAGAACAAGATGTTAATATGACGGTCTGAGAAACAAAACACACAATGAAATTGACCAAAAAGGTAGAAGCAGCAAAAAATATTTTCTGACGAAATCAATAAAAAAATATTTAAACAAGTTTACTATTTTGTGATATATTAAGCTTAACATAAGACACAATTCGGTAGGTTTTTCTGGTTTAAAATATCTACAGCTATCTCTTTGTAAAGGAACTATTTAAAATATAATGCAAGTATAGGCTCTTTACTGTAAATCATTGAGTGTATATTTTAATTATGATATTTTCTGTTGCATTTTAACTGTAGCATCATATTGAGTTGAAAGATAACCTGCGTTTGAACAAGAATGTTCTGAAGCACTATGCACCCTGTTGAATCACACGACCAACTGAAAAGCATGCTCAATACAACTCCTCCGTACAGTATTACAAATCATGCTCCTTCATCTGGGGAAGGTCACTTGGTCACTTTTACGCGTAATACACATATTCATTCTAACATTTTTAAAAAAGTCATTAAAAAACTGTTAATATTGTTTCGTTTTAGGTTCACAATCAACAAATAGACAATATGTCAAGGCTTATTATTTTTTTTTCTTGTTTTTGCTTTATATCAATAGGGGATATAGAAATGATAACATCACTGTTGCTTCCTGCGATTCAGTGCATCCGATAAGAGCTGTATAAAAACGCTGCAAGTCCTGTGCTCTTTCACTTCGCCTCTCCCTAAAACACCAGGGAGATCAATATGAGGCTCACTACCTTCCTTCTGTTGGTTTTTGGCAACTTTCTCTGCCAGGGCTACCATGTCAGTGTAAGTGTTTAGCCTTTTTATTATCTACTTTTGTATCAGTTCAGTTGTAACTTCACAAATATCCTTATAGCATCCTTTATATCTTATACACTTCTTATACTCTTATAACTTATATCTAATAATGGCATTTATACAACGGAATCATACAGTGTGCCAACAGTAACGACTCTTCATACAGACAATACAATAAATAACCAAGAAACAAATTTCCACTGAAGACAAAAAAAACTGTTTACTAAAATTACAGAAATTAACTATAGTTTATTAAAAATCTCTCATGGAGTCAATATAGATCAATATATACTATGTAAATTCACCATGTCACTCCAATAATTATTCGATGTTCGATCCTTTTTAAATATAAATCATTTCTAGAGTTTTTCTTCTCTGTTTATCCTGTTCATTACCTATAATGATTATATTCTCAAAATCAAAGTGTGGCCTTCGTTTATGCGTGATATACAAAAGCAGTTTATTTTTTTTTATTTATTCTACTTTAATAACTATGTGGATGTAAGTATTCTTTAACAAAATTACTTTTTTGACTAATATCTGCCCACAATTAATTCTTTGGGACATAACATCATAAGAATAATAATTTACAATATTTGCAGCATTAGAAAGTCTTTCTACATCGACTTATTAAAATATTGTTTTGTGAGCATCTTATGATTTTTATTTGTAAAAAAGGAAGGGCTTAATCTTTTTCTGTTTGGCATGTTAATCGTAAATGAAGTGAAAAGAATACCTGCTTAAAATATGACTTCATTTTCCTTTTTTAATAATAAAAAGTAAATTATCAGCTTGTATTAATTTTGACTACGTTTTCCAGAGTATAAATACAGTCTGTTTTAATAATTTAACTTTTGTAATATTGGCATGATCCATTTGTAAGCTAAATTTTTTTTTACTTTTATTTCAATGTCAAAACTTTTTCTTTAAAACGTCGTATACTTTCTTCTTTTTCTATGATAATAACTGTCACTAACTTCCATGTTTTTCACTATTTTTAGTAGCATTTCTGCTTCAATGTCGGATTCCAATCGTCACTAGACCTGTACTTTTGAGTCTTATCTCTCTTTTTTAATTTGAAGATGTTTTAGATAAGAATTAGTAGACCATCTAATCCTAAATTCCAAAACAAACAGACGAAATCTGGATGTTGGCACAGGAAACATAACAGACAAAGATACTTAATATAGTCACAGTAAACACAAGCTTCCGTTGATGTAGGTCGTGGATGCCCGCCTCTGTGAGGTCCACGTTAAGGATTCCACGTTAAAAACATCAACCTATTCTGCGTTATCATGTAAAGGCCAAGAGGCTAAGAGACATGAATAAATCAAAACAGTCAGTAATCACAACGGTTGTCAGTCATCAGGAGAAGACTGCAAGAAACCTCACTCAACATCTCTCTCTTTAATTAATGTTCTTTAATGAATACCAATGCCAACCAAAGTGAAATATCTTCTACTTTGTTTTGTTAAGTTTTCATTTGGTAGATTTCATTTTAATTATTCACTTCTCGTTTATGATTACTTAGCAAATATTTTTTAGTGACATTGTATCTCATAATATATAAAGCAATGCATTAATGTTTGGTTCTATTACAAAAGACTCAGTAGGCTTCAGATAAGTAAGGCTTACTAACTTGTTTAAGCCAATGTTTACACTTGTCTTTCTAGTTTATCAGGGATTGTTTAGTTACATTTTTGACAGATCTGCGTGAAGCAGACTGCCGATGGATATGATACTGCCGATTGTATCATAGCAGTCTAAAGTACGAGTAAAACTATAGATGTGTGATTAAGACCTCAAGCTCTACTAAAGAATGTCTTAGAGCAGAACATTCCGTTTATGGGCTTAACTAAAGAATCTATTTCATGACTTTTTAGTTAGGCTATCATCAAAATTAGTTTCAGCTATTTCTGTGCCATCAAAAGCTCCTTCTATGTGCAATAAGTCCAGAGTGTCTCTTCTATGCACCAGTATTACCAAAAATAATTTAGTTTTTAAACACACAAATTGTCTGACCAGCACCTACACGCTGACAGTTTAAGGACTACCCTTATCCTTGTGGATTTGGTCGTCCCCCTCCAAAGAGGGAAATACCCATTCCCCGGGCCAGAGCTCATTAAGAATGAATACCAGTATAGGAGCATTTGCCAATAAATGCTCCCACCCACTGGTGAGGGCCGGAGGTCTAGCTCCTCCTTGGTGTTATGCAGACACCCGCCCGAGAAGATACTGCTTCTCACACAGCGACACATCACATAAGATCATTTGTGTCTACTCTACCTGAGTAAGGAACCACAGCCACCTTAGAATTTTTATTAAACACACAAATAGAAGAAATAGATATGTCGAAAGGTATTACTTGTAATCGATAACATTTTTACGAGACACCATGGCGGGGATCATAAAATATAGGGCTCTTTAGTTTTACGTATGTTATAGTTTTAAGTATCTTCTTTTAATTGCTGTTACATATCTTATTAACTCTTTAAAACCTTTTTAAATTTCTTGTATAAAAAAATAAACAAGATTTCTGTTTGGCTCTATTCTAAATAAAAATTCTAAGTCAATGTAAACAAATCCGACTTGTACTGCCAGTAATCTATTAGTCTGAGTAGAGTTTTCATAATTATAGCAGTCTTTCCTTTTGCAGTAATATACATTTCTTGACATTTTTCTCGTAGGATATAATTTTATGTACATTTTTTTCACGTATTTCAAAGAAATGGTAGTTAGCAAGGAGACAAGGTTAGCTCAGTGGTTAACATATTCGCCTCTCAACTGTTAGATCCGAGGTTCGATACCCACCTGTCCCTCGATTTATTCACGTGAGAGTTGAATAAATCTGAGCATGTTGTCCCTTCGGAGACTGTTTAGCCACCGGTCTCGAGCCTGTACGATGTCAGGTAGTCGTTAAAGATCCCTACTCTAGATACACTTGAGTTAAGTAAATTTAGGACTCCCCATGTAGAATCAATATTCATTGTGTGGTATCACAAAGGGCCTCATGTTCAGCCTATGTGTGTTTCGTTATGGGGCAGCTACTGCAACCTAAAGAGTTGCCTACTACTACTACCACAGCTAGTAGTCACCAAATCCTCTCATATAGCCCTATTTTTGAGTGAAATTTAATAATGATCCGTAAAAACGGTGTGATTTAGATCGTGTCCATAACCTTTCGAAATCAATCACAAATCAAATGTTTCACATTATATTACAAAACTGACCTTTCCCGTTAGTAAAACAGTTTGAAACTTTTTTCAAATAGCACTGTTCTTAATTTCATAACAATCCCAAAATTTTGAAACTCTAGTGTTAGTAGTTTCAAAAATCACACTTGACCCAAAAAAAAGTAACTTTCCATGATGTTATAATGGCATAAAAAAACAATAATGCACATCTACTAATTCTATATGAATATGCTCTATCAAACGGTATAGCACGTAGCGTGCCCAGACATCTCTAGATACACACCCATCCACCCACCAACACACCTTGCGTGAAAAGCTAGAGCTGTTGTATTTCTTTTATATGTTCTTATTGAATAAACTGTTGGTATAATCATTCTTTCAATGAATGATTTATGTTAGTAGGACTGTTACAAACTTTACGTTGTGTAGCACAAATTATATGGTACAAAGTACCGAAGGTACTTTTTCTTTTAAGTTAAAAAATAGTAATTGTTGCTTGTTAATGACGCTAGACTGCATAAGTACTACCATTGATAACTTATATTGATATCAGTCTACTTGAAGATTTTCCAGTAGAGGATGCCAAAGTTTAGAGTTCTTATTTATTAAATTATTACTTCTCTAAGTTAGATAGTAATGTTACTTTACTATATTAGTTACCATATACCTGTATCATTCCACACTTTGTAATCATCCTTTTTTGTTTATGTGTATTTTTTTATTCCTGTATAATCTTTATTTTCCTCTAATTAAACTTAATTAGCAAGTCATGTTAGTTTTAATCAAAGAACATAAAACTAACACCTATCTAATTAGCATTTGTTAAAGATGTTTGAGAATTCCTGATTTAGAATCAATCCATTTGAAATAAACCAGAAATAAACTTAAGACTTCTTTTTTTTTTTCTTTTCAGAATGAAAATCCAGTCTCCAGTTTGAAGGATGTGTCACACAGTAACAAAAAATTTCATGCTATGAAGTTGTTCAACAAACTGTTACTACAAAACGCAAACAACAATGCAGTGCAGGATAACATCCCTGATATTCTGAATCTACCCCTGGAAAACAAAAGAAAGAAACGTGAAGCAGATGGTGATATGAAAGGGGGGAAAATCAAAGGTAAAGGTCCTGGAGGATTTGAATTTGAAGCTGAGGCTGAGTTTGACGGAAATGATGATGAAATGAGTGGGAAAAAAGGTGGTAAAGGAAATCAGAATAGAGGAGGATCCCCAAGAAATAATGGAAGAGATGGTGGTGGAGGAGGTAAACCTGGAGGTAAAAATGGAGGAAGTTCTGCAGGGAATAACAGCAAAACTCAGAATGGAAAACAAAGAAACGAAGCTGGAGGAGGTAGGAAACCAAATGGTGGATCACCTCAGAGGAATGGAGGCGGTGGATCACCTCAGAGGAATGGAGGCGGTGGATCACCTCAGAGGAATGGAGGCGGTGGATCACCTCAGAGGAATGGAGGCGGTGGATCACCTCAGAGGAATGGAGGCGGTGGATCACCTCAGAGGAACGGAGGTGGTGGATCACCTCAGAGGAACGGAGGCGGTGGATCACCTCAGAGGAATGGAGGTGGCAGTGGTGGAAGAGGTGGACAAAGGGGAAAGCAAGGTCAAACCAAACAATCTGTAAAAAATAACCAAAAACAGAAAAAACAAGGCAATGGTGGTGGTTCACCAGGGCCAGGAGACATGCAAAAGGGAATGGAAAGTGGAGGAAAACAAATGAAAAGTATGGGCCCACCTTCAGGTGGGGGATCTCCAGGACCTGGAGATATGCAAAAACAGTTTAAAAATGGAGCAAAACAGATGCAAAGTATGGGTCCACCTTCAGGAGGAGGAGGATCTCCAGGACCTGGAGATATGCAAAAGGGAATGGAAAGTGGAGGAAAACAAATGAAAAGTATGGGCCCACCTTCAGGTGGAGGATCTCCAGGACCTGGAGATATGCAAAAACAGTTTAAAAATGGAGCAAAACAGATGCAAAGTATGGGTCCACCTTCAGGAGGAGGATCTCCAGGACCTGGAGATATGCAAAAGGGAATGGAAAGTGGAGGAAAACAAATGAAAAGTATGGGCCCACCTTCAGGTGGAGGATCTCCAGGACCTGGAGATATGCAAAAACAGTTTAAAAATGGAGCAAAACAGATGCAAAGTATGGGTCCACCTTCAGGAGGAGGAGGATCTCCAGGACCTGGAGATATGCAAAAGGGAATGGAAAGTGGAGGAAAACAAATGAAAAGTATGGGCCCACCTTCAGGTGGAGGATCTCCAGGACCTGGAGATATGCAAAAACAGTTTAAAAATGGAGCAAAACAGATGCAAAGTATGGGTCCACCTTCAGGAGGAGGATCTCCAGGACCTGGAGATATGCAAAAGGGTATGGAAAGTGGAGCAAAACAAATGCAGAGCATGGGTCCACCTTCAGGAGGAGGATCTCCAGGACCTGGAGATATGCAAAAGGGTATGGAAAGTGGAGCAAAACAAATGCAAAGTATGGGCCCACCTTCAGGAGGAGGATCACCAGGACCCGGAGATATGCAAAAGGGAATGCAAAGTGGAGCAAAACAAATGCAGAGTATGGGTCCACCTTCAGGAGGAGGATCTCCAGGACCTGGAGATATGCAAAAGGGTATGGAAAGTGGAGCAAAACAAATGCAAAGTATGGGCCCACCTTCAGGAGGAGGATCTCCAGGACCTGGAGATATGCAAAAGGGTATGGAAAGTGGAGCAAAACAAATGCAGAGTATGGGTCCACCTCCAGGATCTCCAGGACCTGGAGATATGCAAAAGGGTATGCAAAGTGGAGCAAAACAAATGCAAAGTATGGGCCCACCTTCAGGAGGAGGATCACCAGGACCTGGAGATATGCAAAAAAACTTTGAAGATGGAAAAAAGCAAATGGAAAAGGGGGGAGGAGATAGTAAATCATTTTCAGGAGGCGGCAAGGTTAAGATGTGATTGTAGTATAAAGTAGCCCTATTCTATTTCAATTGTTGTTAAATAAAAACTAATATTTCTTTATGATATACTTTAAGAAGTATTGTATTCAATGTAAATTAAACGCAAATATATTATTAATAATAATCTTTTACTTTGAACTGTAATTTATTCCATAATTCTTATTAAAAAATTAATCCATCTCTTTTATAATTTTAAAAGAGTTGCAAAAAATTGTTCCAATAGATTACTACAAATCTGCCTGCCAAAGGTCACTGGCATAAGATGTTGGACCCAGTTCAGCGCAGCAAACAGTGTCATTAGTTTTTTACGTTTTTTTAAGTTCTTTCTAATATGTAAGTCTCTTGCAATAATTCTTTTAAATAACTCTTCTTTTTTTTCTAATCTGTTACCTAACAATACGTCAGTTTCAAAGATTTCAATTACTTTTACTGCCTTTGGTAGTTTAGTTTCAGTCAAGGTCATAGTAATACTATACAATCGAATTTAAAAAAAAAAATGTTTACATTGATAAAGATCAATGCGTGATTGAATGAACACTGTTTTCATTCAAACTAGACAATTGTTGTTGAAATCCACAAACTATTTTTCGTTGTAAAATAATCTCTGATGTAATAAATCGTTTTTCTGTTTAAAAATTTTATAGTTCTGCTTATGAAAAAAGTTTTTAAATAAATACCGAAACGTTGGCAATTAGAGGTTAATTTTTAACCTGTAGAACTGTTGAAGATCTTTCAACCACATTAAGCGGACTTCGTCAGAGTCAAAAACCCAACCGAACACTAGATGCAGAAAACATCTGGTGAGGAGTTGAGAAGAGTGGGAGGGAAGAGTGGTATTTTAAAAGGGTGTAAAGGGCAGGAAAGGACTAATGTCCAGAAAGGGATCTTTGGGGAAACAAAGAAGTAGAGTAAGAAAAAGTAAAAAAACTATCCACTAGCTGTCAACCCTCTTCGATGAGGTTATTGCTATCCTCAAGAAAGAATCAATTTTAAAAAGCCTGTTACTAATTTCTATATTTTATCTATTAAACAAAATCAGAGAGGATTCGATAATATTTCTTAACATCTATTTTTCATAGGTAATAAATTTAGCTCCTGTCCAATCAATGTGATGATTTTCATTCTTTATATGCAAGAATAAGGCACTACATTTTCCTGTCTACTTACGTTGTATTGGTGTTCTTTTACACCTGTCTTTAATGATTTACCAGTTTGACCAATATAAATTTTATGGTAATTTTTTCACGAAATTTTATAAACACCACCGGACTCCAGTTCCCTGGGAGAGTTTTTTTATTAACATATTGCCCACGTTATTATGATTAGAAAACACTAGATTATAATCAAGTTGACGCGCAAGCCAAGGGAGAGTGTCCAATGATTCATGATACGGGAAAACTCTAGAATTTGACAATTAACGGGGCCCTGCTGAAATATTAGAAAAGGTTTTTTATCACCCTACAAAGCTAAATCGATATAAGAGAAGGGGTAGGTACTTTAATGATAGGACAAATGACCTAATGTTGTTAATCTCATCATTAAGGAATTCAGAAGAACAAACTCTTATCACCCTCAGAAACATATTTCTAAAAACATGAATGGTAACATTCTTTTGGATGGAAAGAATAAAAGTGAACGTATGCAAATACAGTGGCAGGTACCTACATACAATTGTTCTATATACACTACAGCGTAACGTTTTAGGTAACCTATGGATCAGAGCATCTAGGAAGGGCAAATTATAATTTACTTCTTGCATTGTGACCTGGATTGTCGGCACTAATGAATTTAACTTTATTAGGAAAGCATCTTCATTTATAGATTTAGGACAGATGCATTGTATATCATCAATATATCTAGACCATTTAACATGTCTAGGCAATATTGAGCTTAACATTTTAGTTTCAAAGAATTCCATGTATAAATTACTTAAGAGGGGGGATAAGCAGTTACCCATTGCAAGCTAAATTTTTATTTATACAAATTATTTTCAAACTGAAAATGGCAATCTACTATACATAACTTAGTTAACTCTATTATAGAGGTAGAAGGTAGGGGAAGGGAATAATTAACTAATTCCTCCTGGAGTAAGCTCAAAAGATCAGTTACAGGTATATTGGTAAAAAAGGACTTAACATCAAAACTAATCAATCTATAATTTTTGTTCATGTTGATGCTTTTTAATTTACTAATTAATTGAACATTGTTTTTAATATAGCTGCCTGAAATTTTTCCAATTAATGGCCTCAAAATACTAACTAACCATTTGGACAAGCCATATGAGCCTAAACCAACCGAGCTCACAATTAAACGTATTGGGTAATTATCCTCATGCGTTTTGACTAACCCGTGCTTATATGGTAAAGAAAGGGAATTGGATAAAAATTTAGTAATAAGTTCAGGTTGATTTTTTACAACACAAAAGTATTGAATAGTTATTACATAAATGATACACAAAAGTTTATTTGTTTTTTGAGTACAGTCATACCTCTTCTTACGAAATGAATTCGTCCCGGGAGCGGTTTCATAAGATGAGTTTTTCGCTAATTAGATGTAAATAGCCTTATGCGTTCCAAGTACCCAATACTCACTCCAAAATACACTTGATTAATTAAAATAACCAATATATGTAATAACCATTATAATAATTGTTATACATATTATAATTGTAATAAGCAAGAGATAAATTATATAATTAAATAATAATAATATGTAAAGTTATTTATTTGGATTTGACCATGAGGTGAACGGGAGGGTGTGGTGGCAGGGGAACAGAGGGAGAGACAACGTATCCTAACTCCAAAACGTATACTTACTATACGAACACACGCGCACAACTTACTTTAAACTTTCATTAAAATTATGAATAAAAAAGGAAATTATTTTTTTAACATTTTAGAACTTTTATAATTTTTTTTTCATAACTTCAGAACTTCTGATAAAGTTCCTCCTTGCAGGGAGGTGTTCCTCCTGTGAAGATAAGTTCCTCCTTGTCCACAGAGAATGTCTAGATCATGCTGGGGGTAGGGGTTAGTCGGTGTGCAAGAATTAGAAACAGACAGTCTTAAAAAAGTTAAAACCAAGCTTTCAGTGTTAGAGAAAAAAACCCGTGAGCTTAGGGGAATGAAAATAAAGAAAAAACCCTACATTTTAGAGGTATGTTTACGTCTGAGAGCTGAGGAAACGAGGGCAGTTTGATAACTTGGCCTTTCGTATGATGAAAGAAAGTTCGTAAGATGAGGTACTTTTTTGCCAAAAAGACCGTTCTTCAGAAGGAAATTTCTTATGGAGAGGTACTACTGTATTACGTTCTTTTGATGGTGACCATAGAAACCAGTTCCACATATCACGTCAAGTGTGTTATAGCATATCTAATGGAAGGTCTACTGCGTTTAGATTAGGTGATGTAGTTGACCAATGGATATCACTGAATCTCGAAATTAGATATCCTCTTTAATTAATTTGATGCCTGTTTAATCAAGTCTTAGTAACTCAGTAACTTAGTAAATGGAAGGTACTAACCATGTTTCATTAATTCTAATTTCCTTAAAAATGAAATAATTGTCCACTGCTATGATCTGACAATTTAATTACATTAAGCTCATATGATCTCATAGACTATGACTTATATTATTTCTTTTAAGAAAAGTAATGTTTCACCATGGTGAACTTTAGCTCAGTTTCCACTGGACGCCCAAAAAGAACAACCTTAGGCAAAATATTGACCCTTTGTGATACTACATATTGTAACTACACATTCAAATTTTTCCCAACCAAAGTGTGTTAAAGAGGAAGGATCTTTAACAAGACAATGATATCGTACAGGTTCGGGATCGACGTTCTCTCCGAGGCGAATTGTTTTACCTTCGACTTGAATAAATTGGGGGCCAGAGTGAATATCGCACGCCAGACCCACTACAGTTCAGAGACGCGCGCGCGAGCCACTGGGCTGCCCTGGCTCTTCATCTGAACTTCATCAGGGTATCTACTCTATATTGTAAACATAAGATTACTTTAAAATTCATTTGGAATTTCCCCTTTTAAACTTAAAAATAAAGATTTAACTTTTATTTTATTGTTTTATTGTAAAACGTAGGAGTAACTTCCCTAGAAAACATTTTCTCAACTTCAGGAAAGTTTAAACACCGTTAATAAAATGTCATTTTCCAACTGCTTTGAAACAAGTTAACTAGTTAAAGAGAATTATACAGTTAACAGAAGTTGTAATGAGCGTGCAATCCCCGCAAATAAACTACACCCTGTTGACAGCTTCCATCGAACCGAATAGCACCTGCTGACCCATATACAGTCCATCCACCCTTGTTTATACTTCTATAATCAATGGTTTTTCTTTTAAATAATTCTCAACCTTGCAACAGAACAATATATTTAACATATTTCAAAATGATTATTTTCAACAATGAACATTGTTTTATAAATCACGAAGTCCGGATATCGAAACTTGTTTCAAAACCAATTAAACTTAAGTTCTTACTTTTATACAAACTCTTTAAATTATATTGTTTACTTCAAATGCTGAAATTATTTTAAACTATTTTATTTAAATTACGACAGTGGTATCTATTTTGAAGAGTAATAATATTTATAAATTCTAGATATTGAATATGTTGACAAAAATTAACATAATCATTTCTAAAGAATTGTGTACACAACATATCCTCATTTCAATCTTAATTTTTCACAAACAAGAAAAAAATCCCTCTTGGTTTCTAAGTAAACAACAATGTTTACTAACAGTTTTTTATAAAAAAAAAAAAATGGAAGCAGTGTAAGATGAACGACATAGGAGAAACTGACGTTGACACCAAAGTAAGAGTAGAAAAAGTTGTGTTCGATTGCTTTAGTTTAAATATTCTAAATAGACCCTTGATCTGTTTGGGAATGAATGACGATTGAAAACTATCTCCTATCCCGAGTCCAAAGTGCTTAGAATGAATAAATGGGGCAGAAAAAGAGGAGATTTAATCGTGGCTAAGCTTTAGATATGCTAAACTTTTGGATATAAACTAAATGATAGCATTACAATGGCTCACTTTTCAATTCCTAAGTCTTTAAAGCTACTGAATGAATGGGAGCACACGAAATATTTTATTAAAGAGCACATTGAAGTGCACAATATATTACAAGCTATCAAATGCTCTATTCTACGAGTTGATTATAGTTCCTGAAGGTACTCTTGGAAAGAAGAGCTGATGTTTCAAAGTTTTGAAGCATCCAAACCTTTTTAGTTAAATCTGTAACTTAATTGAACTAATATTTAAGTTGACATTCATTATTTGTAAACTACTATTTGTAGTTGTTTAACACATAGTTTATTTTATGAACCAATGAAAAGAATTGATGGGAAGACTCATCACTTTGTTAGATTTGTTTCCTCTTGATACGAAGGTCTTCTGTTTGAGATGAAAAGGTAATATCCCTTACAATATCCTTTGAATCGCAAGAGATTTTATCCTCTATATCTCTTACTTCAGGTGGTAGATATAATATAATAACAAGATTTCTCAATAAAATCGTGAAATAACAATCAACGTTCAAACCACAATAAGAAATGAGAAAAAAGACTAAGATCTTTCAATCGTAACAAGCAGTTGAGATTTGACTCTGACACTTGTTTTGGTTGAAAGATCTTAGTCATTTTTTTCATTTCTTATTGTGGTTTGAACTTTGATGTGATATAATATAGGTGTATTTCGTTCTACATTCTAGTGTAGGTTTTGAGATGACCTGATTAACTGTTGCTTCACACTTGTGGAACCACAGGGCTGGATAAATGCTGTTACAATTGATAATTTCAAAATTTCAGAAAGTGTTCTTTACAAATGATGACAGCTCGTGATACGAGTTAAATATGAAAGAGTATTTTTGTTTGGGAAGCACCAAATTAAATTTTTTGCACAGAAAAAAAAAATAAAATTTAGAATATTATTTATTACGCTATATCTATCGTGTCGTCAAGCAATGAGTGACTTAACTCTGCTTGGTCGCTTACAGTCTATAACTGAACTTGATTTGAGTCTCAGGTCTCAGACTAGTAATGCCCAGACTGCTACAACCACGCACCGATGTTAGGAGGACTAAAACCGATTCACAACCATTCTCAAAAGTTGAAACTTCAATATGCATTTTACATTCATATTTAAATTAATTATAAATATTAATAATGAAGTGACAACTTTTCTATGAATAAAACTAAAATGGTTTATCAGTAAGTCAACAGTTCATCGGTTTGCTATTGAGAGCAAACATTTTTAAATAACAGACATAGCCCTCATAATTATGAGTTATTACTACGGAAGTCAACTAACTATTAAACTAGCTTAGATAATTGTTTAAGGACTCGTTACTCTTTTTTAATTACCTATTCATTCTCTAAAACAAAGGACTTCCAGGAAGTGACACCAATCTCTGACGGGCAGCTACTTCGTTATTATCAGCACACCATACAAACAACTCTGGGCACGACGTTCGTTGAGATGTGCATATTTTTGAAGTTACTGATACCCACTATTCTTCTGTTGCCTCTAGTAAGTAGTAAGACTTGTTTTACTGTTGAACTATTTACCATTATTTTAATAATGGTTATTAGTTAATGTAATTGTGAATTAAGTTAGTTTATGTTTTTTCCTTGATAATGGTCTATGGAGACCAAAACGTCTGATCTTTTGTAAATAACAAAATTAAAACATTTGGTGAACTGGTATACATGTTACCAATGAAATGGAAGACCCTTATAAGACAATTAGAGAAGGTATGTAGGAAACATACAAGGTTCGAAATAAGCAAGGCATTTAACGAAATGTGTTTAAAAGAAGGTCTGCTCCCAAATTATACTAATATATATATATGTATGTATATATATATATATATATATATATATATATATAAACTAAAACGTAAAAGTCAAAAACATAGTAATAAGACAGACATTCATGCTTCTCACTGATTTCGGTAACAACCGTCTTCAAGAGAAATGAAGAATCATCAGTTTTTGCCTTCTTATTGAATTTCTAACAATGAAGTTTTAGTTATTTGTCCATTTGAGAACAAACATTTATTTTTTAAAGTATTTATATTAAAAATCTAAAACACAGTAAAGAAAATTACAAGTGCAACTAAGATCATTGAACTAAAACAAGTTTTCTTCGTCGGAGTCTCATTTATTCTAAAACAAGTGATATACAATATCTGGTATGGTATTGAAAAGTGTAGGAAGTTACAGTAGTATTTGAAAGGGCGAAAAGGACATGGAAAGGACACAAAGGGCTGGACCCAGCCATTCCGTCCCTCTGCTCTCAGGGCTATACCAGATGTCCTGTATCACTTGTTTCAGAATGAGTGAGACTCTAGCAAATTCCGATTGTTTTGGTTAAAAGAACTTAGTCACATTTCTGCATTACTCACTGTGGTTTATTTTTGTCACATGTTTATTAATAAATTTTGCTATATATATAATTAGATTTGTCATGTGCTATTCGTGTATATGTACACTTCCAGTATGTGTTTAGGGGACCCTGTCAATCAGTAAACATCGAAATACATTTAATTTTAATACCGTTAAGTTTATAATAAGCAAATAAGTAAATTATTATGTCTATGTAGTAGTAGTAAGTAGTAGACATATATACATAACATCATATTGTGTTAATATATTTAAATATTTTGTACTTTATACATATCAAAAAAAAGTATTTGAAATGGCATCGAGGTCTAATATAAATGTTTATAATAAATATAATTAAACATTATAAAACTGTTTTGCTCGATTTGTTAAAATACTGAAATAAAAGAAAAATTAAAGTTATGAATTAAAAGAAGTTGAGTTCAATGTTCCCTGCGTGTTGACTCTTCATATAATAGGAGGTTTCTTTTATACCTACTTAATTTTAGGTAGATTGCTTGCGTAAAATTTCAATATTCCTACTCTAAACGTTTAGCAACAAAAAAGTACATTAAATTCCCAAATACATTATATACTATACTCCAATTTTATAGGTAGATCCAATTTTGTCAGAAATCACTACTTATCATATTCCTGTAAGGAGCTTATTTGATCATAATTCTTATAGAGATGGGACCACTTTTGTAAAAAAAATTACAATTTTTGTGCAATACTGTCATTTTTTTATGTATAATAAACTGTCAATGACTTTCAGTTAATGCTAGTAATAGTTTAATAATAACAGAATATTTTCAAATTACTAGAGTTAGTCGTTTAGGAGAAAAAATTGGGAAACTAAGAGCACATAACGGTCTATAAATGAGTCTTTGAGGAGATCATATAGTACAAAAACTGTAAGGAACATCTACACTATAGAGTCTATTTTGGATTCATCAAATGGTTTGACAAGATAGTTGGTATATACCCAACCACCCACAACCCACTCACACACATACATAAACACACACACACACTAACAGAGAGAGAGACATGAATTTCCGAATTCCCCTGGCATTGTTTAGTTCTACCTAGACAGATTTGAAATCATACTATTTCCCGACTACAGTTGTAAAATAAACATTCCTCAAACATGGACTGACATTGTTATCGATTGCCCTATGTTTGACAGAGGAAGATCTTCATTAATTCAAGTAATCCTTGAGAATTGAATTGAATATAAATATATTTAATTATTTTATGATATTGCTAAAAATATTAACCTAGGACTCCTATGACATTTATTAAAATTTGCAACACTTAGATTGATCACAATGTTATATATTTTTTTCTTTTTCAGTTTGTTTTAATTTAGATTAAATCTATAAACCTCTACATAAATATTTTAGTTAAATAAGCTATACTCGATAAATAAACATAATTGTTAAAATGCATCTACTACTGAATAAATATAGCATACAGTAACAATGTTCAAAACAAACACATACACACACACACACTCAGAGAGCTTCAAAATATTGAAATAGAATTATTTCATTATTACTACAGTTATTCAGGGATATCAAGAATGACGTCTCCACACAAAAAAAATGTTCGATATAAAACTAACAACGCCTTTCGAACACTTAGTGTTCTTCTTCAGGTTGAAATCTGCACGGGATTCCCGTAGATCGACTCTGAAGAGTGAAAATATCAACCTGAAGAAGAACACTAAGTGTTCGAAACGCGTGGTTAGTTTCATATTAAACTTCTTTTTTTTTTTGTGTGTGTTGAAACGTAATTCTTGAAATCCCCCAATATGAGTATACAGACTGCACAAGTAATGAATTACTACAGTTAACTGATAGTAAAATAAAAAATTGATGATAGAATAACAGTTAAATAAGGAAATAAAATTAGTTGAATACTTGTTACAAACAAAATTATAGGTATATGTTTTATATGATTATAATAGAAAAATGAATAATTAGTAATAAGGATTATTGATTATAATGTTATAATCCTGATGATTACAGATTTATATACTTATAATTAACAAACAAATTGTAGATTGAAAAATTGTAGTATTATAGTTAAATAATCCGCCCATTAGAAAGGCATTTCATGAATATGTTTATTTTTTAAGCAAAATTATTAATATTATGTGGTGAAAATAAAAACTAAAAAAGAAAAAGAAATTTGAAAGTTACTTACTTCTTAAATCAAGCATCCAAAGCTTCCCGTTTTGATGTCTCCGGTATGAATCAGCAGCGATTTTCTAAAACAAAAAAAAATTAAATTTGATGATTCCAAAAATGTATGCTTGAACTGATGCTGTCTTGATATGAGTATGTCTTTTAACGTAGACTAAATATTAATTATTATTTATTAATCAGGTAGAGCCAGCAGTAAGAATGAAACGAGGAGAGCAAAGCGAAGAGAAGGCCAGGGAAGTAGGGAAGTACACGAACTTGGGTGCAACAGGTCTGGACTTGGGGATGCAGATGGCCGGGTCAATGGCGAGCAGCTATGTTGAAGAGAATGGCATGGGGATGGCAGAAAAGATGACGGATCAGGCGAGGAAGGTGGGAGAGGTGGCGAAGAAGGCTGGGGAGACGTTCAGCAGTGTGCTGGAGGCGGGGGCGTCCTTCCTGCCTTTCTGAATCCCCCGTTGTCACTATTCAGTCTACTTGACCATAGCTACCACTTCACTTTCCACCTACAGAGTATACTATTGATAATCATTAAATTTTCTTGACCTTAGAGCAACTTTACAATTTCTATCAAAACGCAGTGCTTCTAGTATAACAATGTCAGACTTTCACTGATCTTTACTTGAGATCCCTTTTTACTTCCCATCGCCCTCATTGCTTACAATATAACATTATCAACCATCTCTGTTTTTTATCCAACTTTATTAGATACCTTTTAACTTCCATTCCTTCCAATCTTTATTTCTTAGCATTTGCAATAATCTCATATACACTTTTCATCAAAAACAGAAACCTTACAAATTATGTTCTACGTCTTTAGGACAATCGCATTTATGTTAATATCTTTTCAAACACTTACAGGCCTAATTTTTTAGATAATTAACATTTTCATGGTAATATTAATCATGTTATATTGATTATAAATAATTGTTAAATCATAATTATTATTTATATAATAATAACCAACTTATTAGAAGAGCAATCCGTAACTATATGATATTTACTCATACCAGGGTAAATGGATAATACAAATTCTCCACACAAAAGAAGTTTTTTGATTTAAACTACGCGTTTCGAACACTCCCAGTTCATCATCAGGTAAACATCCAATAGAAGCAGTGTACGACCGACAACGGTTCAGTGAATGTTCGACGGTTGTCAGTCCTCCATTCCTTTCGTTGCTTGTTTACCTGACAATGAACACGAAGTGTTCAAAACGCTTAGTTTGAATTAGAAAACTTCTTTTGTGTGGAGACATTGATGTATTATCAATTTTCCTCAATATAAATAATAACCAAATAAGAATATTAAATTTGCATATTAAAGTAGTATTATATCTAGCCCTAGTAAAGTATATTGCATACTGAATTGCATACTGCGTATTAGTTGGCAGCAGAACTGAATAATATCAATCTTAGACTAAAGCATTTATTTACCATATATTAGTATAAAGAAAAACCTGCGAAAGTACTCTAGATAGGGATCAAGTAAGTATAGATAATAATAGCCATGATTAAGCATTTAAAGGAAAAACTGGTGGTATTATATTAGTTCAAATCGTCATAATAATTTAAACTTACTATAAATAAAACACCTACTTTATGTGCATTTCAAATGAAATATATACAAGAAATAGACTAAGCAACAAAAAAGTATATATCATTTGAGCTGTTTATCTTCCATATTTTGATATTAGTTGAAGATAATATGTTCAAATCATTTCTAATTTATATTTTATTTAAACTCGAATGTTTCTAAAGATATAATAAGAGTCAAGTTAATTGAACTGTTGGCATGGAAATAAGAGCATATATTTTTCAATCTTAAATTGCAAACAATTGTGAATTATTAATAATATATGATAATAATTATTTAATTAATTGATCGTTTAATAACTTCTTTAATAATTTAAATATGTATGTATTTTAAATAAATAAAATATATTTATGATATTTATATGTTTATAAGATATTCCTTATAATAAATGAAAATTCTGTTCAAAAATATGTTTTCGATGACACAAAATATCTGTTCGATGACACAAAATATGTTTTCGATGACTCAAAATGTGTGTTTGATGACACAAAATATGTGACTGGATAACACAAAACTACTCGATAATTTGTACATTAAAGAACGCTATAATTCAAGTTTTGTCATCTTTTGGTTGCACAGTTCCACAATTGGTTGCACAAGCTTTCAAATTCAATCATCAGCCAATTTTTTTTTTTTAACTTCTTGTACAAATGAGTTTTACTTTCTACTGATCATTGTTTTAGTTAATTTTAATACTAGATACATAATAGCAGCTCATTAGAGTTAGTAGTTCATGAGGAAGACTATGGTTTCTAAGAATAAGTAACGGACTACAAAATACACTGTTGCTGAGATATTATAGTTCAAAAACTATAGGGGTTATCTACACTATAAGGGTTCATATTGAAAATAATAAAATCGTCAATGAGATGTTGAGATTTGGACACATACACTCTATTTGGAGGAATGTTCTCAAGTTAAAAAAAAAGAATATTGTATGTACTATTCTTCAGTATCCACAATTAAAATTAAATTATTCAATTCTAGTACCATAGTTGTCCTTTCAACAGCAGATAGTAAAACCACCAAACTTTTCTCCAGATGTGATGTCCTGTTAAACACGTAGGTACTTGAAACAAACATTCAAGTTGACATTCAATTATTCAGTGACATGGCGGGTATAAATCATAGGTTTAGATGATTTGAGATGACCCACTTTGTTCTTGTTATCATGAGCCACTCAAACCGTATATCAGATCATAGTGGAATGTCCATATCTGGATGAGATGAGGGCCCCATTGATTCCTCAGGTAGTTCTACTTCTGTTTCATCAGAAGTGGAATGTCCATATCTGGATGAGATGAGGGCCCCATTGATTCCTCAGGTAGTTCTACTTCTGTTTCATCAGAAGTGGAATGTCCATATCTGGATGAGATGAGGGCCCCATTGATTCCTCAGGTAGTTCTACTTCTGTTTCATCAGAAGTGGAATGTCCATATCTGGATGAGATGAGGGCCCCATTGATTCCTCAGGTTGTTCTACTTCTGTTTCCTCGACCCCAATTTATCTCCATCAGTTCCTTAAATGACAGTTTCTACCTTCTATGTCTAACTTTTTGACCTTCTAATACGAGTAACATAGTGTGCTATTGTAGGGTAGAAAGCTAATGAATTGGTCTCCACATATAAATGTGGAGTAATTTGAAATCTCCACATATAAATATTGTGAGTAAATACCACATAATAACTGATTGCACTACGTTAGAATAGCGTGATATTACAGTAATGTTATAATATATAATGGAGTTTTATCATAAGTTAATTTGACGCAATATCATATAATTGATTTTGACGCAATAATGCAGGGTAATTAATTGTGTTTTATATTTGCATTTAAATTGTCAAATTTTGGACTATAACTACTACATTTTTATTAAATGTATATAATAATAAAATATGGCGCATAGTGTAAATAAAGTTGTTTAAAACTAACTCACACACACACATTGATATCATTAAAAAAGTTTCAAAAATGAACTCAAAGAACCTTAGAAAAAGTACATTCGATCAAATCTTGGAATTGAATTGATTCATTATTACTTATAGAAAAACACTATATTTGCATTAAATATATGTATATATACTAAATATGTAATATATAATATACTATATATTTAACTTTACTATTGTAAAAATCATCTTCAAGAGGTAACACTGTTGGAGCTCCAACACTAGGCCCTGATTGAATTGTCAACTGTTATTGACGAATCCCTACCACCAATATCCCCTGTAGACCGTGATCTATAAAAAATTGGTGAATTCAGCAAATTCTTATCTTCCTTTAAAGTTCTGATGCTCCCGTTATCCATAAGATAAATATATCTTTAAAGATTATAAAAGCCAAACACCATTACACTGAGTGATTTGAGAAGTTGAACTGTCAGTTTCCTTACTATAGTTATATATATATATATATATATATGAGGACACTCCGACTACTCGGAGTCCAAACACCAACCTTAGACTAGAACCAGTGCCAATAAAACTGATATATATATATATATATATATATATATATATATATATCAATTAAATGAAATTATTCCCCGGACTAAATAAACTACATTAACATAAAAAAAACTCGCGAATCGTGGTCTGCCTGCGAAGCGACTTGTTTCTACTTTCCTGATCATGAGGCCATCGAAATATATATTTATATATATACAAGAAATCACATAAACACGTGAAATAATAATCAATGATCAAACCACAATATAAAATGGGAAAAAAAGACTAAGATCTTTCAACCACCAAAACACTCTGACGAAGACCGCTTGTTGCAGTTGAAAGATCTTAGTCTTTTTCCCATTTCATATTGTGGTTTAATAATTATATATATGTTTAAACAACAATAAGAAATGAAAAAAAAACTAAGATCTTTCAACAGTTACAGGCATTCTTCGTTGGAGTTAAAAACGTAACTGATATATATATATATAATCGGAAAGACGATCCAAACTGGACACAATACCAGTTCAAAATGGAAGAAAAGTAACACACGGGGTAGAGAAATACACTTAAAACTCAAATTCTCGGGCAATCCGTCTTCAGAAGATAAGACAGAGGGAGACCAAGCACGTTGTAGACGCAAGTTAGGTTACTTGCTGTTGCGCCTACATCATGCTTGGTCACCCTTTCTCTTTTCTCCTGAAAACTGATTGCTCAAAAATTAAAAACTGGAAGTTAACATAGGATACAAAGAGAAAAATACTTATTAAAATCGACATTTTGAATAGTTGTTCGTCATCAACAATGAAGAAGAAGGCAAAGATAGATAAATGCATATCAAGAGAGAGAGACAGAAATAAAGATGTCTTCAAGGTCGTTGAACCGATTTGACTGGCAGTAACACAAAGGGAAACGAAGGAATACTCGAACCTGTCACTGCACGCTCCTTGAAGAACCGAAAAAGGAATGTGCATAAAGCCAAACAAGAATAGAGGTAAAAAAGCAATAAATTTAAGAACTACGTAAAAATAGTGTGAAGCATTTAGGAAAACATACTTTTGTAGCGGCAACACTGACGGAGGCCATTGAAGAACCAGGTGTTGCCGCCATCTTTTATTATATAATGGCAGAAGAATATGGATTGGATTTCATTTCAATCACAAATATGATAAAGAAGGGATTTCTTCGAAAGACAAATTCAGCTGAGCCTAGTGACCTATTTGCTTCTCTGACAGTCCAATGTAAAACAGCAGATATGCCTGAACGTCATATACTTGACCAATGCTTGCATGCTTTGCGGTTTTGCCGCCGACGATCTGGCCAGATCATGTAATATGTATAGAATGTTGTGTACTGTGTGGGGACCTATGTAGTAATGTTATATTAAAATACTTCTATTGTAAATATGTATCCAAACGTAATAAATAGTTATTAGAGCCCCACACTTTATAAAGAAACACATATGTAGTTAATGAAATTCCCTTTGCATTATTGTCACCTATATGCAAGCCAAAAGCTTGTTAAATTAGTAACAGTAAAAAAGTTTTATCTGTAGAATTTAAAATTAAGTAATAGTGATTAATGATTAAAAATATAATTAGTGAAGTATTCTAGTTTGGTGTAATCGAACCCCCACTTTTGGATTACAGTGAATTGTTCAGTGATAGTGTGTTATGAATGTCTCTGAACAATTTAACACGGACACTTAAAGCCAACCCTGAGTAGGTTAGAACGTAAATTGTAGTCTACCAGCAGATGATTAGTCAATGAAGAAGCTACTGCAAAAGTTAATACAATATGCCTAAAAGAATATTAGCTACCTGCTTACCCTAACATATAAATACATACCCGCTCTTTGTTGTTAATAATACGTGCTACTAAGTAATTTATAATACATAGATATTTAATGAAACCAATTTTAAGAAATTGATAACAGTGATAAGTGTTATTACCTTACCTATAATCACAATCATCAAATACAGGATACAGTGGATAGTGTTTATGTTTATTATACATTAGAATTCGTAATAATAATATTGATTAGGCATAATGAAGGTATAGTTAGCTTAAGATAACGAAATTGGAGTAGCTTAGGGTACTCGGTCTCACTCTGCCCTCATTGAGATTTACAATACCCGGATGATAATTCATACTAATTTATGCTATTCGGAAGAAAAAACAAAGTACGGAAACTTGAAAGTACGGTTTCTTCAAGTACGGAAACTCGAAGGTCGAGTGTATTTTTGTTTGATTTCATTGTGATCTGTTAAACGGTTGACTAGTATCATGTTCACAATAAGTTATAGTGTGAATTATTCATATATTATATGAATTCATATATAATCGATAGCAGACTGAATCTCAAACAGCGTCTCCAAAAGAGATATCAACTAGACCTGATCCTAATGTCATATTTGTAGTCAATCATGGGATCGAAGACTACTCAACAGATAGTAAAAGACCTATAGAAGACCCACTATGACATGGATTTGATCTGGTCACAAGGCGTAAAAGGTGAAAAGCTGGACAAGTAGAAATACCAAAATAAGAGTGCTCTTCTTATGGTTGGGCGATCTTTGTCATACCAGAAATATGGATATTTAGAAGAAATTTTAGTTGAAACAAATCGAGTAATTCATCCCTTGACTGGAGGTCAATGAAGACCCATCCTATCCAAAGCTTTCGTGCAAATCATATCTCCGATAGTCTCCCACCTGATGATCCATACTCTCCCCACGACTCATCTAGGTTCCCACAAGGCTGAGCATTGACCCCTTGTGATACCACACAATGAAGATTGATTCTACAGTGCGAGTCCGTCCTAAATTTGCCTAACTCAAGTGTATTTAGAGTAGGGATCTTTAACGAATACTTGATATCGTACAGGCTTGGGACTGACGGTTTACGTCCTTCTCCGAGCGACGACGTGCTCAGATTTGCATAGACCCGCATAGGTGGGGATCGAACCCCGGTCCTATCAGTTCAGAGGCGAGTACGTTAACCATTGAGCTAACCTGACGCCCTCCAAGACTCATTTACTTATAACAGTCAGACCAAACGACCACAAAATAACGTAAACGGACAAACCAAACAGAACACAACTGACATTTACTTACTATTTTCACTCTTACAGCATAACAGACAATTCAGCAGTAAAAGACCTCTTCCATAAGGTAGTACTTAGAGCTATTATGACTTTATGATTTTGATCTGGTCACAAGCCACAAAAGTTGAAAAAATCGTCGACCAGAGAGTTTAAATTAAAATATATGCACACATCTTTTAACTGGGCACCCTGTCATGCCTAGGAACCTATATTTAGGATCTCCTATGTATACTGTGCTCGACAGTATGCGGTGATATTTGCTCTTTGTTGGTTGGTTGCTTAAATAAATGCCTCTCATGACTTCACTGTGTGTGAAGATTTGTAATTATAAATAAATGAAACCAACAATATTTCTACGTATTTATGCGCCTTTAGATGATAAGTTTATTTTTCAAAATTAGCAACATATACTAATACGTTTGAGCTACCATGTACCTAAAAATGTACCTAATTAAATATTGTTAAATCTCTTGGAAAAACATTTATTCATAGCAAAGTTGAGAATAGTCCACTCCAGATGATTTACAGTAACTTGGATATTTTTTTTATAAGACTCGAGCCAAACAGCTTTATTAGATTTTAAAATATATTTCAAGAAATCCTAAAATCCTTTCTATGAGTTAATACTACTTAGATGTAAAAAATAGAAAATATACGTTTATGTGAAAATACAGCACATACATTGTAGATATATAAACTTTAATTCAGTACCTTTGTTTTTATCTTTCTTTGGACAGAAACATTACTTCTTTCCTTACTTTGTTGTACTTATAGCTATCGTAATTATAAATATGTTATAAGTATTGATTATTAAATTTTAATGTAAATACGATCTGATGCATATATTTCAATAAATAAGTGTTATATTTTCTGAGCAGTACATATAAAGGATGATTTTTTACTTCCTAACATATACTTACCCATTTTTTAGTGAAAAAGTATATGAAGAAAACAGATTTTGAAATATTGGCACATTTAAACACTAAGATGTCCATGGAATACATTTTTTATTATGTTTAAACATATTAAACATATGTGGCTGTGTGGGAGTCCATCAAAAATTGGCCTACAAGCCAAACCCTTAGGCAAATCTTCATGACATTTGACTAGCATGCATATATATAGTTCTTGATATGATAAAGCAGGGTTTCCCTAGTGGGCTCACGGAGCTCTTTGAGTGAGGGAGTGAGGAGCTCCGGGATCCTTTTCTTAAAGAAAACCAAATACTTTATATGGAAATATTAAATGGCTGCAAAAAAACATTTAATAATGATCCTTTTTTAACTCAAAAATCATTAGTTAGTATTAAAATTTGAAATTAATGTTTTCTTTTTCTTTTTTATTTTAGTAATTGTCTTGTTAATGCTCCCTGAAAAACCTTTGACCTGCCTAGATGTCCTGAAGTTTGGGAAACCCTATGATAAAGAACAAGATAGTTTACTTTTTGTGAAAACTAGTAATAATTTTAATCCTATCTTATGAGTGAATTGACAAAATTTAAATTTAAGCAAATCTATTTTCAATATGAATTTAAACTATTAGAAGAGGAAATATTAACCTAAAAAGGTCATCTATTCAGTTCTATCTATAGTATCTCGTCAGATTGTCCAATAGCAGTAATATTTTCGTTATAATTCTCAAATTAGAGTCGCAGTAAAATAATGCGTCTTAAATCAAGTAGCAACGAGTTTAATAAAACTTTTTAACAACCTTTAATAAATCATGTAATTATGATTGTCAATGAACTTGATAAAAGATTGCTAATAAAATTAATTAGCTAACGTTTATCCAATTTGTTATTAATTAGTTAAGAAATTAATTTTGATATCCGAAAAAATTGGATAACAAAATTTTTTGTTTTCCAATTTTGTGGATAAAAAAAAATGGACTACATTTTTCATTAGTGGTCCAAAAAGAAAAATGTAGACCGTTCCACATTTTTAATTTTTCTTACATTAAAGTAATTAAAAAAATATAAATATTATAATATTATTGTGAGAGATTAAAGTTTGTTTATTTATTTAACTAATTCTATTAAATGAAAAACCTAACTTGATTGTAGGTTTCATTTAAAACATTGCAGCAATGGTGACTGAACTACGACTCTTTGTCGGTGGCATTATTTCAAAACACTCTCAAAATCTTTAGGAAGATAAAATAACTTCTATCTGATTGACATAGTTAAAAAAAAAAAATTAAAGATTGATGTAAAGGATATCCGGTAAGGGTATTAGCCGATTGCGGCATTGACGTAACAGAAAAACAAAAAAAGTCAAATGTCTGCGATTTGTTTGGAATCTGTTTTGTTTGTAGCGGGACAATGAGAATTGTACAGACCGGACATCGATGCCTTTTAGATCTGTCTCTATAAAAGTTCTTTCCCCAGTGTCATGAGTTCATATTAGTTTGCTAGTACTTCCAATCCAAAGCATGACGTCTGTTTCTTTATTAGTAATGTTCATATGTTTGGGTGTATCTGTTGTAAGTTTTCCATACCTTCTATTTTCTCATCTACTAAATTCCTTATAATTATTTAACAATAAGTATTAGTGAACTATATTCTTTGAATATAAATTCATCCACTCAGTTCTTCAAGTCCAATATTGTTTACTATAAGTCATAACGACAAACTGCTAATCAACCAAATTCATGTACAACATAGTCCAATGCACCATTAACTTCACACTAATGTTGCACTAACGTACCAAGTTCATGTTAGCTGATGTACAACATGGTCCAATTTACTCTGCACAACACTAGCATCAGTATCTCAACATATTTATCTTTTATTCAAAATAAAAAAAATGGCAAATAGAGCTGTCCTTTTTAACCTATAATCTCTTTCTCTGTGTCACAGTTTATTTTAAGTATTATCAGTCCTTTTGGATCGTATTTCGTTTATCACATATATATTTATATATTTTAACTCTGACGAAGACCGCTTGTTTTGGTTGAAAGATCTTAATCTTTTTTTTTCCATTTCATATTGTGGTTTGATCATTGATTGTTATTTCACGTGTTTATGTAAAATCTTGTTATATATATATATTATATAATTATGATATATATATATATATATTATATAGATTTCACACAAACACGTGAAATAACGGATCATGATCAAACCACAATAAGAAATGTTGCAAGAACAAGACTAAGATCTGTTCAACCGTAACAAGCGGTACTTCGTCAGATGATGGTTTTAGACTCTGACGAATTATAGACTTGTAATATGGTTCGAAGATCTTAGTCTTGTTTTCCCATACTTATTGTAGCGATATTGATCATATATATATATATATATATATATATTATATATATAATAATATCAATCTTTATGATATATCATCATTGATGACGGTCTCCAACTGTTGCTTTGCAAGTGCGCTTGGTGTCCCTATCTCTACTCTCCTGATGATGGTTTAATCGATAATTATAACTAGTAATGTGTCGTATCTTTACTCTAGACGATATTAATACTTTACTGTAAAGTCGCATGAATGAATAATACAATCTTTATTGAGGACCATATGCCCAAGTATACAGACTGGGGTATGCCGATACTGAAGCACTGGGTGCTCCCACAGGCTTTTTGCCCTTCGTTCCTTAATAACAATTAATAAATAATTAAAAATAAAAAAAATAATATAATATACAAAAAAAATAATATTAAAAACAATTAAATAATAGTAATAATAATAATAATAATAAACAACTGTAAAGCGCATATATATATATATATAATATATATATTCATTTAACTCGTAGGTTAAAAAGTGGGGATACACCTATATTAGACAATAAATTAAATTTGAGAAAAGAATAATTAAATTTAATAATAAATTAAAAAACTTTTTTCGGTTAGTAAATATGCGAATAAGATAAGAAAGTGAGTCAAACTGCAAAGATAAATTAATTAAATATTCTGATTAAAAGAAAATCATGGCCACTATTTTCTAATGATTTTATGCTGATAGACTCCCTGGAAAGAACGTACCATCACAGCTACCTAGTATGATAGCATTCTATATAATACAGAAATTCTTCGCAAACTAACGCCAAGACTGGAAAAAAACCTCCTGGAAAGTCGCAGGTGCACACAAATCAAGGTTGTATAAGAAATCCCCGATTAAATGTTGATTGAATATTCTCCGGGATTTTCCGTACATTCTTGATCTTATTCCTTTGGATTGTTTTCTTCTCTAAACTAAAAATAGACCACAAGCAAGTCTATCATCAAGTAAGAAAGGCGACAGAAAATACCATTATTAAACTAGTGCAAATAAAATTCTCCTATATTCTTCTAAAGAGGGTAGAGAATCACATGTAGGAGTATAAGAAGGGATTATGATTTTTTTTTAATATAATTGTGTCTATCATTAATTTTTGAATCATCTCGTATATTAGGCATTGAGGGAATGACATAAATAATGTATACGAGGAAAAAATCAGTCTTCACCGCTTGGATTTTATTATATCACGCGTTTCAAATACATAGTGCTCTTCATCAGGTTCATCTACAACATAAACACAAAAATGTATAAAATTTCTAAAGTTAAATAAAGAAAAAACCAAAATTTTAACTAAAAACTTGGTTTTTCTTTTATTTAACTTCAGAAATTGTTACACCATTTTGTGTTTATATTGTAGACTAGTAAACGTACTCGTCTTTGACGGAATCAAAAATTCTATTTTACTTGGTATTCCAAAATGTCATTAGAAATTATAGAATAGTAGAAAATACCATTATAGTAGAGTTAATCAAATGCCTCTGTATACACTACTTTAGCTATCTGTCCTTCAGGTTCATGGAAAAACAAACAGTTGGAACCTCTGACTATTGAGCAATTAAACTACAGTTTACCATGTGAGAAAAACTTTGTCTGGCTAACTTGAATTCCTGCGTTATATAAAGTTTCCCTTTTCGACTTAGTTAACGTCATTGCGAAATAGACTCTGACAGGACTTTGCAATCGCTAATCACTCTCTTTACTAACTTGTAAGTTCTTTCCTCGGCTTGATATAGCGTAAGAACTTGTTTGTTGATTTTTCTTGCCTGTTCATATTACAAAACTATTTATTCTTAAAAGATAGCACATCCTTAACGCTGGGAAACACCATTTCAATGATGTCAAATAAGCATTATATTCATATGCTCAAATGAAATTAAAATCAACTAACAATACCTACTTGCTACACCTGTGTATTTTCAAAACAAACATGTCTGTGAAATTAGCGAAATACAGCTTAAAGCCCCATAACTTCGCTTTTGCACTGAATTACTGAATTATTAATCTATTCAGAACCTATATTTTAAGTTAGACATACACAAATCTAGTGTAAAAGTTTCAGCTTGCTGAAGTCTCATGCTGGCTGAGTTTACTTGTGACAAACGTTTTTGATTAAACGTCCATAACTTCACTTCTACGTTGAATTTCCAATCGATTCAGAGCCTATATTTTAAGTTAGACATACAAAAATCTACTGTTAAAGTTTCAATTTGATATGTCTTACGGTGGCTGAGTTTCACTTGTGACAAAATTTTGCGGACAAATCGACAAACTGACAGAAATTTTTCTAAGGGTGGATTCGGTTTCTCCAATGTATGAAACGTAAAGAAAAACTTGAAATGAGTCAGTTCTAGGCAATGTACAGACAAAATCATTCTTTTATTTATATAGATATGATGAACACTAAGTGTTTGAAACGCGTTTTATGATAAAATCCTTACAGTGGAGATACTTAATCTATTTTTCCTCCCTCTCATGAGTATAACCACCCAATAACTGCTTGAATAGCTCATGAGTTAAGTAATGTTTATTTAAGAAACATTTATTGTCTCTTAAAACTTTGCGTCATGACTGTTTCGCGAAACTCATCGGTAAACTTTGTATACTCTATCTTTAGTTGTTTGTAGGTTATTTTCCCGAATGCCCTGTGCCTTTGTCTACTTTCAATTTACAAACTATTTAAAACCTAGAGTTCTCAAAGTAATTTTATTTCTAAATCTATCTTTGACTTACGTTCAAGGTGACTATTGAGTTAATATGAGTAATGGTTAACTAAGTCACTCAGCAAGTAAAGTAGCCACAAATGAAACTTTTTTTAACACCCTCGAAATTACTAAGCTTCTGGGTAAATTCAACATCGGAAATCCTGGATGTTCATATGTGGAAGTTTATAAACTTTAATAAAAAAAAAAAGAAACAACCAGTACCAGATACCGTTCAGTAATGAAGATACAGCTCAACCTTCGTCATCTCCTAAGATGGTGTGCGCAAGATTTATAACTCCAAACCTTAGGCCCAAATCACACTAAACCCTAAACCACTTCAACTCAGACCAGTATTTACAAATGACCTGCCTTGTCATACGAAAATTACAATCCTTTGAAATTAGATTACCTATATTCCATTATTTATTACATATGAAGATTACTTTAATCAAAATATCATATAATGAGGGGCAACATTTTTGAAAGTAAATAATTTCAAAAATGTTAGTTTTTTAACAACTTTATTTGTTTCTTATTAAAATATATAAAAAATGTATTAATATTTTACAAATATATTGACATAGCTTCTCGACCACTGATTCATCAAATACTAATTTAGTTATTGAGGATTAGGTCCAAACATTAATAACTTCTGATTATAAGCCGACGTCTCGCCGAAATTTGTTCGGTATTTTATTTCAATAAATTTTTAGCCTTGAGAATGCCAAACAAATTTTGGCGAAACGTCGGTTTGTAATCAGAAGTTATTAATTTTTGGACCTAATCCTCAATAACTAAATTAGTATTTTACTACTATAGTTAAAGAATGTCAAATATTTTAAAGAAATAATCAATAATTATAATTAACACCAATTAATTACAGCTGTGTTAAGATGACTGTGGATAAGGTTTGTGTATGCTGCAGGTTAGTATAGACGGAAGTCCTGTAAGAGTGCGCAGAGGGGAGAAATCCGAGAAAATGGCTTCCCAGGGCGCTACATACACCAGACTAGGAGGCGTGGGAATGAGCTCAGGAATGCAGATGGGTGCTTCGGCTGTCGGCTCTTCCATGGAGGAAGGAGCCTCTGAGTTTGCAAGTAACACAGGAAACTCTCAATTTGAAGATCAGGCTATTTCAGCAAGCAAAATGATGTCTGAACACAGTAAGAATTTTGGAAATCAATCTGAAGAAGGTGTTGAAAAAGGAGCTGCAGGAATGGAAACTATGGGTGCAATGGCACCAGTATGAATAAATTATACACAATATTACGTCTTTATTCTTATTTGACTTCTATTTTTACCATTCCTTAGTCATTTTGTCACAATATTAAGTTTTCTTCTTAGAATTCGTTCCAACATTTAGAGACCCTGTCACAAGTTCTGGCTTTGTAAGGCAAATCAAAATTATTCTATATTCATAGACAATAAAGAAATGTTAATCCTTTTTCTCGAATCACTCCTTTTTTTTTATAAGATTCATATCAAATCTCTATAAAGTTTCTCTAGCATGCTCAAAAATGTTCAAAAATACGCATAACTTAATCAAAGAAACAGGAAATTGGTTACACAACATATCACTTGACGAAATCATTACTCCTCAAGTCCCCAGGTCGCTATTTCATCACCTTTTAGTTGTAAAGACAATTTGCCAACTTTACCAAGAATACTTTGGTAACATGTAGTTATGAATTACAAATAAAGAGTATTAAATTATTAACATTAAACTATATAAATTACCGACCCCCAATAAAAGCTAGAATGAATAAGAGCGCTAGATCATATTGTACTCTATATTTCATCTTACAGAAAGAACAGTGAAGGATATTGCAAGAGATTAAATTGATTTGATTAAAATCCAAAGGCTAATGAGTCTTTTAAATAAAAGGCACAGATAATTCTTTTTTTTTTTAATATGTTTACAAAAAGTCACAACAATGTAAAAATAATATTACCAGGGATATGAATGGCAGAGAAATGTACGATTTACAAAAAGACGGAAGGGAAGAATAGTCCAGTGATTATACTTTATTGCATAGAAAGTTTCAACGATACTATGATAAGTGTAAAAACAAGAAAATAATAATAATTCGCTTTATATAGCTGACTGCGAAAAGTCCGTCAGCCTCATCCTCTTCAGACGTCACTGAGGATTTCTCTGGATACGTAGAAGGAGTACTTAGGGCTAGAAGATTACTATTGTACTAAAGATTCTTAAGAAAGCTTTCATCAGCATATGCTTAATATCCAAACTGTTGCGGTACTGAGATTAGAATAGATTGTTTTATTGGCACACAAAAGGGCAGCCCCATCTCTCTGTGGCTCCCCATAGCTGAATGTCGTAAATCCAAATGACCATAATAACAGATTTGTAAAGTAGCAGTTTGTTGTCAGTTGTTTATTTTTGAATGATGGTTCAATAAATGAATAAGAATTCTTTAACATTCTTTAGTCCTATCCATTTCATTTTGGTTTGGGGAGCCCAAGTTAAACGTCTGACAACGATCACTCCTAAGTATTTGGTGGTAGTAGCTTGAGGGATCGGAGTTTGCTTAAGAAAGTTAGAAGAACCTGCATCTTGACACAGCCACAAATAAATAAAATAAACATTTAAGATTAAAAATACTGGGTAAAAACAAAAAAAAATCAATGGAATCTGCAGATTGAATAAATATATAATTTAAAAAAGAATATAAACATGTGTTTCATGGCTAAATGGTGTTTTAAATTTCGAAATAAGATATCATGATCTCCTTAAACACAATTTTTCCTTCATATTTAGTTACTGAAATGCCAACTTTACACAAAATAAATATTGCGACCAGAATTAGAAAGGCAAATACAGGTGACTCCTTGCCAAGGGCAAACTTATTGTCAAATAAATGAGAAACGATTTGATCGATAATAACCTCATTAAATAATTGAACAGTTCTAATGTAACTAAAACCATTTATCAATTACAGTGTAATGATGAATTTCTCATCTAATTGTATATTAACTTAAAATATCTATTCTGAAATTCCACCATTGAAATGAACATTCTGAGCAAGGCTGCCACCTAGTTTTTTAAATTTCCCAAAATTTGACCTCAAAAATCCTTAAATTAAGATAAAAATCCCACGATACCCTAAAAGAAAATAACAACAAACAATTTACATGTTTTGATAGTGTAGTGTTTCATTATGTTCAAATGTAAAATCCCTAGATAGGTTAGGTTGGTTGCAGTAGCAGTCCAAAAGGGAGCACACAAAGGTCGAACATTGGTTATTTGTAATACCACACAATAAAGATTGATTCTATAATGGGAATCCTAAATTTTGCCTAATTTCAGTTGGTTTAGAGTAGGGATCCTTAACGGGAACCTGACTTCGTACAGGCTCAGGTTCGAGACCAGATAGACGGCTTAACATCCTCTCCGAGGGACGACGAGCTCAGATTTATTCATCTCCCGCGTGAATTAATCGAAGGTCAGAGTGGGAATTGAACTGCGGACCCACCAGTCCAGAGGCGAGCACGTTGCCACTGGGCTAATCTGGTCACCAAAAAAAATTCTTATTAGTACATCTAATTCTTTCCTTTATTTCACGAAGAGAACCACTTTTCAGGTTTTGATTTAATTGATTTGATAGCTCCAACAGCTTCTTCAGTTTATCTGTATTGTAAAGTTTTTAGGGAAAAAATTATTTCTATATTTTCGACTAAAAAATATCGTTGACTTAAAAAAATTATCTCAACATTGAGTTATAAGAATGTTGACTGTCACCTACTGTAGAAATCATCCCTTGCCGAAAGATAAAGTATTAGGGTTAAAGTAGAGAGAGAAATAAGCCATTATTTAATTCTTGTATCAAAAGGAGGAGGAATTTCATTTGAAATTGGATTAAAGGCCTCCAACTTATCAACTGGATCTGTGGCCTTAGAGTCTGAAACAAGATTAGGAAGGGGATGAGGGTTAACACGCATTACAACCTACTTTAGGATCCTATTCGTCAAAATTAGTCCATTTCCATTTCTAGAGTCTATTCTATTGCATAAGCAGGACTTTATTTATTAAGTTTTTAAGTACACAATTCTAACGTAGTGCAATCACTCATTATATGGTATTTACTCATTGTGGGGTAAAAAGCTAATAAAGTGGTCTCCACATATAAAAATTTAATGGTATAAACAACGCGTTTCGAACACGTAGTGTTCTTCCTCAAGCATTAACAAAAAAATACAATTACACCGCATGTAATACGTGTTCGAAACGCGTTGTTTATACTATTAAATTTTTATATGTGGAGACCACTTCATTAGCTTTTTAACCTACAATGTACACAATTCTAATTACGTGAAAATATTAGGTTTCAGTGAATTTTCAAGATAAATCCTAATATTCCAAAATATAGAATAAACTCAAAACTCTATTAAAATTACTCAGTTGTGAATCAGTTAGTATACATTTTGTACTAACTATTATAAATTATTGAAAGATCAACATTTAAACAAATTATATTAAAAACAAACGAAGTGTTGGAACTCGTGTTCTTCAGTTTTGTTTATCAGGCTATTTAATAGCATTCTACCACACCACATTCTTTTTATTCAACATAACGAAAATAAGAACACCCGGTGTTTAAAACGCTTTTCTTTATAAAAAAAACTTGTTTTTACTGATATTTTTCAACAATACCCAATCTTAAAAAAATTCCTCATGGATGACAGACCTACTCTGAAGCATTCTCAATTTATTTAGTTTAATTAAATACGCCCACTTCAAAAATCTAATTAGAAATATTTCATCAAACTCAAATTTCTATTAAATTTTACGCAAGGACCCTATACAGGCTTCTGTATTTGCTCAAACAAATACTTTTTAGATTAAAAATAGACAATGTGACAAGGAAGAAAGTGGATAGTTGGTCCATTTTCTTCTTGTGAACCAGAATTATTAAATTGTTACCCTAACAGTGATTATTATCAGGAAATCAATTATTAAATTTTAACTCTGTACAAAGGCCAGTTGAACCAAAAATAAGTATTTTCATGATTCATGAAGTACCTCTGCTATACTTCGATATACTACACACAAACCATCTATAGCTGGGACTTTTATTTTAAACCAAAAACTGTTTATACATGATCTGTCATATGCTACCAATAGCGTGCTGACAAAGAATTGAAATCTCCCACTAATATCATTATTAAAATAAGAGTATGAAAAATATATTCGAGTCTCAAAAAATGGGGGTCTCAAAACATGAGAATATGAGGAAAATCTATTTTTATGAAAATTTACATAATTTACTAAAATTTTTATAAAAACATTTAAATTAAGATTTGAAAAAAGAAAATAATAAAATTGTTCACTTCTAACGTAGTGTAATTACTTATTATGTGGTATTTACTCATTGTAGGGTAAAAAGTTAATGAAATGGTCTCCACATATAAAAAAAAAAGTGGAGACCATTTGTTTAGATAAAATTTCATATATTTGTATATAAAATCCTTTCAAACGACCGATACATATTATTAAAAGTAATACTATTTTTAATTTATGCTCAGTCAGATATTTATAAACCAGTTCAAACCGAGTAATTTATCAAGTATACTTGCTTGTAATATCTCTGTTTAATATTAAAGCAATAATTGTTAAAAGTTTGTTTATTCTCTTAAAACTTCACTTGTTAAAAATATTACTAACAGTTAGTAAGAGGAGAGATATTTTATGCAGAGAGTTTTATACTATATTTGGTATTTCAATGTAAGAAAAAGATTTCAAGAGTCTATCTCAACTCTGATATCAGCTACTAACATGTCTTCTTAGTTCATACTGGTATCTTTTAGTTAATTCAACTATTTTCTGCATTAAATAATAATCAATTTCAGTTTTTCTTAACTGTTTAAGTAAGAGTGGAGAGAATTTCAAATCAGACTGACTATTGATTTTCAGAAGGTAATTGCTAATGACAAATCAAATGGTTTCAAATTACTAACAGATATATACATCGTTTTTTCTTGTTTTTTAGCTTAGATATACATTTTTTTTTTGAGTGAATGTTCCAATAAATCAGAAACATATACAGTTAGTTTAGGCTTAAAGAAATACTTCATTTCATAAATTATAAGTTTGAAATTAGTTTTTAAATTATTTTTAGGGGTTAGATCTTAGAACAATTAGAAACTTTGTTATCAGTTTCATCCTGAAAGAGAACTACCCTACCTTGAAAGACTCCAGTAATTCTAAATTTGTAAGTTTAGACTAAATATACTGTCTAGAGAATATTCTAGTATATGAGGGACTATGCATGATTATGACGAAAAGTTCGTCCAAAAATAGGTAAACTTTGACTTGAGCTAAGGGCTATTGCAGCAGAACAAACTATGCATCATCTTTGAAGAAGAGTAGACTCAATGCTTTTCATTTCCCAAATGACAAAAACTAGCATCATTGCTGGAATCCAACTCCAAAACTTTCGGTGCTAGCAACTCAAACCACTATATAATACCTCAACCCTTCTACATAGTAAGTTGAACAAATAAAACCAAATAGTACTCCTGGTGCAGTGAAAATTCAAAGCAAAACATTAATTTTAGGCTAAACGTGAATATTGTTTTACTAATTTCTCAATTACTTTATATTTCCCACTCCTGCTTTAATAAAGATAAAAATAAATAAATAGGAGAGATTTCTTTAACAGTATTGATGGCGGAATATTAAACCAATCCTTCAAAGATGGCCTACAAAATAATTACTGTACGTGATAATATTTTATCAAATACAAGCTTATATTTTCGTTGTACTTTCTATTCAGTTAAAAAAATAACTGAACTGCTAAATTAGTTCTGGCGGATTAGGGCCAATATAATAAGAATTATTATTATTTAGAACCAAGTTAGTACATTAGACATTGAATTAATGGTTAATAAAATGTTATTTGAAATGATAACACTTTCATATGTTTTCAGAACTTGCATTATACTACTTCATTAAATATAGATATTTAAAAACTTAATATAATATTTTTTTAATTATTTAATATTTTAAGTGTTTTCTAAAGAATACTCGATATCAAATAGTGTTGCTTCTTCAGAAGAACTAACTGATACACATATATATCAATATTATAAAAAAATATAAAAACTCGGTTTGAAAAGGTACTAGCCAATTGAAAATTAAAATTTCAATTTTATATGCTGTAATTCTTATTTACAGTGATTGTAGTAAATATAAAGAAAAGGACATCATTAAAGAAATAACTACAGTAGGTCAAGTCTCTGTTGCATAAAAAAGTTCAACTGAAGTAAATTTGAATATTGCCATTAATTCTATCAATTATTAGAATGTAATTCCCCCCAACTTTATAATATTTATAAAAAAAAATAACTATTTAAATTAATTGCTAACCATTTGTTTAGCATTAAACAGTCAAAAGAAAGAAGAGATGGCTATTAATATTCTAAACAATATAGTTGCGTTTGATAAATAATAACAAAGTTATTTAAACGACAAATTTAATTTTCATGATATTTGTTCTTTTTAGTCCACCATTATTATCAAAAAACTGCAGTAATAGGTTATTCTTAGTAGTTCTTAATAGATACATAATTAAAATAAAGTAATTAAATACAAGGAGATTGTACTTACTAAAATATTTAATAACTTTCAGTAAGAATGTTATGAACTTGTAAATGACTCAAACATAAAAAAAAATGAATATTTCTAAAGGTAAGTAGTACTTTTCTAAAAATAAGTATTTTATAAAAAGAAAAGTGTTTTGTTTAATGGTATTGTGTTACAGGAATTTTTTGCAACTGGCTCACAAAGGGACTAGATAAAAAATTTGTGAAAGAAATATTCATATTCATATTCATAAAGGAATATTTCTATTCTCTTTTTAATCAAACATGAATAGCTATTATTAATAACATACTTAACTTTATTGATTTAATGGAACGTATAAACCAACCACAGCATTTGCCTCTGAAGATATTAGATCAAAAAGAATAATTAAAGTTAAGTTATGAATTAGTTTTCCATATATACGGTTTTTCATTTAGAAAATAAAACTTTTTTTAAACATTGCAATCTTTATACACTTATTTTATATATATAATTGCAGATATTTGTCTAACAAAATGTAATGTTCTAATGTTTGTATTTCAGCAAAAAGAAATGTAATTTTCTTCTCTAAGGCACAAGACATACGACACAATTTCATTTCAAGTGGATAACTACACCCTACTTTTCTCCTCTGATTGAAATCTGAGAAAAAATAAATCCTTAAATGAAGTAGTACATTAAGTAATAGCACTTATGAAATCCCTTAAAAAGTATTTATAAATTTCATATATTGCTTCAGTTCATTTGTTATTAAGTAAATAACATTATGTAATCAGTGAAAAATTATAATTAAATACAGCATAATTAAAAATGAATGTACAAACTAACGAAGAAGTTTTATTAATTTAAAAAGTAGGTTACGGAAGTTTAATTTGAACCTGGAAAACTGACCATAACCTATAATAGTTTATTTTACCGTATTCCATAGTCGATATTATTTATAAAGTTATATATACATATAAATGATAAATATATCATTAGAAATGTAAATATATTAATAATAATCATAAAAAATATATATTAATCCATCTGTTATATCTTTTACACTAAACAGATGAAACAAAATTCACGTCTAACCAATTGTGATAGGTAATTCATATTTTCTTTGTAATTTACTATATAAAATAAACAAATCTATTGTAAATAAATGGTGCAACAAATATAGAAGATCAATGCTAAAAGAAAAGTGATATTCATTTACCTTTTGTTTTATGTAGATTCAATGAATATAAAGGTGAATATTATAATCTTTGTTCAAGCGGCAGAGACCCAGGAGGGAGGTTACTAGTTGATTACAATTTAATGCTTTCCACTTTAAGGTTATACTCCTCTAAAGACCTAAGCAAACAAAAAATTGATATTAACAGAATAATATGCATTCTTGTTTTAATAAAGCCATGCAATTGCTTTTACTTTGCAGAGTTAATTTTTTTTTTATAAATTAAAAAAAAATATATACTTTAGTTAGCGAATGCAACATTTTAAACTTTTCGATAAAATATCAGATTTTACAATTTGACTTGAACAACTAATTAATACTTATATAAAAGAAATCCATTGAGCCAGC
Source organism: Hermatobates lingyangjiaoensis (assembly GCA_026182355.1). Taxonomy (NCBI): domain Eukaryota; kingdom Metazoa; phylum Arthropoda; class Insecta; order Hemiptera; family Hermatobatidae; genus Hermatobates; species Hermatobates lingyangjiaoensis. The sequence goes on along the minus strand of JAPFBL010000065.1, from coordinate 1,978,696 downwards.
TCAAGTAAAAGATAACTTCATCTTTTATTCCTTTTTTTAATATGATTAATATCTTAAATTATTTATGTATTATTATTTTAAAACCATTTGTTACAAAGATTTCTCAGTTGTTTCAAAATATAATTCCTATCATTTTCACCTCTAATATAAGTTGTTCATCATAATGTTAATCACATAAATATCTTCACATTTATTAACATTATTTTTGCATTTTTTTATATTAGTAAGGCTCATTGGTTTCCGATATCCTCTATTTAGATAAACATAAGTTCTTGTATATTTTGTTTACGTATTTCATTTATATATAGCTCTATTTATAATTCTTGTTAATATTATTGTTACACTTATAAATATATAATTTAAAAGTTTTCTTATTATACTAAGCAAACTTCTATCTTATCACCTCCGTAATCACTCTTCTGTTCATGTTCCATTCCTTTCTAATAATAGTAAATATTTACCGCTAATTGATAGATTTCTAAAACAAGCACATCGTTTCTATTTAAATTTGTTTCTTGTGATTAGAAAAATAATTTAGGTTAAAGATATTTCTTTATACTTCTACATAATACTGATAGATTGTAATAAATGTTACCAGATTTTCCATGAGGCATATTTCATTAAAATAGTAACAGCATTATTTTGTGTAATAGAAAATATGAATAAAAACCCCAATGCTGGAAAAAGTTGTAACTCATTTTTTTATTATCCAAAGGTATCAATAAAAGTTATCGACAAAACAAAAGTTTGTGACTTATTTTTTTTTGTATATTACTTGAATGAATTAGATTATACAATCATGCATTAAGTCACACTATGCATTATTACACACTACATTCATTGGACAACAATTAATTACTCCAAAAACAAATGTTGGGAGGGAAAAGAATTTTTTATTAAAAGATAAGAGAAAACTCAAAACTTAAATGGATGAAAGGAACGAGAAAGGTATTTGCACAAGGTATAAGGTGGCAATTACAAAAGAGGAGGGTAAAAAAATCTAGAAGAAAATAAAGAATATAGATGAAAGTGAACATGATAATGTTATTACAAAAGAAAGAATGAATCATGTGGTTACTTAAATTTAAGTTATTTTAAAGTCACTCCTTTTTATGAATACATAATTTAGGCAAAATTATAAACAGCTTTAAAGCTGTAGTTTCTGATCTCAGTGGAAAGAAATTCTAAATTCGTACTTGAAATGCTTACATGGACATCTGGTTATCAGTTACTCGTGGACATCACCTTGAATAAAGTAAAAATGAAAAAAATAAAAGGAATACTATCTTGAAACATATTCAATGGAGAAGACGTCCCCCAAATATTTTATGTGGACTGCAGAAATTATATACACAATATCCTACTTACTAAAATGTTACAGTTTTTTTTTTAAATATAAAATCTTGTAAAACATTTTAATTTGTTAATAGACATCTTTTTAACTTAAAGTTGTTATTTCGATTAAATATTGCAAACAAAGCTGCACTTGTAACTTTGGATAGATGTTAATGTCTATAATAATATTTTGAATTGCATGAGTTAATAGAAGCACACACATTTAAGTATCTTTCTCTGACTTCAGAATTTTTTTAGATATGTTGTTTTTCACTTGACTAATTTAATGACTAAGAGTAAAAAACCGAAATCAGCCGCTCTAGTAACTTATTTCTTCAAATCCTTGATCTATTTCTTATATATTACTAGCTGATCTACCCGGCTTTACCCGGGAAACAATTTAATTCCAACTCTAATAATAAATTACATATAACGAAAACAATTTAAATTTTCTATTGTTCCGTATAAACTTTTTTGAGATAAACGAAATTAATACAGAATTAAAATTATAGATTACGCAAAAAAGATATTATCTAACACTGATTATAAATTGCACACATTGTCTAATACAATTGGTAGTTGATAGATTAGATTAAACAAATAATAAAAAGAATATTTTTTGCCAAACAATACATCAGGAAATGTTGAAAGAAGTCTAAGCTCATTAAATGTGATATGTTTTATCTGTTAAATATAATGACACGAATATAAACCACAAATCGTTTCAATTAGGAGCCAGTTAGTTGAAGAGACTAAGCCATATTACATTACATTTCATTCAATAATTTCAATTTGAAGAATTCATACAGTTTTAAATGTTTAATTAAAATTATATCAGTAAACAAAATTGTCTCTTAAAAGTTTGAATAACAATATTTTGATGAAATATTATTTGTTTATGAAGAAGCATTGTATCGAAAAGTGCCAATTGAGTTCTAAATGCTAAATTCTAAATATATTTTTCATTATGTAATGATAAAAGAAGTTATTATGTTAAGAACTGTATTTATACCCACAAATACCTACATACAGTGATTAAGTTTTATATATGTACATTTTGATTTGAATATTTCTTCATCCATTTTTTATGCTGTATATATTCCCTTATAAGTTTTACTGATTTAGACGTTCATAAACGTCTTCTAGTTAGATATCATTGATATATATAATAACTTATCATTTTGCCTATGTGGCGTAGGTCCGGATACTAATTACTAATAATTAAATATTTTAAACAAACAAATTAATCAATCAGAAATAAATAAAGAAGCCTTACAATTATTAAACTTCAACAAAATACTTTAACTATTCTTTTAAGATTAGAATTAATGGTTCAAATACTATCATTATTATTCGTAATATTATCATGCATACTTAAATTAGATATGAAAAGTTAATTGTAAGCTATTGATAATAACTAAAGCTTTGTTAAAGTTAATAAGAAACCCATATAAAATTACAATAATTGTCTTTAATGTCAATCTGAAAACAATAATAAAATTTCTGGTACCTAGTTATTTCCAATTGAACAAAGCATGTGGAAAAATTATCATAAAGATTAATCTACCTGTTGCCGCCATTACCAATTAAAGTCAAAATGTAAACAAACAGGTTATACAGCCAAATTTTTGAGGTTTTTGGGCCCTAGGGGGTCTAGGTTAGGCTGTCCCCCAGAGTTTAATAGTCTAAAACCACCCCAAGACCTATAGAAAGTGCCTTGCAAAAGAATTTTTGAAAAAGGTCCATTGTAGGCCGAATGCATAAGGTACAAACATACATACATGCATACAGAGCCACGAAGAGAATGTATATATAGATGAAAAAAAGGAAACCTTTTCATTCCTCAAACACTTATTCCAATGACATTTAAATGTTACAATTTTCATTGGCTAATTATGAAGAAAAATTATTTTTACATTTACTTTTCCTCTAATTTCAGTTTATACTTTATATTACGATGAGGTACTATCAAAATTAAAATAAATACATATACACATCACATTGTGTGATATAAATTTTAATTTTTGGTGAAGTATGATTTTAAAAAACGATTAAAGTTTATTTGAAACCTTTCAGTATTGCATTTCAATTCAATCAAAAATATAGACTTCTCACAAGTAAAACAACATTAAATTGAAAAAATGGACTGTATTAATTTGAAGAGTGTAATTATTGCTTATCGTTAGATTATATGTTTATGCTTCTTTGTTTGTTGTTAAATCCTTTGAAGTTATTGTTATTTTCCTGTATTGTATGCATTAAATGTGTAAAGGCTTATGAATGAAGTGACAAATATTAAGTTTAATGAAAAGTTAATTTCCAGCTATATAAGGAGGATATGTTTTATCAGTGATAAATTCATAAAACATTATTTACCAAATGGTTTAATAATGTTTATTTGTGAAAATCATGTTAATGCTATTCAACTGTAAGCGAAATAGTATAAATTATATGATCATGAACAAAAATCCATTTTGATGGATTTATGAGTACATGTTTTGAGGTCACTTTTTCTATTTTTGGCATTTCTATAATGTTGTCGAGATGTGTTTGGATGGATGCTAGAATACTGTGAATATAAAATTTTGTAATCACACTACAAGTTGTAGCCATCAGCCATAAATTGTTACAAATTTGTATAAAATTAAGCCTCTTGAAGTTAATTAAATCAAATTAACACTAATCATGTAAGAACAATACTAACTGCGAATTACATTGTACTGGAATAACCAGATATGCACAAAAAAAGTATTTGTTTTGATGTAAAGTAGCTTTGTCATGATGTTAAACTGTTGTATAAAAATAGGGGTCATGGATCAACAAAAAGCTGTACTCCTGACAAATTTCATTAAAATCTGTCAAATGACATGAAACAACATTAAAATGAATATGGAAAAATATGATTGTTAATTCTCACTGAAATCTGAGAATTAATAGTGCTTTTATTAATGACGACGACTGATAAGAATTATCACTACTGACATCTTGTATGAATGAATACATCTCAACATAGAGCTTAAGTCAATATAAATATATCTATAACAAACTTATACTTACACTCCTATAAATAACAGCAAATATTTAAATGCAGTATAAATACGGTTTTTATAAAAATTCTTTGAGTTCATTTTGCATGTAACACGTTTTGAGTTCATAAACACGTTTTTGATCCATATAAACGTGTTTGGTTTGGTTTTGATCCAAAACCAAACTACACTATATCCTTTTTATAAGCAACTATAATGTTTTTTATACCAAGGTTCTCTCTCTCTTATAAGAAGCGTAAGGTTCTGAATAAAACATTATGCAAACACGAATTTTTCCCAGCAAAAGTTTTCTTTGATACAAGTAAATAAAAAACGTTACCTATTTAACAGTAACTGTAATAGAAATATACATTCTCTTGTATATTAGATAGAGAGGCTGTCTTGTCCTTTTCATTTGTAGTCATTTTGGAGTCAAAAATTTTATAATATAAAAGATTAACTGTTTTTATAAAGGTTTCTTCAAGAAATTAATAAAAATATTTATAGCAGCCTTCTTCTTTCTTATAACTGTTAAATATCAAATGAAAAACTACTACTCTACACAGTATGCAAAGCTGTAGATGAAGGCATGTACACAGCTGAGCATCAATTACATGAATGATTCTTCAATTCAGACAGGTCATTAAAGCTGGTCTTGTATAAGAATTATTTGGAACGTTCTACATAGCTCAGGAAATAACATCAGATAACACCGCAGGTTATTATTTGTGATAGCTAAGAATTTGATATGTTAAAGTTTTTTAAAAATGTTCTTTTTACAAGGTATAGAATTTTCTATTGATCTAGTACATCAAAGGATTTTACTTTTTTTTTTTTTTAATTTAAATATGCTAGGAACTTTGTGATTATACTGAAGTCGTTACTAAATAATCATAACGTGTTTCACTTTTTTTGGTATAATGTTTACTAAGTTGTGTATAGTAATTTATGCAATCCTATGCTTGGTTTAATTTTTGCATTTGCTCATTATTTCAAAATGTTCAACAGGAGAATGTATATTTCCTTTACAGTTACTGCTAAATATATTGAGTTTCTTATTTACCTGCTATTCTTATGGAAACGTTTGCTGGAAAACATTCGTATTCCCATAATTTTTTATAGATAACCTAAGAGAGAGAGAGAACCTTCTTATAAGAGAGAGAACCTTTTTATAAGAAACATTATAGTTACTTATAAAAAGGTCTTACTGTAAATGTTTTTTGTCATTTATTTGCAAGATGTAGTCATAATTCCAATTTTTAGAAGAAAAAATATCTGTACAAAAAATCAAATTTTAAAAGTTTTATTATTTTAAAACAATGTGTACGATTTTTGAAAAAAAAAGTTATGTAAATATTTTCCTTACATAAGGAAGTATGGGCTGGTACAATTCTATAGGTCATATTTTGAGAGAGCATTTTTTTGCCTTCCTTTTTCTTTCTTTAAGCATGCATTCAGCTTCAGAAGAAACTGATAGCTCAAAAGCAAATGTTTTATATTTCATTCCTAAAGCTTTAATACATTCAATAAATAAATGCAACAATAAAATAAAATACAACATCAGTTAAAGACCACTGAAGTCAGAGAAAACGACAAATGTATCTGCTTCTACAAATCCTATGGAATTATCAAGAAACATAATTATAAACTGTAAAAAATATCAAAGAGTTATAACAGCAGGTTCTAAACATAATTACAACATTAAACTAAAAAGATGTCTATTAAAAAATTAAATGTTTTCTCATTTTTTTATTTAAAAAAAAAATTAATGAAGTAGGCTGTTATGCACACATTTTCTGTAGTACACATAAAAGATATGGGGACACATAAAGGTGCCTTCTTCATTATATATTCTTCAAAATAGTATTTCTTTTATTTTCTTGTCTTTTTGCTTTCTTTTGAACAGAAGGAGGCATCCAGGAGTAACTGATAACAAAATATCCATGTAAGCATCACAAGTTTGATGCAAGAATTTCTTTTCACGGAAAACAGAAACCAAAACTTTTACAAAGTTTATATTTTTGTCTGAATTATGTATTCATAAAAAGGACTTCGACTTTAAAATATTTTAAATTTAAATCGCCAAATCACTGTGTCATCTTTTTTAATAAAATTGAATAATTTTTTTAATTTATATTCTTTATTTTCCTTTACATTTTGTATACTCATTTTTTGTACGTCATCTAATAAACCTTACAAACACCCATTTCGTTCCTTGCACTCTTTTAATCATAGTTTTCTCATATCTTTTAATAAATATTTCTCACTTATATCCCCAAACATTCCTTGCAGTAATTGACTGTTATATCTATAATAAATTCATCGATAACAAGATTTCACATAAACACGTAAAATAAATGACCAAACCACAATATGAAATGAGAAAAAAAAAGACCAAGATCTTTCAACCACAACAAGAGGTCTTCTTCAGAGTCAACAAAATCTTGTTTCAGTTGGGTTTTTGACTTTGGCGAAAGATCTTAGTTCATATTGTGATTTGATCACTAATAAAATCATGTAATATATAAAAATACACAAACATCCTTGTTGTTTGCTACTTGTATAAATACTTTTTAGAAATAAAAAATGAGTTGAAAGTTTTTTGCCATTATCTGGGACTTTTGCAACCAATGTATGTCCTAGATATAGTCTTATCTACCAATATAAGCTACATATTACAGATCATACTATAAACTTTTTCCTAAAGATTTATTAAAGTGATACTCTATTTCACTAAACCAAATTCAAACAAATCTAACCAAAATAAGCATTGTAAATATAAAATACTGGAGTTATATTTTTAATAAAATATGCTCCTCTTTATTTAATAATATTAAATAAAGCATTGCATGAATGAATTAGACGGTAAAATAACAGAAATATAAATAATGAAAAGCAAAAATATAATTTCGGTTATATTGGAAAAACATAAATCTAATAAACTTTATCATGTAAAGTTAGAAATATAATTAAACTAAATACACGAAATAAATTAAAATATTGATCACAACAAACATAAGGGGAAAAGTTATAAAGAAATAATACTTTTCAAAGAATGTTATATAAATTGTTTCCTAATCATGCAAAAACCAATATAAATTTAAACTATTCGCTTTAGAATAAGATGATAAGAATAATGTTTAAAAAAGTAAATAGGACTATATATAAATCAAACACATAAAAAATACATTTACCTAAGTAGAATATCATAGAACTCTACATTATCTACTACTGGTTTATGAAATTGCAAGAATAAATGTGATGGCATTATTTATGTGATTCGTTTAATATAGAACAACTTAGTATTAAAACTGAATATTATAACAATCATATTTTCATATTATTAAATATCCATTACAAATGACTTCATAATATTTGATGAAAAAATAAACTGTAGCTCAATATGTGAATTAAATATTGTTTTAAAGTACATATATGATTTAAAATATTTAAAGATCATAGTGTATTAACAAACTAATTTGTGTTTATATATAAACATCGTTTTATTATATATTTATTTAATCACATTTTTATACAAAAACATGTTTAAACATTTCCAGTTCTTTATTCAAAGTTATATAAAAAATAAATTTAATATTTCATTTCATTCAATTGCTTATGCCAATTTTAATGTTTATGGTAAGTGTATTCGAAATTATTGTATTCAAATTATGAATTCAATAATTTAATCAAATAATGTATATAAGTTACAATTGAATGTGAACAATAATAATTGAACTACTAAATGGATGTATTGTCTATCTTTCATTAATTTGTTATATTAGGGGAATTATATTAGTATAAATCAAATGTCTATTCCATCTCTTCAAAGTAGGCATACATTTTTAAAACATGTATCAAGTTTTCAAACCTTCCAATCACATGAATTGTTCTAATTTTTCCCTTTTGCTTTCAAGAAGGATTGAATTCTAATAAATGAAAAAAAGTCCTAGATCAAAAGAACTTTTTTTGATTCTTTAAAGTATTTATAGTTCCAACAAGTCCACTCAGTGTAGCTGATCAAGAAATAAATTTAAAATCCGACAAACCTATTCATATTCTAAATATTCTATTTTGGTTTCAAAATATTTATAGATAACTTCAACCTGATATTTGAAAAAGTATTTATCAGATTTATGAATATGACAAAACTGATAAGTGAAATAATATAGTATAATAATATAATATAATAATACTTTGAAAATATAAATAAATTTAATAATTCATTTCATCCAATTGCTTAGGCTTGTTGCAGGTGTATTTGAAATTGTGATATTCAGTTTAATAATTTTATAAGATAATGTATATGAGCTACAATAGAATGAATGAAAAAAAATAACTGAACAACTAAATGGATATGTTGTCATCTTTTATTACTTTGTAATATTTGTGAAATCATATTGCCATAAATCAATTATGTATTCCATCTCTTCAAAGAAGGCATAAATTTGTAAAAAAAAAAAGGTGTCAAGTTTTCAAGCTCACCATTCCTTTGAATTGTTTGTCATATTTGAGGGTCATTTTTTATTATGTCAAATGTCCCTCAGATTCATAGGTTAAGGCGAGTTCTATTATTTTTGAACATATTTTTAAGATAATGAATCTGCAGAAGTTAAATAATTTTCTAGTTGGAAAATTATTAAAAATCAAATCATTGCTTTGAAAAGTCATTATATAAAAGTGAAAAGTTGTTACAACATAAAGTTATTAGAATTATTATTATTTTGGTAGATATTCGACTTACTTAGTGAGTGTACCTCAAACTCTCGAAAGAACTTTCCTCCAGTTTTTAACTAATCAAGCTAATCATGTGATTATAAAAACTGTGGATTAAATATCTTTATTCAATCATGATTTTCACCAAGGGTAGCAACCTTCAAAGACTTTTGTTTTGTTGTTCTAACCATTCAAATAAATTTGGCATGAAAACTTGGAACACGATTCATGGGTAAAGTAATTGGTAAGAATTCATACAACCCTTACACATCAACATAAGTAGTACAAGGTCTCATAAGACCCAGGTAACTTGAATGAAATGTATTTCGTTTATTAGATATAAATTATGTGTCTCATATGTGGTTCTAAACTAAATGATATACATTTATATTAATTTCAATTAATTTAAAAATTAATTAAAAAAAAAAATTTGGTACTGCTTTTTCAGGTTATCTACAATGGAAAAATATCTTTGTCTGGTATCTACACGACGCATGTTATAAAATATATATAACCATAAAGAAAGTGAAATAATAAAATAATATTGCTTATTAAACGTACAGAATATTTACAACCATGTATACAAGTAATGAAATAAACATTTTTAATTCAGTTTACTAAACTTAAATACTATTTGGCTTCCACTTGGTGTTATTTTTCCAATTTCAATCAATATTTATTTTTGTTCTTTTTTTTACAAGAGATAGAATTTTCTTATCATTGTGATTAATATTACATAACTGGTGTGTGTTAAAGTTGTATATTACCTACTTCATCTATGTTATGTACATGTCAAGAATTGCTTTATTATGATATCTACATCTAATCTAACATCTACACTTTGATATGTAGATATCATATCAAAGTGATTCTTGACATGGAATTCATATAGATAACAGAGCAAAACAGCACAAAAAAGTTATTAAAATGGTAAAGGCTTGTGTTCTCCTGTGAGCATTTATCTTGAGCTAACATAACCTACCTTTTGAAACTATTAATTGCTAAAAGGAGGAATGTTTTGGCTTTAAATACTCCATTGTGAACTTGAGTATTCTTATTTTCTAATTAGTGTGAAATCTACAGCATTCATTTTGAGAAATTAATATTGATAATAAAGATAGAATGAAAACTGAATATTCAAACATTTATAGTTGTATGTAGTTCGTTACTTTATATTTCATCAAATGTGACGTCTAATTTACTTAATTTGTTTTCCCCACTGTTACAGAAGAGTTAATGAAACACTAAAAGCTCTACCAATGCAATTAATGAACATTAATTTAATTCTAGAAAAGGGAAGAAAGAAACATGTATTCCCTACACTGAAATACATCAGAAATTCAATATTCAAAATTGAAAATTTATATCCAATTAAGAAAATGACTCAGAATCGTTTTTCAACTGTTCTCTACTTACATGTAAAATAGGAGTGGAATATATAAGAAGATTCAGATTTCATTTATAGAGATACGGGTTTCACATAACAAAAGATATTATTTCCACCCAATGACTTGAATGGATTTGGCATTTTCAATTGATAGTTACACGAAAGTTTAAAATTACTATTCCAAGAATGTCTTTGATAGCTCACAAAAGAAACATTTCTCAAGCTTACTTCAGAAATCTTATCTTTGGCCAGAGATGATATTTATACAAACAAATCGTTTATTATTTTTCTTACACTGATATTTTCGTTTACATATAATTAAATCTTTTAAGTGAAAATAATGAAGAAAGAGTATTATAGGTTTAAACTTCTTATTAGTAAACTTCTTTTAATTATAACCATCAACTCAGATTGATTATGTCAATTAATAGATAACTAAATATATTCATCTTTTAATTCATATTAAATAATTCATAATGAGTCACAAACTATTACACTCGTCAACAACAACAAAAAATGTATCATGGTGCCTAAGAAGTTTACCTAATTTAAGGGTGCTGATTCCAGAAATCTGTCGTTTCTTTCTCTATCAGGTCTAGTTTTCTGCTATGGTATATCCCTCTCTGTAGGAAGACGATAGCTAAATAAAGACAGGTAAATCGAAGAAATAATATTTTTATTTAACTGTAAGACACATATTAATTAATCACACCAAGATATTTTCAATACTTATACACATACGTAAGAAATACATTTGGATTTCAATGTATATTCTCACAAATATTGCAAAACACATTTGGTTTGTTTAAGCAACGTCGCCTAGGAGAGGATGTAGCCATGCATAATTTTTACTCCAAAAATCTGCAACGCAAGTAAAAGCTTTAAGGTTTGTGATGTCATAATCATTTAACATTGATCACAATTACACCCTACAATTGTAATTATGATGCCAGAATGTATTTAGAAGTACGGCCTAATTTTAAGGTCAAAAAGGTTTGAAATAGCAAACATCTCAATAACTTGATCTGATGGGGAAAAAATTAGAATGATTTTCGATATCAGCACACCTAAATTAACCTAAATCAGATTAGAAACCTTGGACACCAAAAAATATGTTGACCAGTGTTATTAAATTATTAATTATTATTAAATACAAAATAATGTTTACTTCGTAAATAATAGACGATCAGAAATAATATTTACATTTAAAAAAATTGCAAAGGCAATCAAAATATAATTTACTCCATTAAAGGTGATTATAAATAAAAATATTACATTAACTACATAATAATTATAATTTTCAAATGTATGGTATTAGTTAAATGAACAATTTGGCATGTTCTTTCTAAAACACGACTTCCACCAATATCACAGGCCATATATGGCACCAAAGGACTCCTTTTCAGAAATATAGAATTACTACCTGATCGTGCATGGACAAACCCTAAACATGAACACATGTCATGAAGGAAGAGATAGAAAAGAAAAAATATTTCATAAATTAAAAATAAATATTTTAGACTAACATATGTATAAAAATTAATAACATATGAACATGACTTTAGAGCTAATCTAGGACTTTATGTTCTTTTTACAGTAAATGAAAGATATTGTATATAATTACACTAAAGATTCTTGAGCAATTAGTTACTAGTAAGTTTAAACAGGTTATTTACATCTTTTTCATTTAACAACTCCTCATAACCCATTGCTTCTCTTCGAAAACTTTTTGAAAGAGCAATATATGGGTCCTTACTTTTGTTTTTTTTAAGCAATTGTTTAAATATTTGTTCAGAAAATATTGAAAAGCACTTTGTAGTCAAAGAGTAAATAATTTTATGGCTGTTTAATTAGAATAAAACTTATTTGCAATATATGTTAACATTTCTATTGACTGATCCCGTACAAGTTAACTTTTACTTGTTAAAAGTTTATTATTTACTAGGTTAAAATTTACTATAAAATCACTTTTTCTTAATTAAACACACTTGTTTAAAGTTGGTATATTTTCTTCTCTCTCTAGTTTTGAAGACTATTATGAGTCACAATTCAATAAATTGAATAGGTGTACTAAATTCTATAAACCTACACAAAAACACACACACACACAAACACACACACACACACACACACACACACACACACACACACACACACACACACACACACACACACACACACACACACACACACATACACACTGATGTAGCTGCGATCACCACACCCCACAAACATGGAAGCATATTATCATGGACTGCCCCCTATTTGATAGAGAAAGAGGACCTATCAAACGAAAAATAATACTGAGTTCTAACTATATGTGGCTACCATCAATGGACAAATTTGTGACTTCAGAACTAATATGTGATTTCATAATGTTCATAAACAACATAGATTTTAATAAATTTTAATGTGTGTAATGTGTAATCAATCATATTTGTAAAATGCGCGTAATATCAATAAATGGAGCATGCAGTTGCAATTGCTCAAAAAAAAGAACACACACACACACACACACACACACACACACACCACACACACACACACACACACACACACACTCTACTCAGTTCTATATATTTTTATAGAGATTTGTTAATGTCGACTCTTTCATCAATACTAAGTATAAATTAACATGTATATAGTGATATGTGCGCTGCAGCGCAGCAATTTAGTGTATAGATATCACTGCAAAATAGGAGACTGCGAACTCCTAAACTCTCAATACATCGGTGTAACAACCACAACTTTATCTAGACGCCTCACGATGCACCTAGCTGCAGGAGGACCTAGCTGCAGAAAGGTTACATAAAGTGAAGCTGACCAGGGACATGCTTACAAACAACACTGATATATTATATCAAGAAAGAGATCAGGTATTATAGAGGCCCTGAATATATTGGAAATGAGGCCCAGTAAAAATAATCAAACTGAAAGTTTTGCAAATGTATTGAAACTGCACATGGGACAGTTCCAACCTCAACAAATAGGGAATTTGTTTTAGGTTTAAAACTCTGAGTTTTAAAGATAAAACTATTGGACAGTCATTATTTCATATCCCAGAAAACATCAAAACACTAATTAGAAAATTAGAAAAATTAATAAGAAAAGAGAGTAAAACAAACGTTCAAAAAGTGTTTAACGAAATTTGTATGAATGAAAATCTGCTCCCTAATTATACAAATATATATATACACTAAAAGTAACAAATATACAATCAATGAATAAAAATTAATTTATGAAATTAACTTGGCATAATAAAATGATACATTGGCAGACATATTGTTCAGATGAACTGACCCTGACAGATTACGAAGTTAACCTTTGAGTTCAACAGTCAGTTTATTCTTTACTGATCCGTTCAAGCGATTAAATAATAAATTTGTACCACTTATTTATGGAGTCAAACGATTCTTTTTATCTTTATAAAATAATGTAATGATTTTAATTCAATATTATTCATTAATAAAATAGATTAATTAATACAATTTTATTGATTCAATTCTGATACCGGTATAATAGTAATCAAAAAGAACAACACTGGACCCTAAAATTCCGTAATAATTGAAACTGAGACAGGTTTGGAAACAGAAAAGTTTGAAATTGGTAACACTGGTAAGTGGTAGCCTTATGGAGGGTAGGGAAGGGCTATAAAAATCTAGGCTATTCTCTTCCACAGCTTGCCTTAAATTACAAACACAAACATCAAATACAGGTGGATACGGGTATTTTATGTTTATTATACATTAAAATAAGCAATAATAATATTGTTTATGCATAATAAAGGTATAGTTTGCTTAAGATAACGAATTGGAGTAGCCTTGGCCTCTCGGTCTCACTCGCCTTCATTGTAAATTAGCAATACCCGGATGATTATTTATGCTGTTCGGAAGAAAAGAAAATCCGAAAATTTGAAAGTATCGATTTTTGGGGTACGATAAATCGAGGATCGAGTGTATTTCTAATATAATTGACTAATGTAAAATTTAGGACTCCCCATGTATAGTCAATCTCGTTTCTGTCCATTACTGAAATAGAAACCAAATAACAAATGAAGCAAACTTTCCATTTATAATTTGAAGGTGACAATAGCACTGCCTCTTAAAAACATATTGTACTTCCCCCTTCTTTACTAAAGTACTCCAGCAGTTAGCTTCAACGCCTCGAAGAAGCTCAGCACTTTTTCTGGGGCTAGCAGTGAAAGTTTTTCTATGGTTTTGTTGAGTGTCCCGAAGCACTTACTTTGCTGTCTGTTCAGCAAAGTTGCCTCTTCTTTGCAGAATCTGCACAAACCATCATTGATAATGCCCATTCAGGCTCCCTAAGTGACTTCCTTTCTCCTTCGTCGGGACAGTCTTCTTCGGGTCCTTAGGTGCACTTGTGGGAGGTTGGCTCCCACTAGTTAGCGCTTTTGAACCCTCTGCGCTTCCGGATGATGGTCTCCGGACTTCTTTCTCCTTAGTATCATACAGGGGGAAATCCCTAAAGCTCTGTCGGTGGTACCACATATCGGGGTAAGGCTATTAACTCAAGGGAGTCGCCTGGTACCGTTGATTCTCCATTCGTAATACAGTAACCCCTGTATCATCCATCCTTCGGCACAGATCACACAACGCCTTGGATTGAGGCTAGGATAAGAGGAGAGGATTTGAGAAGTTGGAAGGATGTGAAAGGAAGATGGTCAGGCCCAGCCCCAGGTCACCTCTCCTTCTCTTTCGTTTGTCCCTGCATATAGCAGGTTAACAGGGTAACCTCGCGAAGGCCGAAAGCCGGAGTTGAGTGCTAGAGGCCATTAGAGGCGCATAATCACTCCATTACTACCCCAACTTTCCATCTTAGAAGAAAATTAATGTTTCTCAAGCCTCAAGATTATAATGGTGAAATTATGGTTGTCAGGATGTTATCACCTGCGTTAGTTCGACCGGAGCGCATTCCCAGGCCTACTTTTCTTTTGACACTCTAACAGAGCTGCTACCAAAGTTTTAAAGTCAACTTTTGCTGGATCAGGCAATAGCCCTAATTAAATAGTCCTAAAATTATGTACTCTTTAACTACCAAAGTGCTTTTAAATATTTTCTGAACAAATATTTAAACAATTGCTAAAAACAAACATAAAAGTAAGGACCTATATATTGTTCTTTCAAAAAGTTTTCAAAAACAAGCAATAGGTTATAAGGAGTTATTAAATAAACAAAGTCCTAGCAAAACTTTATGAACTAGAAGTACACAAGAACAAAGTCACACGCTGTTCTCTTGAAGAAAGGAATCAACTGCTCTAGCAAGCCACTTCATCGTTAAGTTACCCCAAGTCACCAACATTTACATGTTGTAAAATGTCAACCATCACGTGATTTCAAGTCTTAACCGTTACGGGATGTCAAGTTGTCAACCGTTACATGATGTCAAGTTGTCAACCGTTACATGTTGTCAAGTTGTCAACCGTTAAAACTTCTTTTCAAACTGACCTTAACAAAGTGAATCTTTGATTTTTCACTATTAGTTCTAATATAAACCGATGAGATTTAAAAATTCTTAATCATTAGGAATTGCTAGACGGATTTTCTTTACCCAGTGAAGTGTCAAGGCGGACGAAACTACTTTATGGTACAATTTTTCCTTCCTGCTAAAATTTCTGTTGAAGACTGGGTGTCAAGTATATTTAGCTTGCTAGTAAAATGTTTTCTCACTTGAAAATTACAACCCTTCTATTACTGAGGACATAAGTTAATAAAGTGAAAGGGTAAGGAGCAAACAACTCGTAAACTGTTTCAATGTATATTCATAAAGCTATGAAAGTAACCATGCAAAAACTCGCTTAAGGAATCAAGTTACGACTCAACTTTACTTTCATTTGTAAATAATTTATTAGTGTTTGTGTAGATTGCTATAGATAGTGAATAAGTTTTGTTCTTTTTATTGATCCTCATAAATAATATTTGAAGGTATGAATTAGAAAAAGTTAATATACTTTTAAATGGAGGCCAGCTAGTCTTGTTGATTACTTGCTCGCCTCTGGACTGTTAGAACCTGGGGTTTGACACTCCCAACTTATTCACATAGGAGGGGAAGAAGTTGAGTACGTTGTCCCTCGGAGAGGACGTTAAGCCGTCCGCCCCGAGCCTGTAAGAGTCAGGTACTAGTTAAAGGTCCCCACTCTAAATATACTTGAGTTAGGCAAAATTTAAAATCCCAATGTAAATGTTAAATGTGTGGTATCATAAAAGGTCAATCTCTGGCCTCTGTGTGTTCTCTCGTTGTATGACCACTACAGCCTGACGTAACCAAATTTAGGCATGTTTTACAAAGCCGTGGTGACGGTGTCACATATCACAGTGACTTGCGTGCTCGCTTTTGGATTGGTATCAGGGTTCGATTATCGCACAAGCCTCGATTTACTTCACGTGGGACGTAAAACAATAGTGTTCTTTGGAGATTCCTTTAAACACCATTTACGACAAATACACTTGCTTAAGCAACATTTGGGACTTCAATAGTAGAATCAACACGGAAATGTAGCGATGTTGTGGAAAAAACCCATTACTAAAATGGGTCAAATTAAAAATGAGCCATAATTTCCTCCCCTAGAACAGTACTAAAGGTGAAAGCCTTACAAGTGTGGCCGTTGACAAATAAATACAAAAAATCTGGAGTGGCCTACACTCAACTTTACTATAAGTAAACTTAATATCAAGTTTCATGAGTATGTAATATATAACGTCTCTTTTAGGCATAATGTAAACATCTAAATGGGATATGATTATTAGTCTTTCATTCCTGAGGTAGTAGAGATAGTGATTGACGGACATATCAATATATAAGCTTATTTTTGTATATCACACAGCTGATGCAAATAATTTCAATAGTATGACTACAGCAGTAATAACATTTTTGAAAAACCCAAGTGAACATTTCTAAAAACAAAATATTCTCCTACAAGAGAACATGGCTTTTGTTCAAATAGCCAGTGGATTTCTTACATCGTTTACTTGACATCCTTCTACATTGAATATTAAAGTAAAATTTTCAAATTTAAAACAGAAAAACACCCTTTTTTTCTGTGAAAAACATCATAAACAGCTAAGGAAATGTTGTTTTAACGTGATTTATAATGAAAGATGTACGATAATTACATTTATTAATCTCTAAACGAAAGATTTCAATTTTGAATTATCTTTTACATTTTTTGTTTTTTACAGAATTATTATACTTTGAATTTTATGGCTTCTTAGTATTTAATAAGATCATTTTCCTTCCCCTTTGTCAAATAACATATATACGAATTTTTTCTGAGTGTGTGTTATCATTTTCCTGCACAATATTATTCCTCTTACATCTCATATAAGTAAATAAACAATTTAAATTGTTCCTTTATAAATATCAATTTTATCTCAGTGGAATCGCTCAAAAAATTTCTAAGTCAATGTAAACAATGAAAAAAAATATAAAAAATTCGACAAGTATAGCAGGTGATCTCTTAGTCTAAGATAAACAAACAGTTTTTATAGAGTTATTGCTCTTTCCCATTATTGAAACTTCATGATTTTTTTTTTATGAACTGCTAATTTTTTGTTCCATTTTTGGTCAAATTTTCATTATTTTTTAATGAGCCGTTTAGCGTCAAAAAAACATTTTCTGAAAACAGAAATCGTACTGTAACGCCCCATTAGCGAATGTAATTTTGAAAAAAAATATTTCAACTCATTTTCCACATAATGTTCTATTTATAGGCATAGTTTCATTCTTGTCCGTCAAACAGTATGGCTTGTATCGCTCTCACAAGGTTTGAGATAGAATCATAAGTCAAAATTTGTACATTTTATTGAAAAAATAATATTTCCTGTTGTTATAAAATTCTGAATATATTTTTCGTTTGTTCCATTTGTAACCTCAAAGATAATGTCAAAATTTCAAAACTCTAGGGTTATCAGTTTAGGAGAAATAAATGTTTTAAAAAAAACGGTTTTTGGCAAAAAAAGTGGCTTTCCCATAATGCATAATTCTTCCCAAACAATAGGGATCTTCGCCTTTATGGGGCCCATTTTTGTGTAAAATATCAACTTGATCCATCAAAGATTCTGGACCGTAGCGTGGTAACAAGCAATGCTAACACACGCACCCACCCACACACACACAGACATCATCGTAAAAACGTCATAAAACGACTTCTGGGACCTCAAAACATGTAATTCCGTCAAAATCTCGAGATCGAATTTTTTCACGATCACTATACTTTACTTATAGTAAAGTAAAAAGTTCTACAAAATATACAGGAAAAAAGTAACCAACAATTTATAATAATAGGTAAATTGGAAATAACTCTAGATGATTAAGTCTAAAATAAAATGTAAAAAACAATTTTTCAGGTCCCACATATATTGAAATCATCCAAACATATTTGAAAAAACAATTTGTAAATTGAAACATCTAAAATTTTTAATCTAATGCTTTCCTTATCTCGATCACATATATTTAACACTATTTTTCTTTTTTATCGAGTTTGGTCTGGCTTCAATAATTCAACACCTTTAAGCCAACGTTTCGTCTATATTTGTAGACATCTTCAGGGCTACATCAATACAGAATTTAATTACAATAACATGAAACATAATTATATTACATTATTTAACCAAGGTAATTACATAACTACATATACCTAACCAAGGTATACTACATAACTACATAACCAAGGTAATTACATACATTAATTACCAAGGTAATTATGTATATTAATTAAATAATGTAATATAATTATGTTTCATGTTATTGTAATTAAATTCTGTATTGATGTAGTCATGAAGATGTCTATAAATATAGACGACACGTCGGCTTAAAGGTGTTGAATTATTGAAGCTAGACCAAACTTCGATTAAAAAAGAAAAATTAGTGAAAAATTTTTAATGTATAATAAAGCGATGTTTCGGATATATTAGTCTATTGGTTTTGTTAAAAAAATATTTAAATAAAGAGCACACATGGCTCCTTTAGTAGTCTGTTCGGTAGTAAACCAGAAAGTTTGTTGACCATTGTCCTTGGTTATTGAAGTTGGTAGGTACATGCATTTAGTTTAGAATTCCGGAATTAGTTGAAGACGATATTATCTTCTTAGCTGGGTCGGTTTACTTGCAACCGTTTGAACCTTTTATCTGAACTAAATCTTTCCTAGCGGCTCTTCCTAGGCTGTCTGTTGTAACTTGATATATGATAAAGCTTCCTTTGTTCACTTTACTTGATTCTAAACAAATATCTTTTTACAACAAAAGTAATGGGGCTAACAAATAAAATTTGGAGTGGACCACAATCAACTTTACTATAAGTAAAAAAAATTGTGGAAAATCTGGAAAATTATTATGAAACACAAAGACAATCATTTAATAACTTCATTCATTCTAATGCTCGAGTAATATAAATGCCAGTTATAATATAAATCAGGGTTTTTCAACGTTTCTTTACTTGTGGACCACGGTGAGAACTCTGATATAAATGAATACATTGTTCCAGCCAAGCTGACAAGATACGGCTGATGGAACTTAACAGTTATAATTTTTTTAGATCAATATTCCCTCATTTATTATTTTAAGTTTTGAGACTTTTCATCATATAATACTCATATTAATGCAATATTTCGAAATTTAAGAATTTATTTATTCACTTGAAGAATGGGTTCCAATTAGCAACCGATTTTACATAACGAATGAAGATGTTGCTTTACTTGTTTTAATGTTACCCGAATACGATAAGGTTTTTCCCATATCAACAACCAAATGTCAAAAGGATTTGTCAAACAACGTTAACTTGTGGAATTTACAATATATTCTGTATTGACAGACACCCAGGTGCTTCAGGATGGCATGATGAAAAATGTATTCAAAGGGGCTAAATGCTTGAAAATCCTTCAAAATCTAAAAAAAAAATGTGTTTATTACTATATTTCATGCAACGAAAAACATTAAGATGCCTGTTAAGAAGGAAAAATGAAATCTGTCTGAAGAATAAATGGAAAATAGGGACCCATATTACCCTTCTGTTGCAAGAATAGATTTGCCGAAACCCATTTTTCCACTTCACTGAATCAAATGGTAGGGTAAAATGAAAAATTTACCTTTTGTAAAATTTGAAAGGTTATATTTTATATCATTCTGGCTTTGTTGTATCATATAATACCATAGTGTACATACTGACTGGTGGACAAACAGAAATCTGTGGTTGGTTTAATTGACTTTTGTGAAATATGCTAACAAATAGTTTGGAATCGCATAACAAAGCACCATACTAAAATCATGAGGTCACACCGCCACTAAAATCGAGTGTTGTACTACACCTACATAACACACCATACTTACATTCAAACGTATAATGTATACCAAACATATTTATTAATTATTCTACAACTATTGAACTAGAGCATACACGATGTGTAATGAATACCGTGCCAAAGAACTCAAACAAGTACACCTTCTTATTTTTATTTTTAAGTGCAGGATTGAGGGTCTGCTTGAAAACTACACTTCTGTCGCTGATTCTTCGAGGGAATATTGATAGAGGGATGCTCAATTTTGCTTTAATCAACTGAATTTCGAGTAGGGATCTTTTACGAGTACTTGATATCATACATGCTGGGTACCGATGGCTTAACATCCTCTCTGAAGGTCGAAGAGCTCGGATATTCTCACCTCCTATTCAAAAAAATCGAGGACCAAGGTGGGAATCAAACCTGGATCTACTAGTCTAGAGGTGAAACCTAGAGGTGAGATCTAGAGGTGAGACCTTTGGGCTGCCCTGGGTCTTACCAGTCACCTTAAATGACCGAAATTTATAGTGAAACTATCATATTCACTATAATAGTTTCAAATATTTTTCACATTATCAAACTAACCCCTGAAAGAACATCAAGAATTTTTAAAAATATTTTACATATAATAAATTTGTTTTGTTCAGTTGTTATATACATCTATATAAATAAAAGAAAGGTTTTGTCTGTACATTGCTTAGAACTGACTCATTTCAAGTTATCTTTATGTTTTCATACATTAGAGAAACCGAATCCACACTTAGAAAAATTTCTGTCTGTCGGTTTGTCCAAAAATATTTATATCAAGTAAACTGAGCCACCATAAGACATAGCGAGCTAATACTCTAAAAGTAGGTTTGTGTATGTCTAACTTAAAATATAAACATTGAATGGATTAGCAATTTAACGTAGAAGCAAAGTTATGGACTTTTAAGTACAAAATTTTGTCACAAGTAAACTCAGTCACCATAAGGCACAGCAAACTGAATCTTTCAAAGTAGGTTTTTGTTTGTTTAACTTAAAATCTAAGCTTTAAATGGATTGAACAGTCAAAATAGAAGCGAAGGTATGGACTTTTAAGTGTCTTTGGCTAACTTCACAGACATGTTTATTTTGAAAATATACAAGTGTAGCTAGTAGATAGTTTTAGTTGATTATAATTTCATTTGCGTTTAAGCTCCCAACAAAAATGTGCAACGGACACGACTACGAATTCGTGCTTTGTACAGATACGTCATAGAGGCTGATATCATGACAGGGTGTTGTACTGAGAGTCGGTGTCTATACCACGCATACCATTGATACTTAGCAACTTTCAATTCAAACGGTTGCAATAACCCGTCAGCATCTGTTTCGCAATGACGGTAAAAAAGTCACAAGGACAAACTCTGTCTACGGCAGGAATTGAAGTGAGTGGGACTAAGTGTTTCTCACATGGTCAATTGTATGTTGCTTGCTCAAGAGTCAGAGGTTCCAAGTCTGTTTTTCCAAGTACCTGAAAGATAGACAGGAAAAGTGGTGAATATTGAGGCATTTACTTAACACTGTGCTAATAAATATATTTCTTCCTGCGCTTCAATTTTTCTAATAATACCTTGAAAAACCACGCATCATCTCTGAATTTTTGTAAAATATTCGTCAAAGAAGGGCACATCTGCTAGTAAATTATGTCATTATAAACAAATCAAACAAATAAATCAGGTAGGGATTATTTGAAGCTGGATTTCGAATATCAAAAAAATTGTTCTGAATTCACAAATTGTACTATAATGCCCTTTTTTCCCCCTGAAGGAATTTAGCCTAAAGTAAACAAAGCTCATCAGTCTGTAAAGCCGAAAGCCAATGGGCTGCTCTAGACCCTAAATTTTACCTAACTCAAATATATTTAGATTAAGGATCTTATAGAAAAAGTATGCACTTAAATTAGCTTTATTATAAAAGCAAGGTGTTTCAAACACATAGTTCTGTTCTTCATGTTTATTTCGCTATAATAAGTAAACAGAAAAAGGTAATACGCGTTGAATTGAGTCCCCTTTTTGTCTTCTCACTATAAGCAAATAAACTGAAGAAGAGCACTATGTGATCGAAACTCGTTGTTTTGTTAATAGCATTACTTAAAATGGAAACTATTTCTTATATTTTTAATCATGAGTAAATACCATGTAACACTAATGAATTTTTTAAGAGCCCAATAGACAGCAGTATTAAAGAAGTACTCTTTTTTTTGTGTTTGTAGTTAAATATTTGATATTTGTCGGAAAAAATGAACTGTTCTCTCCCGTAGTTTTATCATCTTTTTATTGCTTAGAGAATAATTATTGTACTTTTATTCTACAAAATTATTATGAGGAATATTAAGGTAAAGTTTGTTTGTTGACTCCAGAAAAGACAGTTGAATGCTTTCACTGATAACAGAGAGGGTTACTAACACTAGACAGGTATAAACAGTTCATAAGACCTCAAAGCAAAGATTTCAAGGGATTTCTTTGTGAACTGAGAATACTTCACTTTTCTTCCAGGAGAAGCTCTTCAAAGAAATACTTATTCTGATTTATGATGTGTAAAAAAGGCTGCACCCAAATATTTTGTATTCTAAACATTGGTTCCTGATTTCTTCCATATTCTTCTACAATTCTTTATATCTATTAAAAAAGAAATGTGTATTGGTTTCTGCTGAACTTTTTATTATCTTTGTATTAGAATAGTAATAAACAAAGGCGTAATTTGTTTTCGTTTGGTTTATTTACAGAATTAGATTTTGCCCTTGAATAAGGTGAAAATGATTCCAGTAAAGCTAAGAGAGACATGTTCATATCATTTTTTATATTTGGCATATATATAAAAAAATAAATTCTAATGTAGTACAATCAGTTATTATGTGGTATTTACTCATTGTAGGGTAAAAATAAATTTATATTAAAAGTTAAAATATTTCTGAGATTGACCATAATATTTTCATTTCAAGAAAAGTAAAGTTAATTATCACATGTAGGATTACAGACCAAGGTTCTCGAGTACTCTTTGACAAAATATGTTGTGATAAAATGATACGAATAAATGACAATACCACATTTTACTGATTTAATTACAATTAAACAAACATTTTACAGTCTTTTTATGAAAGCATGGGGACAGACTAGCCAAGTACCTACCTTACGTCCTAACCAAGGAATTGAAATGGGTAAGTTTTGCGTGTGTTTCTTAAATATTAAGCAATATGATGTTCAGTTTGGAATGTTAACTGACGAAGACCAACCTCAGGTATAGAACTAAATACCTGAGGTATCTTAGAACCATAAAATTCACTCACATTTCTTAAATATTTGAATATAATCTTGTTTTCAGTTGGGGCACATTTGAGAATCTTACTGGGCGCACAGTTGTAGAAGTCCTGACTGTAGGACAGTGGCATAGCAATGGAAGGGTGGCACGTGCCAGGGGGCGGCATTTTGAGGGGGTAAAAATAGAAAATAAAAAAACAATTATAAAAAGTTAACAACAAATCAGAACATTTATACCAAAACTGAGTTTTTAACGTCGTAATTGTTTTTATTTTTTATATGTATAAAACTGTTTTAAACGGATTTTTGAACTATAATATTTGCAAATTTGCAAAGGGTAGAGAGAATGGTACCTGATGTTACCCATCCAAGTAGTAACCATACCCAATAGTTAATTTTATTGAACTGATGTGTACAACATGGCCAAGGTTATAATTAACAGTAACATGTTCGCCATTTGTACTGGAAACTTATGGTTCAAACCTTGACCATGATTTTACATTTTTGAGAGAGATGGAAAATTTTATACGAAAATCAGAAAACGCTTAAATCTTTCGGTTTTGTTCCTATGCAGAGACAGGTACTCGTAAAGATTCTTATTCTAATAATCTTGAGTGAGGTAATGTCAGGTACTTGTAAAGATTCTTGCTTTAATAAAGTTGACTGAGGTAATACCGGATACTCTAAGGTAAAGATCCCTACTCTAGTAAACTTGAGTGGGGTAATGCCAGATATTAGTAAAGATCCCTACTCTAGTAAACTTGAGTGGGGTAATGCCAGATAATCGTAAAGATCCCTACTCCAGTATACTTGATTGACGTAATGCCAGATATTAGTAAAGATTCCTACTCTAATAAAGTTGAGTGGGGTAATACCAGATAATCACATTTATTCCTACTCTAATGAACTTGAGTAGGGTAATGCCAGATAATCGTATAGATCCCTACTTTACTAAACTTGAATGAGGTAATGTCAGGTACTCGCAAAGATTCCTCTCTAATAACCTTGAGTGGGGTAATGATAGGTACTCGAATAAATTCTTACTCCACTAAACTTGAGTGAATCAGCTCAGTAATGTGGCTTCCCGGAACTGAAATGGGTGATAAATAATAAATGGAAACACTTTCCGCTCTTTGACCAACATTAAGAGTTAAAGCCTATAAAAATATAAGCAGTGAGGCTCATTTTTAATGTGGTATTGATTTTTGCTATGGACGAGCCACAATCATATTTGTAGTATTGCCAAATATACATCAGTCTTACCAATTTGATAAAACTGACGCAATGTCACTCCGCGAACTATTATGAGTGAGTGGATCATAAAAAAAAATTGCAAACAAACACTATTTAGCAAAATAGTACTTAGCAAAAGTATAATCCCTTCCTACATCGAAAGTTATAAATTTTACCTTTCTCTTGTTCATATTGTGGAAAGTACTATGTATCCACACAGAAAAGTTTGTTATACAAAACGAACAACGCGTTTCGAACACTTGATGTTCTTCTTCAGGTTACATCTGCTCTGCTGGGTTGGTTATTCAGTGGGTGAGACCAAGCAAGGATTGCTTGAGCAGATGTAACCTGAAGAAGAACATAGAATGTTCGAATACGTTGTTAGTTTTTTATAATAAACTTTTTGTATGGCAGATTGCACTATAAATGAACTCCCTCTTGTTTATTAGAGAAGAGATCTTTAAGTATAACAGACATCATATAGGCTTGGGGCCGACATCATTATATCCATTCTGAGAGACGAAAAGTAAATCCATCAAAATTAATAAAATATAGAGTAAATAAACTGATATACATGGTTTACTATTATTTTGTTTATAATGAAAAACAATTGGAGCTGTCTTTCACAGAGATACGTGAGTATTACAACAAAGAAAACAAGTTTTATGGCAAAAGAAACTTGAGAAAATAATTAATTATTCTAGTAAATATTTTTTTTTATTCGTTTAAACTGATCCCCTAGCCGGTTAAAAACGTCAGCCTTTATGGTCTTTTTGTTTGATCGGTGATTCTGTATTAGGAGTCCTAAAATTTTACCTAAGTCAAATGTATTTAGAGTAGGGATCTTCAACCAGTATCTGACATCGTACAGGCTCGGGGCCGACGATTTAACATCCTCTCCGAATGACAAAACGCACAGATTTATTCAACTCCCAAGTGAATAAATCGCGGGCCAGAGTGGGTATCGAACCACGGACCCACCAGTTCAGAGGCGAGTGCCTTAACCACAGAGCTAACCTGGCTCCTTCTAGTAAATACTTATTCAATAATTCTTTTTCTTTAATAATTATTTTAACAATAATATCCCTTAAAGAACTAAAAAAACAATATTTGAACATTTTACTTTGGTTAATCCTAACTATATAGCAAAATGTATCAGCCTATAAAAGAGCCTGCAAGCCGCTAGCCTACAGTGGCTCCCAAATATGTTGTTGGTTATTATTAATTAATAATATTGTCTAGATTTGTATTAATTATGGTCGTGTGAACTGTTTTATGTTTAAACATTTGCAGTTCTTTCGCCAGAGTCAACCATATTCCTTTCTGACCGTTAGCAGTTAGTCAATCAAGCGATGTGTCCATGTGCCATTAAATGTTTTTGAAAATTTCTAAATTTTCTTTTCTTTAAAAACATTTATATCTTACAACTTAGCATTAAGTTTCCTGTTTGAGCACAATTTTTTTATTTAATTCTATAAAATCTACTTTCGTCTAATTTACTATTGCATTTATTACAGTATCATATTAAACATGATAATATTGAACTATAAAATATGAAAGAACTGATAAAAATGTTTTAGAAAAAGTTTTACATTATTCTTGAATCAAAGGATTAAAGTTTGTTTTGTTATCAGTCAAATATCTTATGAATGTTTGTAAAGGTGAATTTTTGGTTTAATCCTAAAGATTAACGCATTAAGACAATATGTTTCATTATCGTATTCTGAGAAACCGGGGAGAATTACGTGATCAAAACCACGCTGTCCTGGGATTTCCAAGGAAAGGAGGACTTAGGGGGGTTAGGTAAGTGACAAGTGGCCTGAAAAATGTTGAATAGTAAGTCGTTAATGATTTAAATTCTTTTGAAAAGCCGCTGAGTTAATCCCAGTTATACGTCAGCAAGGCGAACCTCCTGCCAGCTGTCAGGTAAGGGAGCAAATATAACCAACGATTGCTGAAATCCTGGACAATGTCTTTAATCTCTTAAGGATGGCTGACAACGTTTAGTCCATATAATTCATTTAGCTATTGAAAAGAAAATGGCTTCAGACTTTATAAATTCTTTCCATATTTCAACTCAGGGAGTATGAAAACAACCAAAGATTTTCTACACATAGAGTGGGAAGAAAAACAATAAAATATTGTTTTGAAAAAAAAAGAGATAATTTTTATAATATGTAAAGTGTTTTTCAAATTCTTTTCATACAAACCAGAAATATTTGCAAGAACATGAGACCCTTTCCATTATAAACTTCTATATTTGTACCACAGACACTCACTCATCCGTGGGTAATACCTGAAGAAGAACACTACGTGTTCGAAACGCGTTGTTTATATTATTAAATTACTATATGTGGAGACTGTTTCATTAACTTTGTTACCTTACAATTTATACATTTTCATTAAACATAAATTAGTTTGCATTTTTTCTTTAATAAATATAAATTCTAAATTTATTAGAATCATTCTGTAGTTGTTGAGTTAGTCACTACGATATATTTACTCATACTTAGAAATCATAGAGACAATTTAACACAACCAAAGTTTGATTATGAAAACAAAGCTTTCCGAACACGTGGTGTTCTTCTTTAGTTCTGTTTATTTAAAGGGTAAGGGTAAGTAGAGTAAAAATTGAATTTCTAAAAGTGGAGACTATTTCATTAGATTTTTACCCTAGAATGAGTAAATACCACATAATAACTGATTACACTACCTTAGAATTAGGAAGGGTAAGTAGGTAGATACAACTACAGTTGTAGTAATTTAGCTGTAAGTGATTTTTACTATAGAGGATAAAGATGAAGATGAGCACAACATTTTAAAAAAGTGTTATTTTCATAAGAATTCTTAGTTATGTGGAGACAGTATACAATTTTCAATTATGGATAGAAACAGTGGCGGAAAAGCAGGTTTTGATATCTGTTATTGAATTTGTTGTGTTATTGTTATCTTCAGTCTGATGTTAGTTGCAAGTGATTTAATTTGAGCAAGTATTCTGTGTGAGTTTGCTTGCAATAAATCACCCTAACTGTTAGTACTGGAGCTGGCGAAGGGAGCAGGTACGAAGGGTCGGAGGACAAAGGGCCTGAGCCCCTCGAAGGCGTCTACCTAGCAAGGCCCTTCTCTTCGGCTTGGCTCTCGTTGAAGGCGTTTCAAATTCAAATTCAGTGGGAGCATTTCGCCGACTCGTGCTTACTGGGTCGTGACAAGACCAGCTGCTCCGACTCTCACGTGCCACCAAAGTCTTAACTGACACTCACCACCGGCTTCCCTTCGTCATTTCTTTTGTTCAAGTCTTCCTGTTTGCCTTCTCCTTTCTTTAGTGCGACTTAAAACTAGAATCAATAGAATCAAGATCGAGAAATAACTATCTTTGAACAAGACGGAAAGAACGCTTACCGATTAGGATAACCTTGGAATAAACATATCCTTTCCGATATAATCAAGAGTTTTATGCTCTACTTCATATCAGTTCTACTGCGTCCACGTACACAAGCATCGACGAATAAATGACTTCAAAGTCCTCTCATTCGATGGTCAGGTTTAAGGGAGGTCAAAAAGAGCAGGCCAGTAAAGAGAAAGGAAGGGTGTTTAATCGAGAATCATCTCTATAAAATGCTCACCACAAATTTCCATTTCTACCCATCAAAGAATAAATTTAACTCACACGTTCCTCTTAATTGATACAAGTGGACTTTGCCCCATAAGTTTTTATTAATGAACGGAAATGAGATTTTTTCCAAAACTCTAAAGCAAACCAATATTGAATGCGACATATACGACTGCTTTTAGAATATATGGTATAGTACAGTAACATTTTTTTTAGCGTTGATATTCTTTGTATGAATATTCTATTCTGTTTTACAGCAAACATAATTTTCTATTCGAAATATATAGATTATTTATTTAAAATATTTATATTAAACATATCCTGTGTTACCATATGAGACATTAAGAGATTAATTTATTTTTATGCTTTAATTTTTTTTAAAATTTGGCTCATTTTAACTGAAGTTATAAATGATTGACAATAAATGTTGATAACGTCTTACATTGTTCTTAAAGATGGACATCATACATAACTGGTTGAACACCTAAAGAAACCTACCATGTTGTTACTAAATATATAATATTGATAACAGCATTGTAAGTTATTATCAACGTTGGTTTAATTAGAATTTAAGTCTAAATTGTACTGCAGTTATTCGTTATGTTCATAGTTGTAAAATCTAAAACTGTCGATATTCATTTTTTTCATTAAGTGTATAATGAATTAAAAACAGTTGACATTTTGATTTCCTTGAAATCTTAAACAAACAGATCGGAGTCACAATGAATTTGACATTTTAGATAATAAATCCTTCAAATTTAGTACAATGGTTACTTTTGAATGATTTTGGAAACAATGAGAAACTGATATAACAAAGGAAGAAGAATTTAATTGGTTGAAACAGGGCTTTAAGGAAAATTCATACAATAGGGAGTTGAACTGACTGGGAGGAGGGATGAATTCACTCTGCACCAGTCTAGTGCGACAGCAATAAGTCACCTATGATTTACTGAAATGTCGAGTTCAATAGTTTGACGATGCAGGAATAAATCTAATTCGCAAGAGGAGTCGTTTTGATGGTTTGGTATATTCTATTGTCTCTTCAGAGTATGTATCTTGCAGCCCCGAGAAATCACAACATCCTCTCAAGGGAGTCAATAAGAATTAGGGATGTAAACAAAATTAATTCTTAATTAATTTTGATAGAATCATTGCAGATTTTTAGGTTAGGTTAGGCTGACATGGATGTCCCACAAGAGAACACACACATAGGCCGAACAATAGCCCTTTGTGATAACACACAATGGACATTCTACATTGGGAGTCTTAAATTTTGCTTAACTCGAGTGTATTTAGAGTGTAGGGGTCTTTGACGAGTTCCCGACATCGTCCAGGCTCGGGACCGACGGCTTAGCGTACTCAGATTTATTCATCTTCCCTTCGCGTGAATAAATCGAGGACCATAGTAGGTATTAAACCTCGGATCTACCAACCCAGGGGTGAACATGTTACCAATCTACTACCCTGGCCCATAGCAGATTCTTTAAAGTTTGCTAGAATTTAAGATCCATTAAGTCGAGTGCCTCACTGAATTTACTATGAATACCTAAATATAAAACAGCAATGTGAACAATCATGTAGATTTGTATTACATAATATAATTTGTTGCAGAGTTCAAAATCAATTGCATTTTTGAACCAGTAGAAGACAAAAATGAACCAGTAGATGTAATGTCTTTCATTAAAGTGGGTCGCAATGAAAAAAAGTTTGAAGAGCACTACCCTAGGAGACAACTATAGGGCCTAATACAGGCTGAGAGAGACGGGAAAGGAGACGTAAATTATCTTCAATAATTCATCTTTTGAGTGATGAAGATCCAGAATGCAATGTAAATTAGACCACAAAAACAGAGTTCAATAAATGTTCATCGATTCAAGATTTATCAATCTGAAAAGCTTTAAAAAACAAAAAAAAATGTACAAAACAATGAATTTATTGCATCCATTATGATTAATTTATCCGTTTACGCGTCGAAAATGTTAACGGAAAATGAATTTTATGTAGAATATAACTATAATTTTACATCCAGAAACAAAATAGATGAATATGTAATATGACTTTAGTGATGTGAAGAAATGTGGTGATGCTCGCTGCAAATTTTGATCGCATATCATCTAGGAAAGGGTTCTTCAAACTGGGGGTCCCGACCCCAGGTGGGTCGCGATAGGGCACAATGGGTTACGAGTTGATTAATTGTGCAATCCGTAATTGTGTGGTATTTACTCATTCTGAGGTAAAATGAATAAACAAACAAAAGTCTCCACACAAATGAGACTTTTGGGTCACGAGATGCTCCAAATACATTATGACTGTGTTGATATGTAAACATTTTAAATATGAAAATATTCCTTTCACGTGATTGCTATTAATTATTCTGTTATACTTATGTTAGGTACTGTTAGATATGGAATCATTACTGAGACCCACCATTACCAAAATCAAATCAAGATTCGGTCTCTTGTACAAGAATATGCAAGCACATACGGCTCATTAAAGGTAATGTCACTTTTTCTTTTTTATCTACTTAATTTATGTAGGAATAAATTTTACTAAACTTTTATTTAGGTACCTAGGGTACTCAAAAATTTAGGAAATGCAAAAGTGGGTCGCAATGAAAAAAAGTTTGAAGAGCACTACCCTAGGAGACAACTATAGGGCCTAATACAGGCTGAGAGAGACGGGAAAGGGAATTTGTCTTCAATAATGAAACACAAATCTTGCAGATACTACGTAAATAATATATTCGATACAAACCAACCCGGCTATGCCTGGCAAAAATATCATCATCAAATTTTTATAATTAGATTGAACATAAAAATTAATACTTAAATTTTTTATTAATTGTAATAAAAAACATTAATGCCTAACATGGCACATGGTACTGAGAACAAATGTCTGAAAATGAAAGAGTAGAATCTAATAGCTCAACATTGCATTAGCATAAAGCTTTCCCATGTATGTGCGATAGATTTTTTACATGTTTGGTATCCCAAAAGAAATAGAACCATGCAAGGGAAAGACATTACAACTTGTGTTGCTCAAAAGTATTTAGAAAAGGGATCCTACAGGCTGGGGATCAAAGTCTTTACGTCCTCTTTGAGGACTAGTGAGCTTAAGGTGTTCTAATATACTTCAGACAGAGTAAGAAAAAAAAATACCTACAGTCACCGACAGGTAAATGTCACAATGTAAACAATTGGCAAGCTTTAAAGGGTCCAGAGTAGTTCAGTGGTTTGCATACCCGCCACTGGATTGGTAGATCATTGGTTCGATTCTCACCATGGCCCGCAATTTTTTTGAAGGGGGAGGTAAAAAATATTAGCACGTCATCCGTGGAAGAGTTGAAATAAAAAAAAATATCTTACATGTCTCTTAGCCAACTCCTGTTCCAGTTGAACCTTGTTAGCAGGAAGTTACATTAATTCGTATGAATTAACCAATCTATCAGTCTGAAGATAGTAACTGTGTATGAAACATTAATGAAACATATTTATAAACGTCCAGAAAACAGTAAAAAATCAGTTTTATTTAGCTTGATTAAGGCCCATAAATTAAATCTTGTTATATATATTAAAATATATACAAAGCGATTCCGCGAACTAAATAAACTAAATTGACATAGAGAACACACGTAAAAGAGGTCACAAAAACTCTCTATTTCATTTCGATTGCCTCATCATCAGGTAGATAGTAGTTAGTTTTTATCTGTGAATTTAGTTTATATATATATTTATATATATTCACTAAAAACGAAAAGACGATACAAACTGGACACAATACGAGTTCAAAATTGAAGAAGAGTAACACAGCGAGTAAAGATACACACTTACTGTGTTGCCGTTGTTACGACTCCATGCCTCTTTTCTCCTGAAGACGGATTTTCCAAACATTTGAGTTAGTAAGTGTGTTTCTTTTCTCTGTATGTAACCTTTCTACGATTTTGAACTATATATATATATATATATATATATATATATATAATACACTTTTTCGATGAAAATATGATCGATATGGACAAATACGGACCAATCGTCCAACCGTCTCTGTACCAGTGCGCTTGGTTTCCCTCTCTTATCTTTCCTGAAGACGGTTCAACCGAAAATTAGAGACTGTAAGTCTGTGTTTTTAACTTCTCTATGTTTCTTTATGTACATTGAACTGTATATATATATAAATGATCAAGCCACCATAAGAAGATCTTAGTCTTTTTTTCCCATTTCATATTGTGCTTTCATCATTGATTGTTATTTCACGTGTTCATGTGAAATCTTGTTTTATATATATATATATATATATATATATATATATATAAATGATCAAACCACCATAAGAAGATCTTAGCCTTTTTTTCCCATTTCATATTGTGCTTTCATCATTGATTGTTATTTCACGTGTTCATGTGAAATCTTGTTTTATATATATATATATATATATATATAAATGATCAAAACACCATAAGAAGATCTTAGCCTTTTTTTCCCATTTCATATTGTGCTTTCATCATTGATTGTTATTTCAAGTGTTCATGTGAAATCTTGTTTTATATATATATATATATATATATAAATGATCAAAACACCATAAGAAGATCTTAGTCTTTTTTTCCCATTTCATATTGTGCTTTCATCATTGATTGTTATTTCACGTATTCATGTGAAATCTTGTTTTATATATATATATATAAATGATCAAACCACCATAAGAAGATCTTAGCCTTTTTTTCCCATTTCATATTGTGCTTTCATCATTGATTGTTATTTCACGTGTTCATGTGAAATCTTGTTTTATATATATATATAATATATATAAATGATCAAAACACCATAAGAAGATCTTAGCCTTTTTTTCCCATTTCATATTGTGCTTTCATCATTGATTGTTATTTCACGTGTTCATGTGAAATCTTGTTTTTATATATATATATATATATATATATATATAAATGATCAAAACACCATAAGAAGATCTTAGCCTTTTTTTCCCATTTCATATTGTGCTTTCATCATTGATTGTTATTTCACGTGTTCATGTGAAATCTTGTTTATATATATATATATATATATATAAAAAATAAAATTATTTTATTTCATATTGTGCTATATATGTTATTTAGTTATGTGAATATAATATATATATATATATATATATATATATAGTTATAGTGATATTTTTTCTGTGTGTTCTTTTCAAAATTTTAGTTTATATAATATATATATATGAGTCGGTATGAGTCGTTATCAGCCTTTGGAGCGATTCACATCTATTCCTGATGACGAGGACCTTGAAATATAGTAGTGAGTTCAGTGATTTCTTTTCTATGTGTTCTTTTGAAAATTCTAGTTTGTATTTATATATATAACATAAGAATAATGGTTCCGAATAAGCATAATATAATTAAATTCCAAATATAATATATATTATATTATTTTTTATAAATATATTATTTTTATTTATAAATAAATATAAGTAGATAGTGTTTTTATATTTTAAACATTAAATACGAACCTTAAGTTGAACGCTATTTAACGTTAAGTACTTATCATTTGAAATACCACAATTATTTATTAGACATGAAAATATATTGAATAAGGTGAGTGTTGGATGGTAATGTACTGCTGGCGATTGGGTTTGGAAGTTAAGCAAAGCGGGTTAAGGGATATTTATTTGGGTTTAATTTCCTTGAGGACGAAATGAGGGGAATACATCGATCTGTCGAGTTGGGAGTCGAGATCTCTCACAGACTCTATATCCCATGAAGGCTCTCTCTCCGACTTAGCATCATTCAAAACTCTACTCAACTAGTTGCTGCAAATATATAAATACATTATTAAATTAACTAAAATATTAGTTTTAGTTTTCTAAAACACAAATTACTAACAGTTGTCCACTAATCAGAAAAGGAGTTATCTATAAATTGTAATTCAATACACTTACAAACTCAAATTTTCGTACGATCCGTCTTCAGAAGAAAAGAGAATGGGCTACCAAGCACGCCGGAAATACAACGGCAGGAAATTGAATGTGCCGCCACGCGCGCCCGTGTATCTGCTTGTTGCTTTTCATTGTTTTTGTTTATAAACATTAAACATTATTGGTAAAATAATGTTTATAAAGTTATAAACATTATTGGTAAATCGAAAAGATATAACTTTAAAATCCATTTATTTTTCTAAGTTTGAATCGAAAAAAAAAATTAAAGTGAATATTTTTGAAAACTCGAATCGATTCTATATATAAGTTAAAAAATTATATTAGTTATATAAATCTAAAAAGTGCTGCCTCATTTATAAAATTTTAGGGAACTCCTTATTAATGTACCTTTCCTTAATATGAAAATTGATAATTATGTATTTCGATCTTTTGCTTTATGTATCAGTTATGTCCTCGACGGCAAATAAAGAAACAAGTAGGTTTTTAAAACTGGATTGTCCTTTTAAAGAATTTGTTAAAACTTTTTTTTAAATAATTTCTGGTGTTTTATTTAAAAAGGATATGAGTGTTTGATAATAGATCAGGTTGTTCTTGACCTAAGCCTGTCGCTCCCATAGGGGGCAATAATCAAAGAAAAAGATTTGTCTGACACTCTTGTACATTATTAAAGAAGGCACCAAAGTTATAGTTTCTTCTCCTATAACAAGATTTCACAACAAACATTGTCAACTCTCAATAAATTGAGACTCCGGACCTGGAGTCCGGTGGTATTTAAGAAATCCCGTGCTAAAATTGCTATAAGAACTATATTGTCAAACTGGTAAATGTTTAAAGCCACGTATAAAACAACACCAATACAAGGTAAGAAGACAGAAAAAAAGTAGTGCCTTATTCATGCTTATAAATAATGAAAATCAACATATTGATTGGACCGGAGCTAAATTTACTACCTATGAAAAATCAGTGTTGTTAGGAAATATTATCCTTTCTGATTAAATTTAATACACCTAATATTATAAATATTAGTAACGGGTTTTTCAAACTTGATTCTTTCTTGACGAGAGCAATAGCCTCATCGAAGAGGGTTGACAGCCAGCGGATAATTTTTACTTTTTTCTTACTGTACTGCTTTGTTTATCCAAACATCTCTCCCTGAACTATTGTCCTTTCCTGCACTTTACACCCTTTAAAATACCACTCTTCCCTCCCCCCCACTACTCTCAACTCTTTAATATAATGTTTCTACATTTTATTATTTTTGGGTTCTGTTAGTTGGGTTTTGACACTGACGAAGACCGCTTGTCATGGTTCAAAGATCTTAATCTTTTTTTCCCATTTCATATTGTTTTTTGATCATTGATTGTTATTTCACTTGTTTATGTGAAATCTTATATTTATGTTTTACTTGGGTTTTGAGACTGACGAAGACTGCTTGTTATGGTTGAAAGAACTTAGTCTTCCCCCCCCCCCCCCCCCCAATTTCATATTGTGGTTTAAACATTTATTCTTCTTCTACAGATAAGCCTTCTTTTGTCTATCGTCTGATTCATTCCAGATATTTTTTTAAATCTAGAAATTCATAAATCGAGATATTTTCTAACAACAGAAAAATAATAGTTTTCTGAGTTGTGTTGTTTAAAAAAAAAAATGAAGTTTTATGAACGTATCGACAAAAAGTCAACTAGCATTTGTTTGATATAAATAGAGTAATCCGAACTATTTCAGTTTATGACAATTGGGAGATTTGTAATGTATTAAATGCTTTAGTATCAACTGAGTGAAGGAAATATGGACGGCCATTTCACAATCAAGGAAATGAGTTGTGTGAGTGCCATCCTCTCTTTAACTAAGCAGTAAACAAATTAAAACAGTAAATTTCAATCTGAAATACGAAGAAGTAGCATAAAATCACCAACTAGTACGAAAATTAAGCAATATACTATGAAAACGATCTTCAATAAACATAAATCACCATCAAACAGAGGACTTCTTCACGGAATTGAACAACTAAAAGGCTCAAGATGCTGTCGTGCTTAAGATTTATTTTCTGTTGTTAGTTCATTCAAGGAGGAAATTATTATTTGATACCAAATATATATAAATAAGTTTCTTATAATAAACTTTAATTTATATAGGTTACATAATAAACAATTGATAATGACAAATTAATTGAAAAAAAGTTTATAGCAGCAATTAAAAAAAGTAAATATTTGTACAATTTTATCAATGGGGGAATGTCGAAGGCTCATGAAGCATCTTTATTGAATGCTACTTAAGCTGCGATTCTAAGTTTCTTAAAATTATAAAGAATGGAAAGGTTTTACATGAATGATAAAAGTAAAACTTATTTTCAATAATTCAAGATAAGTCGAAAATAAGAAATAATTAAGTATGTATTATATATACAAAAGTATAATACTTTGGACTATTCGTAACGACAATTGACGCGACAAACGATGTCGATTTCAAAATATGGAATTTTATTCTGTTTTGAAACTAGGACAGCATGCCAAATTCTATAACAAGTCAGTAAGCGATCTAGAGTCCCTGAAGAAATCCTTACTCAAGCTTTGGGTGAATTGCACAGGTGACATTGAGGGAAATAGCGGTGAAGGAATGCTCCTTGACATGATTTGAAAAGGTAGGGGAGTTTTAATGAAGACATAAACAGCATTGCACTAATGTAACCAACTGCATGAACTACTAAACGTTTTATTCCGAGATGAAATAACGAATTTACATTTATTTTACTGCTTTGGGTGGAATTGAGAGCCTGCAGGAAAGCTACACTCAAGGGACTATCTAATGATTCAAAATTGGGAGTCCTACATTTTGCCTAGCTCAAGTGTATTTAGAATAGGGATCTTTAACGAGTACCTGACATCGTATAAGTTCGGGAACAAAGGCTGAACGTCCTCATCCGTAATTAAGGGTCATAGTTGGAATCGAACCCGGAATCTACCAGTCCAGAGGCAAGCACGCGAGCCACTGGGATACTCTGGCCCTTATTTAAGAATATCAGTTGATACTTCAACATTCCACCTTACCACTACCTGCAGTCTACGGACTGCTATGTATCCTAATTATCCATTCTTTTCTGATATTTATGTTATATTACCGAAATATCTATACATGGACGTATATTATATTATATCTGCGATATTTAATACAATAAACATTTTATTTTAAATAATAAAATATAAGTTTTATGAAAAAAATTAAGAAATGTAAAAAAATATTATTTGACCTGGTGGTCAAATAACAATTATTAAAATCAGGGAGCTTTAAAATGTTAAAACGGTTAAAATTCTGGAGGAGATAATAATAATGAAAATATTAAAGGAATAGCGATGATCAAATTACAAAGAAAAAGGATGCCGCGAACAAAAACAAAAATAAAATCAGAGATCATTAAAATTTTATAACAGTTTAAATGCAACACCAGATAATACTAAGAAAACAAAAATGTACTACATAAGGAATATACAAAATTTAAATATCTTAAAAACTGATAATTACCATATATTCCAACTATCAAGTGGATATACGTAATTCTATGTACAATATCTAATTATATATAAATTTATAAAAAAATACAATTTTTATCAGTACTCGGTCAGCTCTTCTGGTTCAAATTAAACTCTCATTGCCGACGTTTCAGTTTTTATTTAAAACCTTTTTTCAAAGGTCTACACCTATTTGCTTTTTGCGCTGTTTATGTATGTTTGATGTTTTAATGATTATATTATTTCTTATATTTCCTCTGTTTTGTAGCGCTATGAAAAAGGTTTTAAATGAAAACTATAATATCGGCAATGCGAGTTTAATTTGTAACTGAAGAACTGATTGAGTCGTGATAAAAATTGTTTTTTTTTACTGTAAGGTCGATACTTCTATCAATATTTCTATATTTAGGGTTAAGGTGATACGCGTTTTGTAGTAGCACCGATTATAGTCGTTGGTAGACTATGCTAAGGGGGTAGACCAGGGGTGGGGAACCTTTCTTGGAGTAAAGGCCATTTTAGCACCGTCCACTTCCCCAAAAGGCCACCACGAATGGACAAGCAAATTCTTATATAATATTTATATTGTAAAAGCCTTGCATCTATTATTATATTACTCGATCAGCACATTTAAACTGTTTCTCATCTTTCAAAAGATTCAGCAGGGTCCTCATTACCTTTGTTAATACCTCTGTTAACTCAGGAAAATCTTTTTCTAAAAGCTTACACGTTTCAAGTAATGATTCATGAATAGTCTCCTTCTTAAATGCCACAATTTTTTTATCTTTATTACCATAATTGTAATTCTTTATATTTTGAAGCAATTTTCTCAATAAACCGCTGAAGTAGGTTCCCCACGCCTGGGGTAGACTGTACCACAACCAAAGGGGACACTGGAAAGCCATAAAAAATATGAGAAGATATAATTCAGATTAACATCCGTAATAACGTATTAGAATAGTAGACATGATTGTAATATTATGTATCATGTTCATAGGGCTGCAAGGATTACCAACTACTTAATAACGACAGTAGTGATTGGTTATCGTAAAAGTTGCTAGACGCTGTCTGCCAATTCGCCTCTTTAAACGCTTAGGGTCGTTTGTTTTGGCCGTACAGAAGGCTCTCGGTGTCCTGAAGTCTGACAGGTAGAGCCAGAAGGATGTGTCACCCGGCGCTCCCATTGCCCAAGTACTTTCACCCACATGATTAAACAGCGTCCATGCACCTTGTGTACCTGGTGTTTGAACCGTGCTGCCGTACCAGCTATGCCTGGTGTATTTTTAACTGAAATGTAGTCCATAAGTTACATATTTGTGAGACATATTGTCAGTGTCGTAGCAAAGGGTGAAGGGGAGGGGGGAGAGTACGTCACGGGCGACGCGTGCCAGGGGGTGGCATTTTGAGGACGTAAAATAGAAAAAAAAATTAAAATCATAAAAAGCTTAAAAAAATCTTAAATTTTATGCCAAAATGAGTTTTTAAGGATGTAATTGTTTTTATGTTTTATTTGCTTATACTGTTTTTAAACGGATTTTTCAACAGTAATATATTTGCAAATTAAAAATAAATTTATTTTAAATTTTTCAAAACTATTAAGGTTGAATGTTTATTATACATATAAAGAATAATAAATAATATGGAAAAAAATATATAAGTTAAATATAAAAAAATCTGGAGTGGCCTACACTCTACTTTACTATAAGTAACTTAATGTCAAATTTCTTGAGTATATAAAACATAACGTCTCATTTAAGCATAACGTAAACATCTAAATGGGATATAATTATTAGCCTGTCATTCCTGAGGTAGTACAGATAGTGATTGAAGGACATATCAATTTATAAGCTTATTTTTGTACATCACAAATAATTTATTATATGCAAATAATTTCATTAGTATAACTACAGCAGTAATAACATTTTTGAAAAACCAAAGTGAACATTTCTTGAAACGAAATAGTATCCTACAAGAGAACATGGCTATTGTTCAAATAATCCGAAAGATTCAGATTATGAATTATCATTTACATTTTTGGTCTTTTATAGAATTATCATACTGGGAATTTTAATCTTTAAAATAATAATAATAATAAGCTTCTTAGTATTTAATAAGATCATTTTCCTTCCCCTTTGTCAAATAACATATATAGGAATTTTTTCTGAGTGAGTGTTATCATTTTCCTGCACAATATTATTCCTCTTACATCTCATATAATTCAATAAACAATTTAAACTGTTCCTTTATAAAATCAATTTTATCTATGTGGATTCGCTCAAAAAATTTCTAAGTCAATGTAAACAATGTAAAAAATACAAAAAATTCGACAAGTATAGCAGGTGATCTCTTTGTCTAGGGTAAACAAAGAGTTTTTATATCGTTATTGCTCTTTCCCGTAATTGAAACTTCATGATTTTTTACTTTACTATAAGTAAAGTATAGTGATCGTGAAAAAATTCTATCTCGAGATTTTGACGGAATTACATGTTTTGAGGTACCAGAAGTCGTTTTATGACGTTTTTACGATGATGTCTGTGTGTGTGTGGGTGGGTGGGTGGGTGGGTGCGTGTGTTAGCATTGCTTGTTACCACGCTACGGTCCAGAATCTTTGATGGATCAAGTTGATATTTTACACAAAAATGGGCCCCATTTAGACGAAGATCCCTATTGTTTGGGAAGAATTATGCATGATGAGAAAGTCACTTTTTTTGCCAAAAACCGTTTTTTAGAAAACATTTATTTCTCCTAAACTGATAACCCTAGAGTTTTGAAATTTTGACATTATCTTTGAAGTTACAAATGCAACAAACGAAAAATATATTCAGAATTTTAAGACAACAGGAAATATTTTTTTTTTCAATAAAATGTAAAAATTTTGACTTATAATTCAATCTCAAACCTTGTGAGAGCGATACAAGCCATACTGTTAGACGGATCACAATGAAACTATGCCTAAAAATAGAACATTATGTGGAGAATGAGTTGAGATATTTTTTTTTTCAAAATTACATTCTCTAAAGGGGCGTTACAGTACGATTTGTGTTTTCAGAAAATGATCTTTTGACGCTAAACGGCTCGTTAAAAAAAAATGAAAATTTGACCAAAAATGGAACACAAAATTAGCAAATCACAAAAAAAAATTCATGAAGTTTTAATTACGGGAAAGAGCAATAACGATATAAAAACTGTTTGTTTATTCTAGACTAAGAGATCACCTGCTATACTTGTCGATTTTTTTGTATTTTTTTACATTGTTTACATTGACTTAGAAATTTTTTGAGCGAATCCACTGAGATAAAATTGATGTTTCTAATGGAAAAATGAAAATATATTATTGACTTATAAGAGATGTAAGAGGAATAATATTGTGCAGGTAAACGATAACACTCATTAAAAAAAAGTTCGTATATATGTTATTTGACAAAGGGGAAGGAAAATGATCTTATTAAATACTAAGACGCCATAAAATTCCCAGTATAATAATTCTGTTAAAAACCAAAAATGTAAAAGATAAATCATAATTGAAATCTTTCGTTTAGAGATTAATAACTGTAATTATCGTACATCTTTAATTAACAAATCACCTTAAAACAACATTTTCTTCGCTGTTTAAGAAGTTTTTCAGAGAAAAAAAGGGTATTTTACTGTTTCAAATTTGAAAATTTTACATTAATATTCAATGTAGAAGGATGTCAAGTAAACGATGTAAGAAATCTACTGGCTATTTGAACAATAGCCATGTTCTCTTGTAGGATACTATTTCGTTTCAAGAAATGTTCACTTTGGTTTTTCAAAAATGTTATTACTGCTGTAGTTATACTAATGAAATTATTTGCAAATAATAAATTATTTGTGATGTACAAAAATAAGCTTATAAATTGATATGTCCTTCAATCACTATCTGTACTACCTCAGAAATGACAGGCTAATAATTATATCCCATTTAGATGTTTACGTTATGCTTAAATGAGACGTTATGTTTTATATACTCAAGAAATTTGACATTAAGTTACTTATAGTAAAGTAGAGTGTAGGCCACTCCAGATTTTTTTTTATGAATTGCTAATTTTTTGTTCCATTTTTCGTCAAATTTTCATTATTTTTTAACGACCCATTTAGCGTCAAAAAAACATTTTCTGAAAACACAAATCGTACTGTAACGCCCCTTTAGAGAATGTAATTTTGAAAAAAAAAATATCTCAACTCATTCTCCACATAATGTTCTATTTTTAGGCATAGTTTCATTGTGATCCGTCTAACAGTATGGCTTGTATCGCTCTCACAAGGTTTGAGATTGAATTATAAGTCAAAATTTTTACATTTTATTAAAAAAAAAACTTTTTCCTGTTGTTTTGAAATTCTGAATATATTTTTCGTTTGTTGCATTTGAAACCTCAAAGATAATGTCAAAATTTCAAAACTCTAGGGTTATCAGTTTAGGAGAAATAAATGTTTTAAAAAAAACGGTTTTTGGCAAAAAAAGTGACTTTCCCATCATGCATAATTCTTCCCAAACAATAGGGATCTTCGACTTTATGAGGCCCATTTTTGTGTAAAATATCAACTTAATCCATCAAAGATTCTGGACCGTAGCGTGGTAACAA
Organism: Hermatobates lingyangjiaoensis; assembly: GCA_026182355.1. NCBI lineage: Eukaryota > Metazoa > Arthropoda > Insecta > Hemiptera > Hermatobatidae > Hermatobates > Hermatobates lingyangjiaoensis. The sequence goes on along the minus strand of JAPFBL010000065.1, from coordinate 1,935,782 downwards.
GCAATGCTAACACACTCACCCACCCACCCACACACACACAGACATCATCGTAAAAACGTCATAAAACGACTTCTGGGACCTCAAAACATGTAATTCCGTCAAAATCTCGAGATAGAATTTTTTTACGATCACTATACTTTACTTATAGTAAAGTAATAATAAACAATAAAAACCAAAATGAATTCATCATAAATAATAATAAGGAAAGAAGTTAATAGTTAAGGAATATAAATAAATTAAACAAAAAAAATATGTATCATAATAGTAAAAAAAAGTAGAGACCAGATTAAAAGAAATCTAATTCTTAACTAATTTTCTATTTCTTCCTAAAAAAAGAAGAGGTTATTTTTCGTTTATTGCTTTTGTAGCCTCAATGATAAAGCGAACATTTCAAGACTCCATAATTTGTAGTTTAGGAGAAAAAAATATCTAAAAACAGGTTTTTGAAAAAAAAAAGCGATTTTTACATCATGCATAATTGCTCTCAAAGTTTATAGCACATCTATCTATGTAATATAGATACCATTCTTGTGTAAAATATCAATTTGATCCATCAAAGATTCTGTACTGTAGCGTGACCATAAACTTTGGATACATACCCAGCCACCTACCTACCTACACACACACACACACACACACACACACACACACACACACACACACACACACACACACACACACACACACACACACACACACACACACACACACGCTAATTTAGTATGAGTACTAAATTTACTCATAGTTAATACTATTTATTCTTCTTTAATACTTAGTTCATAGTTATACTTACTTTGTATGATTCATTATTATTTATAATAATAACTGTTGTTGTATACACGTTGTACCATGTGTGATACGTATGAACTTAAATATACTCCCTCATAGCAGGGTTACTGTTGTGAGGAAAAAAAACACACACACGCCACACACACACACACACACACAAGGTCAGTTATGACAAGGCACCTTTGTCATATATGAAGAGCAAGCTGGCAAGGAAGAGTGAAGAGAAGTGGCAAGATACCTGGAGGTCCTCAATAAAAGGAAGGGAAACAAAATCATTTATACCAACAATAGACTTTCGAAAACAAATACCACCCCATCTCATAATAAATTATAAACTCACTCAAGTGCTGACTGGGCACGGACGAACAACACCATGTCTAAACCGATTTCATATAATACCAGAAGACGCATGTATCTGCGACTATACCACATCACAGACCTGGCAACATCTCCTCTACGACTGTCCTATCCTGGACTACCACAGAGGACCCCTGATACAAATCGTATCGTCACCACTGGAAACTCTTAGCCAACAGCCAGATCAGAATTACTCACAGATAACAATTTTAAACCATTTATGAACTTTATTAAGAAAATTGACTTAGACATTTTTTAAAGCATTATAAGTGTTATTATATTTATGTTATGTTATGTTATTATGCTGTGTTATATTACGCTATGTTATTAGATTTAAGTCAATGTGTTAATATTTAACATAAGTAATTGTATAATCTAAAGAATTGTTATAGTTAATATGGTAGAATATTATAACAAGTTATACACAGTGTGACACATGTTTATAAACTATTTAATAAACTCCTAACCAGTAGGGGTACTGCTGGGTTAAAAGAAAACACACACACACACCACAGATATACACACATATACATCATTAAATAAACTACATAAAACAACTTTTGAGACACTATAACATGTGATTGTATCAAAATCTCGGTATAAAATTTTTTCACTATACTTTACTTATAGTAAAGTAAAAAAGATTCTGTTCGTGTCGGGTTCGCATGGACAATGACATCTCTACTGTACAACTTCTACTAGTGAGAAACGTTTGCTGGATAGAAAGATTCATACACTAACGTTCATAGAGTGTGATTTCAAAGATCGCAAATCTAGCCTCAAACCCCTGTTAAGATCATGAAAAAAAAATATTTTTTTAAAAAGAAATAGTGATTAATTAGTGGTTGAACTTAAAATCAAATTTAAAATAGAATAAAGTTTTAGGGTGAATTTTCTCAGTAATTTTAATATGGTTCGCTGATATAGTTCAACAATTAGCTGTTTTTTTGGGACAGCATCATGAAGGAATAATGCTGTCTGGTTATTGGTGCTTTAACTATACTGAATAGGAAGAATTAAGTAGACGTAACTCTGAAAAACACTTTATCAATTTCAATGAATATTGTTTTTTAGTGACTGTAATTGATAAATAAAGGAGGCTGCTGTTAGACAGTCTTATCACTGTCTTCAATGAAATCGACTAGCCAGTATCAGTTTGTTATTATTACTGATACAGAAAAGGAAGTACTCCTCGATATTATCAAGCTTTTGGTTTTACTTTATTGTGTCAACTTTTCTTGCCTCACTGAATTTCGGAAACAGTGGATTCTAGACGAAACAAACTGTATTGATTGGTAGTGTTTTGTGGACAACAGTGTTGAACTAAGAAAATGATAGGCTGCAATCCTTTTAGCTTTCCTCCAATAAAGTAGTGAAAAAAAACTTTGCTGTTCACATATATATATATGAATGATCAAACCACAATAAGAAATGGGAAAACAAGACTAAGATCTTTCAACCGTAACAAGCGGTCTTTGTCAGAGTCAAAAACCCAACTGAACTAAAAAACTCAGTTGGGTTTTTGACTCTGACGAAGACCGCTTGTTACGGTTGAAAGATCTTAGTCTTGTTTTCCCATTTCTTATTGTGGTTTGATCATTGATTGTTGTTTCACGTGTTTATGTGAAATCTTTTTATATATATATATATAAACGAATTAAAAAAAGATAGCACACAGATAGACACAGGAATAACTAACTTCTATATTTCGACCATCGTCGTCATCAATAGGCGAAGAGTCCCGTAGGAAGGCAGAGCGCGCTCTCTTCGCCTCCTGATGACGACGATGGTCGAAATATAGAAGGGAGTTATTCCTGTGTCTATCGGTGTGCTATCTTTTTTTAATTGGTTTTTATTTAAATTACTAGTAAATTAACTTGTAATTATAAATTTCACCAATATAAGAAGTCCAAAAAAAAAATCAAACTTTGATACGTATAAAAATTTATATAAAACTGCTATGTAAGAATTGTCTTCATCTCTGACGAGCGAATGTCAAAATATAAACGAATAAATTGATTTTTCAAGATCAGATTAGGGATTTTCAACTTTTCTGAATATCACCTCCTCATAAACGTTTTCGTATTTAATTTTGTTGAAATCCTTCCCTAAGTTCTTAAGAAATTTGCACAATCAATTAGTGTTTCAAGCAAATAAGTATAGCAACATGAAAACATATATAAATGTGTGATAGTCAAAAATTAAGTAACTCTTCAATTAAAAAGAGCAAAAAAATAGTTTAATTACGAGGAGTTAGTTTTGTTACTTAATAAAGTGTTTAGCATTGCAACTACAACAACACTGATTACTACTGTTGTTTTTATTTTCTAAACGATTAATATAACTAAACTTGATTAGAAAATCTTCCATTGGAAATATATAATTTATTTTCCTCCTTACATAAAGTATATTAACTGCGCTATTCTGCTTCTGCCAAGCAGTAGTTGAAATTCTTCTCATGTTTATTGAACAATTCACCGTCTTAAGATTTCATTATTTCTTATAATTAATTTTACTCCACGTATGAGAACTGCTAGATTAGATACTGATGAAAAGTTGCAGAGAACGAAGTGTCCAATCGTCTACGTGTTTCCAGATTTCCTTTCAAATATACATACATTTGTAAAATATGTTTATCTAAATATATTGATATCAATTTATTTTTATAAATATTAAAAAAGAGGATGGTAGATTTGTCAATTATTAGTAAGTAATATTAGTATTAGTAATAGTATTAGTATTTAGTATTAGTAATTAGTATTAGTAATTAGTATTAGTAATATTTGTCAATATGGTAAGCAACTGTAGAATGCATTTATTTCTGACGAGTGTATCCCAAAATATAAACAAATGGATTGAGTATTTAAGGATTTAGTAGGATTAGATTAGTAATTTTTCAGCATTTTTCTTTTTCTAACAATATGACCTTATAAATGTTTAAATTTGTTAATTTACATTAGAAATAAAAGTAAAATTATAATAAAAATAACAAAAATATTTTAATTTTAATAAAAATAAAAAAAATCATTTAATTTTTAAGTAAATAAAAAATTAATTTAATTAAAATTAATTTAAAAATTTATTTTTTGTAATATATATTAACACATTTAAGTTATATTACTATAATTTTTTTTTAAATTTGTTTTATGAAAAAAATATTTTTTCTATTTTTTTTAAATTTCTTGTATAAAAAAATTATCAGGAAAAGTTCAAGAAAAATTTAGCACTGACATTAAAGCTTGATGTCCTTGGAGTATTTCTAGTATTGTTCTGTGGAAGTAGGCTGCCACCTCCTCAAAGTTACAGCTGATTACCTACAAACACATATCTAAATTTAGTTTATAAGGAATAGTCCTTGTTTCAATTATATATGTATCACTAATAAGAGCTACTCTCTAGTGAAGGTCTATAATGGGTTTTATAAAGGTTCTATAAAGGTTGTGGTTCAGAATAATAAATAAAGAATATTCCAGAGATGAACACGTGCTCGAGTTCCGTTAGAGGCAGTTAGATGATGTAGTTAAATCTGGAAGGTGGTGGAAATAAAGAAAGAAAAGAACGTTTCCAAGGGGAAGGAGCTTAGGGGGGATGTTGAACCCCTCAAAAGCGTTGTTCACTTTCCAGGAACACCCCTCTCTACCTGGCCTAGCCCTCAAGTAAATCCTTTAGAATTAACGGAACCCAATCCAGAGTACCGTTTGTTCATCAAGCCTATTGGCCTGGACATTTTAAGCTACTGTCTTTAGAATTTGAATTTTCTAAGGTATAAATAACTATTTTGAACTGGAAAAAGGGTAATATCAATGGCTTTGTATTAGCTTTTAAAGAGTTTGAAGTGATAAGAAAATTTTTTTATTCGATAATTTCCATGTTGCATTGTGATTGATGACTGTATTGATTCTACGAGTCCTGTTGTCATTCCTTCAGACATACTCATCCTCCTTTTCTTTCCTTGCTGATAAAAAATTTTTTAATTTTTAATTTGACAGCAAAATGCATTACCGGGTTGATTATTCTTTGGGGTGTCCTATATTTTAATTTTCTGAAGTTTATTTGAAAGGAATATTTAACGATAACCTGATATTGTACTGGATCGGGACCGATAGCTTTACGTCTTCTTCGAGGGAAAACATCGACAAGTTTTCCATAAAAAACTAATATTTGATGTTCCCGTCTTGAGTATAATGGCAGGCAAACTTCTAATAGAGCACAAATATCATTTTGTTTCTTTATTTTTATTGAACTTTATTTTATGAACTCCGTAATAGAACTTTAATAGTAATCTTTTAAGTAATAGAACTTTACAGGATGGGTACCGTCAGCTTTACCTCTTCTCCTAGGCCAGTGCAGATAAGTTTCTATCTTCCACACGAAAGATCTAGTATAATGATCAATATTCAAAGTTTTTTTTGTGTATGACGTCAGAGGTATAACCTCCCACCCCATAGACAAAACAAAATCTATGTATAATAAATCAGTTCTCTCGAGGGCTCAGGGGTCCCTCCCATGGAAGGGGTCTCCCTCTGTGGGGTGCTGTTACCCCTAATTCATATCCGTTGGCGTCCTCGCCACGAGAGAGTGGGTAACAGGTTACGCTAATTGCGTTAACTGGCTAACAGGCGGAAGGCTTTGTGGCCACTGACCTTACCTACAGTCAAAGCAGGCTAAGTAGCACCTTGGTCCCGAGTTCTACCCGAGAGCTCTTAAAATATTGTTAGTACCATGAGGATGGGAAGCCCCTACTAGATTTCTATAGTTTTCCGCACACCCCGCCGTTGGATTGGACTCGTGGTGGCTGTGGTTCCTCACCACAATTGTAGACTCTCTAGGTAGTCGCTTTGTGAGAAGCAGTATCTTCTCAGGATGTTGTCCGTATAGCAACAAGAGGGAGTGAGACCTTCGACCCTTACCACAAGTAAAGCATATCAGTTGCTAGGTGAACTCCAAAACTGCTGCTCACTTAGGTGAGGCCTGGTCCTGGGCTAATGGGCACTCATTCAGGGGAAGGTAAGATCCTTATGGACACTAAGGTAGTCCATACCGTTTAAGTTTAGTTTACTTGTACGAGCTTGCAAGTCATAAATCAAGATTTGGAGGGATTAGATCAGTGATTTTCAACCAAAATTGATTTCTTTTCAAATCGCCAGCTTGTTCTTAAGAAATTTGATCAAATATTGAACAAGTGTCTCAAAAAAAGAGTATTAAAATGAAAACATATATAAATGTGTCACAAACAAAAAATAATTCATCAATTAAAAATACCTAAACAGCAAACAATCGGTGTTGTTTTGGTATGACTTAGTCACAAGAAGTTATTTTTATTAGTTATAAGTTTAAAACGTTTGAAAACATGGCATTACAATATTGATTACTGTTATTATTACCATAAGTATAGTAATTATAGAAATATTCCATCTCCAGGTTTTGACAAATTTGCATGCTTTGAGATCTTCAAAAGTTCTATTTTGACGTTTTTTCTGTCCGTATATGCGGGTGTGCATCAAAGTTTGTGGTCAAGCTATAGGCACCACTATTCGATGGATCAAGTTCATATTTGACTGAATATTGGACCCTATTATTTTTGGACAATATTGTATCATAGAAGGCACTTTTTTGGCCAAAATGTGATTTCAGACATTTTTGTCTACTGCCAGAAGCTGGTCAAGATCTGATGTCATTGAACTTGAATGGAACATCTACACTTGAAAATATATCTAATTTCTTTTTTTCCTTTACTTAAAATATGTTAAGTGAACTATATCCTACTATATTCGTTTATCTTTGATAGTTTAATGTAAACAAATTCTGATTCACTTGAAACTTAATTCAGATAGTACGCAGAAATAAAAAAAAAAACTTATTATATCACTATTTAGACAAAAAAACTGTTAGATTGAAAGTTATTTTTTTGTTCACTCATGCAATCTGAAACTAACTGTTAGTACATTTACATGTGACAAGAGAAAATAGTATGTTATTATTTTTAGGTGAACTACAATTTTAATGATCTTTCAAATAGCGTTTGACCATGAAGGTCAATAAGGACCCGAACGTAGAGGCGTCCATTGACCATGAAAGTCAATAAGGACCCGAACGTAGAGGCGTCCTTGTCACTTTAATGTTTTAGTTCTTAAATTTTAACTTCATTTAGAATAGATCTGTATTGGAGTTTAGAATGTCATAATTTTCTCAATTTTTGTTGATATACTATTTCTTAAGAGAACATTTACGTTCCCTTAATTAAAATCCAAAATGAATTGGTTTTTGATGATATGATGTATCTGCTCTAACAACTGGCAATTGTAATAGAAAGCGATTGGTTCTTTTAAAGGCTGAGGTTTGTCATGTTTTAATTGGAGAAGTTAATTTCCACTAGTAGTTCATGCAGAGTTGAATAGTACAAATATTAAATTCAACCTATTTATGGAAACAATATGGGTGGAACTCTGTGTGCTACCTTTGACTCTTTGATACTACGACGTAAATACAAGGTTCAAGGGTGAGGCCTTAGTACCATCATTACAAAATGCTTTAAAAGTCTGGTTTCAGCAGATTTTTTTTATTATGAGAGTGGAATTGAGTAAAGAGTGAATGGAGTAGTCAGTAAAAGAATATTAAAAGAGATTCCCTTGTTTACGAAAATATTAATAAAAATTGAGGCAAGGGGTGTTCAGTGGAGGCCGTCGAGAGGTGGCGGTGCCTGGTGGTAACGCTTGTAACCGATGAAGGAGGGGGGAGAGCGTGGACCAATCAGAGACGGCGCGTTTGGCGGGCTCGCGCGCCCCAGACAGCGCGGTCAGTCCCTCGAGCCGGCCGGTCGAAGAAGCATCGTATCTCCGAAACCTTGTGGTGCGCGTCTAGTGACATGCCTGCCAGTATGATGTGCGAACCCGAGAGTAACATCTTCGAAGAACAGCGAGCCCTACAGCTAGCAATCGAATTATCCATGCTCGGACTTTCCGAGATGCCTTCTCAGAGTGCCGACCAGGATGCCTCTCTAGCGCCTGCCTTCCTTGTACCCGAGGAGCCACCACGCAAGAAGAGCCAGAACATGACCGAGTGTGTTCCAGTCCCTTCCTCAGAACACGTGGCTGAGATAGTTGGCAGACAAGGTAAGGCTTCCTCCTATTAGATTTCTTCCTATCGATCGTGCCGTGCCGTTGCTTCGGTCACCAGCTGGCCGGAAGGCCAGAAAAAACCCCTCCGTCATGTGCATCGGCATATGGCTCTCCGTAATTACACAGCGCTGTCCAGCTTGTCTCCTCGCACCTCCTTTTACCGACAAATATATTGGGTCTATGCTCAACAAAAAATAACCCGCCTCTTCTCCTTAATTACGAACCCTAGGTTTTTTCTCCGCAAATATCTCTCCATTATTTAGGATGGGATTCTCGGAACTGCCCTTCAGGTTCAGGTTATTTCTTGTACCTGACACCATTCTCTCCCACGACCTTTAATTCTTCACAAGGACCCTATCAGTTCCGCGTTTTCCTTCCTTACAATGAAACTGACCTGAGAATTTAGTGTTATTTTCTTTAAATAGGGTGTCACTTAATCTTTTATTTACTCAGTACAGTTTGATTGACCCGTTTCTCTATCCTTATACTTTGCCCTTTTCCAACACGAATTATGTAGTTGCAAGTCCATTCTATCACTGGAGGCCCATTATATAAATCTAAACAATGCTCTTGGGAACGAAAGTCCATATATTTAAAGTTGAGTGTGTATTTGTAATGAAATTTTACATATTTCTAAGTTCTCACAATGAATCCCTTAGCATTATTTTCTATTTATATTTAAGTAAATGGGTGTTTTTAACTTTCAATTAATAAATTAGTTCTCGTGGTGATACGTATTTCTGCATGAATTTAATTTTTGTAATGAGGCAAATTTAAGCGTTTCAAATGTGGCTCACTGATAACATAACTAATTGGTAAATATTTTAATAATACGCAAGAGAGTCGTAATTCAACACCTTTGCTTATGAATGCCTTCAGTGCGTCCCAGTATCTATTATTAATACCTTCTTACATATCTTTACTGCCTCTTCTAATTTTGGCTACATTCTAATTAAACCGTTTTATTTGTGTTTTAAATTCTAATTGTTTATATAATAAATATTTTCATTTGTGAGTGTTTATTTTAAATTAAAACTATAGACAACCATTCATGCGAATAGAGAACAAACATTAGGTACATATTGCACTGTTCAAAACATTATTTTCTGAATCATTTATTATGTATTATGAAATACATTATTTGACTATATTTACAATCCTGATTATGTTGGTCTATACACTAATTAAGAAAAAATATTTCAGAGTTGCATTTCTCAAATGCTTGGCTGTTAGAATTACGCATAGAATCAAGCAGTAGTCATTCAATTATACACTGTTGGTTAACTAAATTAATTTTTTTTAATCGATTAATTATTTTAATTTTTATTTATATACACTCAGCCATTGAATTCATTAGTTTTTCGCTCATGATTACAGGCTACAAGTTTGCAGCTTTATGATTTTGAGTTCGTTCGTAAAAGTTGTTTGCCATTGCATGATAAGATTGTATGAAGCTCCTGTGAATGACTATACACTCGTGGTCTAGATCTATCACGTTGATAAATTTTTTAACATACACCATAAATAAATGAGAAACTATTCAAAGTTTTTTCTTTTTCTAATTTCTTTCCACTTGATTGAATGCTTGTATTGTGTTTCTTTTATATAGGTACTCGTTCTATAAATCAACAAACACTTTTAATGGTTCTGCTATAAATATCTAACTTTTGTTTAGTTACTTCCTCAAGAACCTAATACATTGTTGTACAGTAATAGTAATTTTCCAATTTTAGTTTCATTCATTCATAATCAAATTGTTCCGGTTCGTAAACTTTTGACTTTATAGTTTTTTCCAGTCATAAAGTGTTTGTATTGAATTCATAGAACTGTAACGAACACGAATTGTTTCTCTTTCTTGGATTCTTTAATTCACAACTAATCAGTTTATCAGGAAAATTTCTTAATACCACTTAAAGTGACAGAAGTAATCAGGCATTACTATAATTTATTTATTAAAGGAACATATCTTATTTCATTACTTATTATATTTGAATTTCCATTTGTGGAAGAACAGAAACTTCTCTATTCTGGAAGAACAGAACTTAAGAAGAACCTTGTTATTCTTAAGAATTTGACTAATTCATTGGAAATTGACTTTGAAAAAGACATTACTGTTTTATTAGCGATTCTGAAGTCTTTTAGTTGAAAAAAATCAAACATTAATATCACATGGAGATGTGCTTCTATTGTATTATATATCGTCGGTAATTAAATCTTACATACAATGAATCGTTTCTTAAAGTGTAATAGAATAAACATTGGTAAATTCAGGCTAAGTACTTCATCGTAATGGTGTTATTGTTTTGAGTTTAGTGTTATTATCCTGATACCATTTGTGCGTAATATTTTACAAGTTTTTTGCAGCTATTTCTTCTGTCGGACTGCTTTATAATCACCGGAATGGTCCTAATAATTGCATGAATGATCAGATTTTGCCTGTTTATAGAAGTATAAATAAAACAGTATATAAGACATGTTTAAAAGTTAAGTGATAAAATAAAAGGTTTTGAGTTGGCTGCTTTCTGATTCTATCTGGTAATATCGTTAGTTTTCTCACTGATGCTTCTAAGTTAATGTCAGGATGAGTTAGTAGACGTCAGCACACCGATAGCAAACTTACTGCTCTGCAAATCTCGGCGTGAGAATCCTCTCATATGCATTTCTCTTGGCTATTTTGCAAGCTTAGTATTCTTTATTATCCATTTTTCTTCCTTGTTAAGAAGAAAAAGATAAAATAAAACTATGAAAATATTTCCTTTTATTGTAAATATTATCGTTTTAGAATTGACATTCGTTGTTACTTACATTTCTTTTCACTGCTTATTCTAGATTCTAGACTGTTTTTGAAGCGAATTAACGAGAAGCATAATTTGAATTCGAAGACGAACATACAAATGCTGATTTTCTCATCACTGACAGAAGTAATTGCACAAACAGAGTAATTGCCATCTTGGAATTATTGTTACCATAGACTGCAGAATTCCTAATAAGACATACAGTCTTCAGGATGTAATTCCATCAGATTTCTATGTTGGATGACTTACATCCTGAATAGATGAATGAATAGGACTGTGTTTAGGAGCGTAAAGCTATTTATTCTTCATGTAATTGCCACGGCTAATGTAAGCAATGTTGTTAAGGCTTTAATTTGGCAATTTTGTCTCCATAAATTGCTGTTTTACTGTTTATTTAAGAAGAAATCATCAGTTATTGTTTATGAAAAAGAGTTCAGGCTCGTGTTTAATAGTAGTGACTTATTTGCAGGAAATTTCGTGCGGTTGAAATGACTAACTTATTACTAACGGGTGTGTTTTAGACTAATGTTTCTTCAAAACGATCTATTTATCCTAAATACGGGAAGAAGGATTAGTGGTGACAGATTAATGCGGTGGGGAGTTAGTTGTGCTGTTACATTCTAAGTTATGACATATGCTCTAAGCGATATTAATAAAAGGTATGACATTGTAGTGACACAAGGCGGTGTATTAGGACAGTAGAAGGAAGAAACGGAAAGTGTCTGCGGGTGGGGAGCCTTAGAGTGGGAATGGGATGGAAGAGCGGTCGGGTTGGGTGTGGGAGTGAGAGGGCGACAGGTCTGGCGAGAGACTCTGATGAGGCAGAAACAATGCTCCGGTGTCGTCACGTCCTGTTTATACAGTGGTCTGGCCAAGGCATCAGCCCCTGCTCTGGGGGCAGCACACTAGCCTGGGGGCGGCATTGCCTTTTATATTCCATTGATTTTACTGCTTTCTTTATGAACTGGTAGTACACGAGGCAAGCCATCAACCATACGCACCACCCAAATATCTTTCTCTATAGTGAGATCACTTTTATTACAAAAATCCATTACATATTTTTACACGTTATTATTTATCGTTGTACAAGAACTACTACAAAAAACAAAGATACATATATGACAATGATAAAACACTACAAAAACTTAATTCAAACAAAGGAAACGAATCTTCGCGATTCTTGATATTTCAGTTTTAAGCGTCCTTCAGGAGGAAAAGAGGGAGGGGACGTTAAAGGGTTTCTTAATCGTTTGAAATTGAATATTTCAATTCTGAAACCATACAATAAAAATTTGCAATAATTGTTTTCTTTATGGTAACTCAATGAATAGCCAAGGTTGGTCACTTTGTAACTGACACATGATGATGCTTTAAAATCAGAGAGACGATCTAAAGTGGTCATTCATGACTTCAAAATCGAATAAGAGTTATATACAAAGTAAAGAAACACACTTGCTAACTCATGTGTTAGGACAGTCCGTCTTCAGGAGAATAGAGAACAAACACACTGGCAGTAGGGTTGGTTACCTGCCATTGCGTCTCCAGCGTGCTTTGTTTCTCTTTTCTCCTAAAGACGGATTGTCCGAATATTTGAGTAAGTTTCTCTACTTTTCTTCGATTTTAAAATTAGATATGTCTATTTTTGAGTTCATGTAAATTATACGATTCAGAATCGAAAAACAGTGACAAAATGAATTATGTAGAGCAAAACAGACCTAATACTTATTTCTAAAAGAAATATCCCGCCGTTCGGGAGATGAGAAGAAGAGGAGAGTAAGATAGGTGTGGTCGTGAAGAGGCAGTAAGTGTTTCTCCACATCTTTTGTACTTCTCTTCTTCTCGCGAACTGCCTGCTTGAAATATTGGTAGTCATTATTTACTGGCAGCAGCTTTATTTGGTCTATTGTTTGCTGTAAATACCTTGTGAATAAATATTAAACAGCAGAGGTTATTGAGGGTTGGTCTACAATAACCTCTGCTGTTTGATGTTATTCTTGTGGTCGCTGATACATATAATTAAATACATATTTAAGTTACTTATCGTTGCATCCCGTTCTCTTTTCGTCTGAAGACGGTTTGCCCGAAAATTTGAGCTTGTGTGTTTCTTTCCTTTGTGTGTTAGATTTTGGAGTTCGATTTTGGAACTCGTATAATTGTATATATATATTTCTTTTCAATCCGAAACGGACAAATAAAGTTCAAAGTGTATGAAACAGGGAAATTTCTGTTTCTTCATCTACAATGAATTGTATGTAAAAAATTAAAAGTAGGTATTCTGATTGGACTGTAAACGAACACTTTAAACATAAAAAAAAGAACACAAGTTACAGACTCATTGCTATAGGCATCATCTGACCTCAATTATCCTCAGGTAGATGGAGTGTTCAGTTTGTATAAGAAGACTACACATTAAATGCCTGAAATAATAGTGACTAACCACGGTATGAAATTCAGAAGTAGAACAAGTATTTAATTTGACTACTTAAGTTCCTGTCAGAGTGGCAAGATGAATGAATCTAATTAGAATGAGCTCGTGGTCCCATACAGTAGTTGCATGTTTTTTTGATTTCGCATTTTTAATGGTGAAATCCTATATTTAACACCTTTTTTGTAAAGAGAAGTGTTGTCCCAGCGCCATGGTGATTTTGATGCCTCTTGTCCATCCATAGTCTGTTTTAGTGATGTTCAGTCTAGTTAATCACAAGTAGGCGTGCAATAGTTGTAATATTCTTGTTATGTGTTTTAACACAATAGGTCATCTCTTTTCCTTTACTAGCATCCGGTAATTTCTTTTATCTCTGCCTTGGTCATTTTAATACTTTTTACCACCTTCAAGAAGTTGGATTGTAGCCAGGAGGAGGCTATATTTCCTGTTACGGAAGAGTGAGTGTAATCACGGGTGGTAAACATGGTCAACATACTGGTATATATATCTTTCAAAAGGTCATCAGACTTTGTTGAGCGTACTATAATTATACATGCGTAGTTTGTTCTGTGTACTTCGAGTTAGATATAAATAAAATTAATAGAGAAGAAAGTACCAATGCGATCGTAGAAGGGTAAGGAGAAGAGTTTAGTGTTCAATGGAGTGTTTTTTGTTCTGCTGCATTAATTTGAAGTTGTGTTAAGTGGTTTAGGACGCCTGTTTTCATATTTTTGATGTATTTCTCTGTACATTTCTTACTCTTAAACACATGCTTCAAAACCTGGAAGTCTGAGTGAGGTTCGCTACGAGGTCTAGACGTCACACGCTCCGATAGGCCGATCCTGCCGTTCTTATCTTATCTCCTCCCACACCTCCTCCACGTCCGGTTTTTTCCTGCCTCTTGTCTTCTTGCCGCCTATGTGGGTCTATTGTCCTACTCACGTGACCTCTTCACACAAGCTCACAAAAAACTTATCCCTTCTTGTTTTTCCTGTTCACCCAACTATATTGGATTGCATCGCCTATTATTTCTAAACGTTCTATTATTTAAACCACTTGCTATCAGGACTAGCTAGTTCGTTGAGAAACATGTGCCGATATGTTGAGGGTTGCTCTAGACATCTTGCGGGTGGGGTGATGAATGGAGCCTCCGTGACGTCACAGATCCATACAGGAAGCACTTGTGCGAGCTCCGCGTGGGGCGCTGACGTCACTCGGTCCAGCCTCTATTTTGGCGCGCTTTTTATCTGCCTGGCGAATACCGTCCACCGACCTTCCCCCACCCCACTGCGTATCTAAAATACTCGTCTCCGCCGTCTCGTAACGCGATACCCTCCTTCCTTCTAAGGTACCGCCGCTGTGTCACTCCCGGCCCTCAGACCTCCCTACCCTTCACATACTAACTGTCCTATTAATCAACAAGGTCAAACCAATCAATTTTATTTTCAAATAATCTGTTTTTTACATTTCCCTATGATCTTCATGGTAATCACTTTGAGTTTAGTTGTAAATAAACACAAATGTTGAATATTCTAATCCACTGCTGTTGACCTTATTAAGTAAAAGCGCAAACGGACACCTCGACGATAGAGTCATTTTACGTTGAACGATCATGTCTAACGTGTTTTAAACCACAACATAGCCTCGTATTGTTAAGCACAATCAGTATGCATTAGGTTACTTTTGTAACTATAATCTTATCACTTTTCTAAAGTAATAATCCACATTGCAAAAATATAAATACTTATTATGATATTTTTTTTGTAAAAATTCACTTTTGCTTAGACTGTGAAGGTTAATGACGCCATTCTATATTTAAAATGTAAATTTTACTGATGTATAGATCTTAAAGTGAGTATCTAAATTATAAAGCCTCCAGACTGAATGTCCTTGAAGCGTGGTTTTGTGTGGGCGGTTTTCCGTCTCCTGCATGAAATGAGTTAATTGGAATCTAGAACATTCGATATGATGTAAGCTACAGTTGCCCAGAAGCTGTATCTCCAAGTGGTGGCATGAAAACTACTTATTTGTCCAAAGCTACTATTCCAGCGTCTAGTCTGGGCTAGTGTTTCTTTCAATTATGTATCTTCTATGCCAGACCTAGCACCCAAGGCCCTGATGCTTCGGGTAGACCTCCTGGTTCTCAAGTTCTGCGCTACCTCTTAGTGACGCCGTTGGGCGTCAGCCTCTGTACTGCGGCTGGCTTTAAATCAGGAAGCTATGCAATTAGTCAATTAGGCGACTCCCGGTCGTATTTGTATGACCCGAATACGTCAACCCTTAAAGTGGTCTTTTCTATGTAGTTGAAAAATCAAAGTTGGGCAGGCACAACGGCCCATTCTAGCCGTGACTGTTGTCATGGATATATGATATACATATTCATATAAGTTTTGAGATTTTTGAGGGTTTTTGGTCTAGGTATTAAAAAAAATCTTTTCCAACGTTTCGACATATATTTATGTCCTCCTCAGGAAATAAAACATTGATACATGCAGCACAGTTGTTACAACTATATATGGTTTATTATTTGCTATTATGTATAAAAATTATAAACTTTTAGAGAACTGTTTTAGCCCTGAGGAGGATATAAATATATGTCGAAACGTTGGAAAAGAAGTATTTTTTTAATACCTAGACCGAACACCCTCAAAAAAATCTCAAGACCTTTGAATATAGAGTGGTCGAGAAACGAAGAGCAAGCTGTATATTCTTATATCCAATTCTTTTATTCTTACACAGAAGAAGAAAAAAGATATTACTTCTTCTGTTTTAAGAAGAGCAGTATCCTCTCGTGCATTGCATGGAGAGGAAATGGTGATGAGTTAGACACAAAGCCTCTACCAATCTTCGATAGTCCTCGTGGGAGTTGAACTAGAATATTACTGCTTGCCTTGAGGCAAGTCCCGATTATCGGGACAATGGAATGTGCAACCATTGTGGGAGTGGTAATTAACTCATGAGTTGTACGGCGTCCTAAAACTGCATGTCAGTCGCCAGTCTATTAGTCTTCGATGCGACCCAGTGACGGGCAACCATTCTATGAGTGATGACAAACAGAATTTATATTACTAAGCTACCGTAATTAAGTGAATATAACGCACCTTCATGTCATGAACTTTTGTTCGCTAAATGACTTATATTTCTGATTTATTTATTGATTTTAAATGTACTTTTGTTTTCACTTCTAACTATAGATCAGTTTCAAATCATCATGAAACACTAAACGGACCACTTGAATTTGTCTTTAATGAGCGATAAACAAACGGTTGGAAATGACTGATCTTCATTGAGGTCATCTTCATTAAGAAAGGATCCAGTCAAGACCGAATGATGTTTTCACTGGAGTCTTGATTCATAGTCAGCACCAACTATTTGACTATAAGGTCAGTAGATAGTAATGCTTACTAGTTCCAACACACGTCTTTGCCGATACATTGATATAGTGAAGAGTGAGTTTCCCGTAGATATATCCTTAGTTGAACTGGAGGGTCCTCCTGGGCGTTGGTTAACAGAGAAAGATACTTATGAATAAGTTTAATATGAAATTCTTTTGAATATGGCAGTTATTCTTTCTCAGATTCATAGTTACTGTAAAGAGTTATTGTGGGTAGGTGTCTGATTACTAGTGATAGATAAATGGTTATGAGAGATAAAAGGCGGCGAGTTAGAGCTCGAAGTCTATACCAGTCTTCGATTAGTCCTCGTGGAATTTGACTTTGCCATTCATGCTACAGATCTATAGCTATGCTCAGGATGTTCTACTGAGTTGTAGGTCAATACGTATGAGTGATGGGCAATAAGTGTGGTACTTTTCACCGTGATCATTCCTGTCAGGTCACCAATCGTTAGTCTGCCTTAACACTTCCTTTTTAGTTCTACTTTAATCACTGTAGTTCAGTGGTTTCCAACCTTTTCGAATTCTCGCCCCCCTTCATTAAATAATAAGTTCCCTGCGCCCCCCCCCCTCCACTCTGGTTTAAATATTGCTATTTACTGTCATGGTCGGTACAAGTCAGAGATAAAAAATGATACAATACATAATTATGTACTCATATGTATGATTGAATGTATAGGCTTACCTTTACTAGTGTGATGGTTGCGCTTGCTTCTCTGAGCAGAGTTTCTCAAATCTTGGAGAATGTGATGAAATTGAGACCCGTAATTCCTTTTCTATTACTAAGCGAGAGCGGTATTTTGTTTTGAGAACAGCAACTGAACTGAATCCTGATTCACACAAGTATGATGTCTCAAAACGTAATAAAATAAAAACGTAATAAAGTAGCATTTGAAATAATTTATAATTGTATTTAGAAAAATTACTTAGTAACTAAGTAATTTTTCTATTTATGATGTGCTTGCGCCCCCCCTGGCAGCCCTTCGCGCCCCCTTAGGGGGGCGCGCCCCACAGGTTGGAAACCACGGCTGTAGTTGGTGTCGGATATATTTCATTCGTGGCCACATGAGCCTCATAATTCCTTTTATGAGTTGCTGTTGACTTCTTGGTCAATGACTAGTAGTGGAAGTTTGATGAATGTAAGCCTTCATTCCTGGTCATTGACAGGGTGATATGATGATGAGTTTGTTACATGGACTTTATTCGTTCCTAATATCAGTTCCATTGTTATCCTCAAAAGCTCCTCTGATTTCTAGGTTGATTTCTGAGATTTGCCAGTGCCGGAGATGGGCATGTGAAGGTGACGGCAGTCCAGATCATGTTATCCTCAACAACTCCTCCGATTTCTAGGTTGGTACCTGAGGGTACGAGGCCTGGTACAGGAGGTGGGCACGCAGTGCCCTCATCATTTTGTTATCCTCGACAGCTCCTTTGATTTCTAGGTTGATGCTCCTCTGATTCTAGGTTGATGACTTAGGGTTGCGAGGCCTGCTGCAGGAGGTGGGCACGTGAGGGTGGCAGCAGACAGCCTTGACTCTGGTCGTTCCTTCTC
The DNA here is from genome assembly GCA_026182355.1 of Hermatobates lingyangjiaoensis. Lineage (NCBI taxonomy): Eukaryota > Metazoa > Arthropoda > Insecta > Hemiptera > Hermatobatidae > Hermatobates > Hermatobates lingyangjiaoensis. Next base: position 1,917,352 of record JAPFBL010000065.1, on the reverse strand, counting down.
ACTGACCTCAACCCTCCTCCTCATCTTCACATACCTATCTCATTCACTCTTCCCCACTCTTTATCTTTCTTATTTCTTTGTTCAAATCATTTCCTCTCTTATAAGGAAACATGCAATATTTTACACTGGGCATGACATCTAACAGATATTATTCACACACATTTCAGTTCTTTTATCACATGTTACGACAAGTTTATAAACTTGTCAAACATTTTTTAATCCTCTGAGAATGGCTCTCTGTGTTAATAGTTTTCTTTGGCAATAATTTACCAGTTTTTCAGTGTAAAACAAAATATTTCATTGGGATAGGAAATATGAGCCAGATTTATTAAAAAACAGAAGTTAACACACGACATACAATTGTTAAAGACACTTAACTATACCAGATTTTTTAAACTGTTGTTCATCATCAGGAGAAGAATGTTGAAATGTCGATTTTAGTCAATTTATCCCATATGTGTCCGGGGTTGACTTCTAGATTAAAATATTTTATGTTTACGTCCGAGTATTGTGTCGTTATAAAGTAAAGTAAATTTTATTGTAAGAAGGCAGTTTTGGTCGTTATTAGTGTCACTTAGTTAAGGTATATTGCGTGCTTTGTGCAGCCCAAGGTGCTTATTCTGCAGAGGCTGGTTGCTGGTGTAAAACGAGGTGACTGCAGGAAGAAGGAGGCGGGTTAGTTTTGTGCGTAGCAGGGGCTGTATGGAGGGTTGGAGGAGGTATTTCCAGATGGGACAGCTGTGCAGGGGACACCTGCCTGCCCCTAGGACCTGTGTTCTATACTACCCTCCTCGCAGGGTCGTCCTTCCATAGCTATTTGAATCACATAGCCCCTGCTATTGTTAGAATCACCCTACTCTCTCCACGTCACTATTAAGTACTTTTTAAGCAACCCCTACCTGGTAGATTTGCTTTTTTAAGACAATTTATCACCATTCTAAAGGCCAATCATTTAAAATTGATATAATTTTATGCCTTACACAACTATTATGGTTGACATAACCGGACACATTTATTACTCAAATTATCAGACATGTTATACGATCAAGACAGGTGACTAACTACTTTGTGTCCAGTAGAAAGAGTTGAATGAGATTGTAAGACCAATACGTAAAACATGTATTTGATCTAACTACAAGCGCGCTATCCATAAGACACCTGACCTCCATAGTCCACTTACAATTATGACTTGATTGGGTATACAGAAGGCTATCCTTATCTTCCTTGTCCATCAAAGTTACAATCCATTTTTATTATATCACATAAAAAGTGTTTTTTAATCTATTCCATACCTTTCTCATAAATAAGTACGTATAGCAAATATAATATGAGCATTCCATCTGAAAATACGTTTTAACGATTTACATTAAATCTTACACTTTGTTTCATATAGAGAGATAATGGATGAGTGTTTAGTAATGGGTTACTTATGGGATAAAAAGTCTGGTATATTATAATAAGTTGCAATATTATGTATTATACCAAAAACCATTGAATAGCTATTTGTCGAACCCATTCTTATTTCTTTGCATGTTGTCATTTTAACATTTTCATGTAAAACCAACTTAAATATTCGATTTGCTTATCTAAATTTCCAGTTCATATAATTGGGAGAATTTCAACGAATTAAATTTCTTTAAATTTAATATATAAAATTGATAACTGAATTAGTTATATTTATATAAGAAAGCCATTGTGTTTAGTTGAAAAGGTTTAACCTGTATGAGTGGTGAATAATGCATTGGATTTAGTGTAGACATTTTGTTTGACTGATTGTTACAACTTTTGAGTATGTATGTAGTTTTTAATGAAATCAGTCAAGAGGCAATCCGGGAGAAGTAATAACGGGTTAATGGGTAGTTATCTTGTAAAGATACTGTTCAGTCAGAAATTTGACTCCACTGTAATGGGCTAATTATGCACATAATTTTGTGGCTCCTACAGCAGTTAGTGGATAAAAGAAACAGAGGCTTCAATTATCTACCAAACTACAAGTGCGTTTTATTATTTGGAGGATTGTGGTCGATTGATCTAGATTATTCGAAATGCTAGATTATTGGAGTATGATGTATTGAAGGCTTTGTAGTGTGAACCATTGTGTCTTCATAAGGGATCGTTTCATAGCATCTCTTATAGTTCCTGTGACCATACAATAACCCAAGTGTTTTTGCTACCAACACACCTCATATAGGCAGCAGAACATTTTGCAATTTTAATTTATCTTTTTGCACCCTTGTTTGCTCGTAATTGGAAACTACGTACAACTAATATAATAAGCCAAGCATTTCAGATTTAGAGTTGGGAAAATTTCGTACTTATTATAGTGCAACTATAAAGCAGATCGGAAAAAGTTGTTTTTTCCGTTCGCCTTAAGGTAAATTGCGGACTACACTCACTAACTTTAAATTACACAAAGCACGACACAGAAAAAAGAATAAAAGAAACCCTTACAGAATTCAATATTTCGAACTGTTTTTCGTCATCAGGAGTAGACTAGAAGAGAGGACGAAGTGGGAGAGATCTCCCCACGTCGAAGGACGGAGCGCGAATCAATCAAAATATATATATATCTACACTTAAAATAAACTGTGACAAATAGACAGAAACATAACAAAGACTCACTTTTCAATATTTCGACCGTAATGGCGGTCGTCCTCAAGAGAAGTGAATTGACAGGGGGACTTTTTTTAGGAATGGACTGGAACCCCCCTCTGCCTTCACTTAGATTATGTAAAGTTAAAGTTAAAGTCCCTGAGGAGTTAAAGTTATCCATGTCCTGAAGATGAATGACGATCATTTGAAATATATCTACAGGAAATATGCTATACTGTGTAAAGGTCCATCCTTTGGCTAGGACGAACCGAGGCAACTGCCCTGGGTTGCTGCGCTTTTAAATCCTTTCATTAATTTTCCCTTCGATTAAAGCAGCCTGATTACCTGAAAGTACGAGTGCACAGGTCATATCCACCAATCTACTTGCATTCACGTGAGGTAACCCCAGGACGATCCTGTTCGAAACTGTCCTCCAATGTTGCCAGTAGTTCTACCTTTTTTTTTTCAGGAACATTCGTATCCATTGCGTTCTATTAATTTATTCAGACATTTCAATTAATATCTTTTAAGTCTTTTCTTTGTGTTGTTCACCTTCCACATGGTAGGCACATAATCAGTGCTTAATTTACTTAATGCGGTGAATATGACAATGACTTATCTACGAAGTATTTTTTTTATTGGTCTGTAATATAAACTGATTATGATTTTCTCTTCAGAAGAGATCAAAGAATTGTTTGTTCCCTTGAAAGACTGCTAAGATTGATCTCTTTTCTTTCACAGATAGATAAGCAATGACTCAGCGACTAGCGGTCCTTGTGAACTTCGATATGATGATTCTGAATCAACAGAAATCTTAACCAAAGTCCGCAACCCGAGATCTTCCATCACATCCCACCCCCTCTCTACTTCCACATTGATTTTTATCACATTTCAAATATTCCTAATAAAATAAATTGCATATAGTGTCACTTTACGCCGTCTTAAACTTAAAACGGAGGTTCATTATTGTGAAATACTGCAGTTTCATTGGTTTTATGTGCTTTAATGTACTTTACTAATTGGATATATTGTCGTATGTGTTCACCCATAACCTCCTTATTCAGTCACCTCGTATAAGCGGCACACAGGACTTCCTTTTAAGGATAAACTGCTGTTCCAGTTATTTATGTTTCAGCTATTGCCATTCGTTAAGCAACCCTGACCTTCAGTATTTATTAGCTTTGCTTGGATCCAACTGTTTTCAGTTATCGTTCACTAATTATAAAATTTTCTGCTTTAGTTCAAAAATTTAACAGGTGAATTACAGGCAATGAATGAATTATGTAATAATTTCATCGTATTTTGAATTTCTGTCATATAAGTGCAAGAAGTCTTTGCTATTTCGATAAGTTAAAATCTTGTGAAAGTACTTCATTCGATATGTTTTATGATTGAAATATGAAAGCCTATGTTGGTATAATCGGCAGCAGGTCTTCTGCTCAAATATATTGTTAAAAGTAGTGGGAGATTTGCACTCATAATGTCGGCGTTGGAGGTATCCGACTTTACGACATTCTTTCTTTCGTCTGAGTGCAGTTGCCATAACATCTGTCCGAAAGACATCGTAATACAGTCATACTCAACCACTGTGCCGACGCAGAACGAAATATAGATCTAGATTCTAGATCATGAAATCAGAGTAACGTTATCGTTTTTGCGCCCAAATATAAATGAAGTCAACAAACACGAACCTCAAATTTTGTAAGTTTTGCTTCCTCAAATATAGTTTGTAATTTATCATTAATAAACATTTTACTTACTTTGGAATGCTATTTTACTTTATATTCCATTTAAAATTCTTTTCGTCTGCTATTTTGACAAAATATATCGTTTTATAGGTAAAACAGTTAATTAACTATGTCTTTTCAATTTATCTAATTGTTAGTGTGCCGCCAAGTTTTTAAATTATTATAATCGTGGCGTGACGAAGAAAAGTTTGAGAATCAATCACTGTCGTAGTAATATACTATCTTTCGACGATTGTAACATTGTTAGAACATGACTTGTAATCGAATGCTTACAGATCCATCCTAGTGAGGCGTGCTTCTGGTTGACCCAATGGAATGTCTTTGCTGATCAATCAGAACGCAGGTTTCTGTTTCCATTCTTGATTCTATCTTGAAATTTAAAATGACAGTAGAAGGCCTAGTAGAATTTTTTTTTATATCAAATAAAAAATATTCCTATTACTTACTCGAAACCAAATCTGCAAAAGGGAATGTTGACTCCTGTTATGTTTCCTCACTGATATGTTGTAACATGTTTGATTATATATGACTTGGTTATTATAATAAAGAAAACGTGAATAACAGTTTTAGAAATTTGATACCTACAGACGTACAGAATATATTTACATAAGTTGGTCAGTTTAAATACAAGGCGACATGACGATGAGTTGTGATTTAGTGTTATTTTATTGTTAGCGAAAAATTCAGTTGTGGCTGAGTGCCAAGTGAAATGAGTAACTCTGTTCTATTCTGGCATCTTAGAGAAACCTCCCAGTCAATCTGGATTTCCTCATTTTTTTTTTACTCGTAATTTCTTTTGAGTACTTACTTTGTTGCAGTGGAGTTCTCAAAGAGGAACTAGCTATTTCAGTTTTAAATTTTTCTTCACAACATTTTGGAGGAATCGAATTGATGAATATTCATAATCATTTGGGCTGAAGTTTATTCCAGGTGTATAAAGATATATGACAGGAAGCTAATATAAGTATCCTTGGAGCTATTAATATTGTCCTAGATTCATGTTGTAAAATGATCAAACCACAATATCAAATGGGAAAACAAGACTAAGATCTTTCAACCCAACCAAAAAGTTGGGTTTTTGACTCTGACGAAGACCACTTGTTACGGTTGAAAGATCTTAGTCTTGTTTCCCCATTTCATATTGTGGTTTGATCATTGATTGTTGTTTCACGTGTTTATGTGAAATCTTTTTATATATCTATATAACATTTCATTTTCCATATTGCAGATTTTTAGTTCACGTTGCTAGTGAATGTTCTGTCAAATTAGACATTAAACAATTAGTCTTCTGTGGAGCAGGTTTAGGGGGGAAACTACTATTTCACGAATAAAATTTATTATATTATGAAATAATTTTCAATGTCACTTTAAAAAACAAGATTTTTTTAATGTTGAATTACGATTAGATTAAAAAGGATCTGAAAGTTTAAATAACATTTGTTATCTTAAATCAAAATGTAATCAAAAGAAATAGTAAACTTAGTCATAAATTAATGCTACTCGACCTGTTTGATTATAGGAAAAAAAATATTCATGACTTAATGCTAATAGCATTAAACTTCAATAGATAGAACAAGAGATACCGATATCAAAAGCAATACTAGAAGATTAGAATGGATAGTCCAGATTGATTATTCTTTGTTGACAATAGATTAACGATATAAATTATATTTTTTATATATATATTTCAGTATCACGAGACAACTGTATTCTGTGTTTTATGTATTAAAAATATAAAAATGTCTTGTTTTTAGTAAATATTTGATTAGAAATGTTTTGTCATGTTTTTCTTTCACTGTATTGAAACCCGGAAACTTCATATTAAGACGTGTACTTTACTCAAGTTAACATCAGTTCGTATTTTGCAATTTTAATTCTTTTTAGATTTATGGACATCATTTTCTTTTCGCAATACCTATACTTGTATATGTACTTTATCCGAGCAGCTTTACGTACTCTTAAGATGGGAAGCGGCAAGTTTCTGACAGGGGGACGCAACTTCCCGACTTCAAAGGACGAAGGTTATATATAATAAATATCTACGTTACAGAAATTTCTTATACTCGCATTTCACCATGAAGACTTTTACGGTGTTGACAAATGATTAAGAATGTGTTAACATGGTTACAAAATGGTTCTCTGAATCCCTATACTTCCTTCGGCACCTAAAATACAAAATATACTCTATGGTCACTTTCAGTGATTTCGATGACAGATCTGCCTTTGCGATGTATAGCGATGACAGTGGGCACTAACTAGGTATACTGACCAGTAGGCTTCCATCCCCACTTTTATTGGTTTGTTCTGTCTAGTATAGCGATGACAGTGGGCACTAACTAGGTATACTGACCAGTCAGCTACCACCCCCAATTTTATTGGTTTGTTCTGTCTAGTATAGCGGTGACAGTGGGCACTAACTAGGTATACTGACCAGTAAGCTACCATCCCCACTTTTGTTGGTTTGTTCTGTCTAGTATAGCGATGACAGTGGGCACTAACTAGGTATACTGACCAGTAGGCTACCACCCCCACTTTGTTGGCTTGTTCTGTCTAGTATAGTGATGACAGTGGGCACTAACTAGGTATACTGACCAGTAGGCTACCACCCCCACTTTGTTGGTTTGTTCTGTCTAGTATTGAGATGACAGTGGGCACTAACTAGGTATACTGACCAGTAGGCTACCACCCCCACTTTGTTGGTTTGTTCTGTCTAGTATTGAGATGATAGTGGGCACTAACTAGGTATACTGACCAGTAGGCTACCACCCCCACTTTTATTGGTTTGTTCTGTCTAGTATAGCGATGACAGTGGGCACTAACTAGGTATACTGACCAGTAGGCTTCCACCCCCACTTTGTTGGCTTGTTCTGTCTAGTAGAGCGGCTACGGCAGTAGTGGCAGTGAAGAGGACATGGTAACTGGTGTTTAGAAGAATCTCCTGTTGGGGTTTCCTTCACTCCGTCTGGCCGCCCAGATAATATTGATTCAGAGGCCAAGACTAAAATAGTCCCATCTATCCAGCTTGGCCTGCCAGCTATTGTCAGCCACTACGGAATCCCTCTCATTGCCCTCCAGCTGCTGACCTCATTCTCTCAGCCATTTATCTAAACCTATTGTCTTTTTTAAATTCCACATATCCCACACATTTTACCATTCTACAAAAACAACCCTTTATAGTTCATGGAATTTATTTACCTCTGTTTTCTAGATATTTCAGCATTATAATACAAATTAAGAATGGAAAGTCCTTAGCGAGTAATACTTGCCCTGCATAATAAGTACTCTTCTGAATTATCTAGATGATTCAGTTATTTCAATTATCTTATTGAATACCAGTTTTGATTTGACTTCTGTGGTAATATTAGAATTGAAGGCTTTAACAGTCTGGTGTGTGTTTGTTTTCCGATGGATGCAGTCATTTACAATGTGATTCTGATTATTTCCTAAAACACACATCACGGGAGGTCTCATTTGGATTCGTCTTGTCTAGACGCATGCGTGCTGGATTTATTTGCTGCGCAAATATCAATCATTTCAAATTACTATTTTCCAGATTTCTTTTTCTTCAATTTTTGTAATCTAATTATTTAATATTGTTGTATGCAACGACTGTACTACGGTAACCATAATGTATTTACTTGCTGTAATTCATGTCTTCTTCGGAGATAACAATTTCAAGATTCTTTTTGAAGTATAACCTTTCTCCTCAAACATCCCTTGAAAGCTAATCTATTAGAAGAACGATATCGTTGCTCGCGCTGGTCAAAGAGAGTTAGTGATAAAAATTGTTACCGTTGAGCGAATGTACTTCATATGTACTTCCCATTATATACATACATTTATTGTCACCCTGAACTAATTATAAAATAATGGCGATATGCTGTGGCTGACATGTCACTGATGCCCTTGAAAGGAAAGATATGTTCTGGTGGCTGACCTCCACTGTCCTTACGAACGCGTCACATGTACATGATATTGGTATCACATGTGTAATGAGAAATTAGGAATCCTTGTAAAGGATTCTGGATTATTTTGTCGCACTTATAAGGTTTGTTTTAGGAATTAGTCATGTTATTTTGCTTAGGCCGTTTAGCTTGCATACATTGAATGATGAGAGAAATAATTTTCAAAAGGAATTAGTTGATTGAGTTTTTTTTTTTATATTTAGCATTAAACATGAAATTTATTTAGTTTGCTAGCGGCTGTTTTCTGTTAGGTTATGTGTGGGGAAGGGCGGCTTCCAGGGATAATGCAGTACCATTTGAAGGGCTTTGGGTGGGGTTGACCCACATCCCTTCAAGGGTCGCCGCTGGCCCTTAGCCCCTACTTACTACCTGCCGACATACCACAACCCACCCTTCCCCTCAGTGATTTCGAGCAAATTGCTAGTGAGGCTTTCATCTCTCCCTTAATGCTATTTATCCTCTGTGTTGCTTCAACGTTTTTCAAAATTGCTCTTATTCAACAGTCAAATTCCAATTCTATTCTTCTGTCAAGTAAGGAGTATATAAGGCTTAATATATTATTTATTGCAAATGTATCCAGAATAATGATTTTGCGATATCTTCCGCTTCTTAATTTACGGAAAGAATTTTATCATTTTTGTCCAAACCTCTTTCATAGGTGGTATATTTAATAAGCAATAGAATAGTCTGTGTTAAAAATCTTTTTTACGTTTCAAATTCTAAAGCTTGAGGTTGATTTGTGCTGAAGCAAAGGCATATACTTGATGCGATGACCGGGCAAGGGCAGTGACTTTGTTTGTTCCCAGAAGGATGCGACGAAGGCGTGGTTGTATGTAGTTTCAGTTCCCCTTGACAAATCGATAACTCTCCCTTGCGTGCTCCAACCACTTCCATCTTGATTCTAACTGCAATGCACCAACTTAGACCGGCTTTTAATATCTTCCTAAACTCTGTACTACCATTTACTAACCCCTCCTTTAAACAGCTTATACCAAACAATGCTTTATAGTTTCGCATTGCCATACAATCACAAGTTAAGAAATCATGCTTTATTCACAGTCAGTGGTTCAGATTCTACTATAAATAAGTCAGTCATCACTGGAAATTACTTGTAGTAGTCCAGATATTTATAGCAGTATGGCTCACATTAGTTCAATAAATCTATAAAAGAATTTCCACACTACTCAACATTTTTCAAAATACTATTCCATATTAATAAAACTTCATAAAGAAGTATATCCATTAAAACAAAATTAAGATAATAAAACCAATCACTAAGCTTGTTCCTAATAATAATATTCAATTTCAATTTTTAATTCTCTTCATAAGTTAGATTACACTAAAACACTCACGGGAGGTTATTAGAAGTCAGACATTAAGAATTTTTTAGAATCAAAGAACCATTAAAAGAAAAAACCTACTATCCGAAAGTCTTTATTATGAATTTACTCGCACTATGTTACAGTAATTAACTATTCCATATTATAAATAAGCCTCAGTGGCACCTCCGGCGTGCTTGGTCTCTCTCTCTTTTCCGTCTTGAAAATCGATTTCCGAAAGTTAAGAGTTTACTAAATGTTATTCTTTACTTTTTACTTTGTAACTTACTTTTCTCCATAGAAAACAGTTTTCAGAAACCTAAGGTTGAATTTGAAGTTTGATTTATTTGCTCTCTTCAACAGTCTTCAGGTCCACGAGGTCAACACGTCAAATTACACAGAAAGAAGTGACGCATAACTCATATATTTGCGAATCTCGTCGTCATTGGGAATGAAAGTGGCTCACCACTGTCAGACGATGGCGGTATATATCAACGTCAGAGTAAGAAATTCAGAGATATGACTTACTTAAGTCCTTCATCCAACACACCTCATCTTAGGATTCATCAGTCACACTTAAATTAATATATATCTGAAAAATATATTAAATATTTAATAAACCGACTTTTCTTTATTAAATTCAGGTTAAAAGACTTGATGTCTTTTTCTTTATATGTACTTGTTTTTAATAGAAAAGAATATTGCGTATGAATTGTGGCAGACTTTATAATTATATTGCCAGCATAATTCTAATATAGAATTATATAAACAGAATTCATCATTTAGAGAAATATATTTTAACCCCCGAGTAAATATTTTCATATTCCAGTGACAATACTCTTATAAGTGAACACTAAAATTGAATATAAATAATCAATACGTACGTATTTTAATAAAGTCGTGGTAATTAATGTTTTTTCTTCATAGAGAATGAATAGAGTCTATATAATTGGAGTAAAACCGGCTTTTGCTCAAGCAGGTTGGTAATAATCCTGAATATACAATTGTATAGGTTGTGATTTATCAATTAGTTGACGATTCGTCCTCTGTAGTCTGATGGAAACTACATTAACGAAGCATGTTTAAATTACGAATGAATTTAGTTAACATGTTACTAGTATAGTTTTTTTTTCTGAAGTATCCTAAAAGCTTTTTGACTATGGCCTAGAAGAGACCAAATATAAGCAAGAAGTGAAAGTTTTATTTTCGTTTTGATAGACTGGGGAAACAATCCTGTTTAGTTAGGCTGAAGAAATCATGGATTCCTGAAGTCATGACTAACATGATGATCATTAGTTATACTCATTCATGAATGTGAGCCATGAGTGATCGTTGAACAAGGCAGTCATAAGCAACCATGACAACAAACAATGGAGAGTTAGGAAGAACCTTGATCAACAATGGAGAGTCAGAAGTAACCATGATCAACAATTGAAAGTGAAAAGTAACTATATGGAAACAAATTATTGCCTTGGGTGCAACATTGGATCACAAGACATGAGTGACCATGACAACGAAACTACAGAGCTGTAATCATGAATGAATAACTACAATAGTTCAAGCAAGAGTTAAATCAACAACCGTGGATAACAAAGCAAGATTCATTGGTGACATTGGTCGACTAACTAGGAATGACAAAGAAGCAAGAGAATTTATCAACAACAATGAGTCTTGAAATGTTTACCTCATTATTATAGACAGGAATAATATTATTTCTGCATGAATTTCAGAAAAAATGTTTTTATGTTAAAAATCTAGTTCGCTACAAGGCATTTCTCAAACACTAGTATTTCTTGTGATAATGGTCTCAAGTGCTGGTTGGAACTTGTGATAATGAAATAGGATGATAAGAGAAACGCCTGGCCTGTCCAACCAGTACTTCCCTATCCCATTTACATCTGCTCAGGTACGCTTTGCTTTTACAGTCCTGTCTAGTTTAATTAAAAAAATACAACTTCACATTCTTAGTGTTCTTAAACGTCGTGTACCTTTCACACCATTAGGTTATCTTTTATATTATGTTTTCTTATCTCGACCCCTACATTGAACACTATTTTCTTTTTTATCCAGGTTTGGCCTAGCTTCAAACAATACAACACCTTTAAGCCGACGTTTCGTCTATATTTGTAGACATTTCAGTATTGATGTAGCCCTGAATTGTAGGTGTCTACAAAAATAGACGAAACGTCGGCATAAAGGTGTGTTTTTGAAGCTATTCCAAACCTCGATAAAAAAAAAAAATAAAATAGTATTAATGTATATAAACATAAATTTAGGAGGATTTTTCAATATGAGGGTTGCGTTAATCCTGTAAAGTTAACGTTGTATAAGTAAGTAGCTTTCATGGTAACGTCAAAAAACTTCCAGAGAGCTTGGATAAACTATTTTTACTTCAATGATTTTCAAAATAAATGGAATATAATAGATGTAATTGATTGGATCAATTATTTATATATTTAAAGGATTAAAATAAATTTGCCAATGAGTCTACAGTAATACGTAATGTTTGTATCCTGAATTAATATAATTATTACTCTTGTGATAACATTAAACACTTGTAACTAAATATTTGTATTTTTTGCAATTTATTTGTTTTCTGCAACAGTATGAGGATACAGGAAATCCTTGATAATGTAGTTCTGATTATTGTACACAAATTGATTGATGTTATCTTTGAAAGAATGTGTCATATTAGTTTGTTTAGTAATGATTGTCTGCACGGGAAGAAGTTTGGAAAGCATTGGCAAATTTCAGTGTACCAAGCATATGGGTTTGGTGCTTGCTTTTACCTACGTGATTCAAGCTTCCCATCAGAGGTAACAAAATTAATCTCCGAATAGTTTTTGGGATAACATTGTTTGATCAAACAAACAAAAATTGTTGAAAATTAAACGAACTTTTTTTCATGTGATCAAAAGCTCTGTTGGATTGTTAAAAAGATTTTACTGACCTCCAATATCCATCGAAGGCGTCACCACCATTACCATTAGTGGAAAAGCGTACTATTTGAAGATGTTGATCCACAAAATGACATAGTTTTTACAATTATCTGTTTGATCTATCTCACCTTCAAAGATCTCTTTAGAATTGCTAATTAAATTGTAAAAAATTGATATAAGAAGGGAAAGGAAAAGTTAAATTAACAAAAACCAAGTTGAAATGATTTTTGTTGCATTACAGAATCTCATTTTTGTAATATTCATTAGAGTTCTTCATGAAAACGTACATGTCAAATGGATTTATGCATGCGCTTTTGACTTCTTCAAGGCATACATACGTAGGATTCACACTCCACTGACCAAGGTTGCCTGCCTGCATATGCTTCTCTTAAGACAAGGGTTCACAGCTCAAGCTGTGAGCCTAGGAGTCTCCACTTTGATTAACAGTTTTGGGTACCTTATTGAAAAGTTGTATCTGAAGGTAGAAAACGGTTAAAAAATAAACATTTTATTTGGAAAAGTGAATATTTGCTTATATGAAGGCATAAGATAAGAGAAAAAGTAATGGCTTTTTTTGCGGCATATCATATTTGCTTATTGGTGACATCGAGTCATATTTCCTCACATTATTGATTAATTTAAATATGGACAATTTTTTGTTGAAAAGCGAATTACGGTACAGAAGAAAAACTGTGGAAGATGCCAATATAAAATATTGGTTGAATAAATTTTCATAGTTGGGTGTTGTGGTAGGTGACTTGGGACTAGCAAAAGTAGGATTTTGTTTGGGAACTTTTGCATAATTAACGCCGCCTGCCTTGAGTAGTTGATAAAGCAAGCCTAGCTACAAAGCGGTAATGCGGTAGTCTGCCTTGTACTGAAGCTATATTTAAGAAGGGCTCAATACGACGGGCACAAGCTTCAGTGTCTGGCCGCCAGGCTTCGCTGCAACCCACTTCTGCCAACCTGTCACTACTACGACTTCCTTTTCCCTCCAGATTTTAACGTTTTCTCATGCTGTTTTATTTTTATTCACAAGCATAAAAAGTTCAATGATAAAGAGATATGTAAAAGCCCAGATTTTCTAAAAGGTGATTATTTGAATGGATTGCTTTATTTTTAAATAGTTTTTATCTGTTCGAACACGTGGCAGAGAGAGGTTCAGCCTAAAAATACAGCGTTCTATCAGTCAGCTGTGGTAACGTCTCCCTTATCTGTGCTTTCAACTGGGACCTTCAACTTCATTTTTTATTACATGTTTATTTAGGCAGACTGTGTTACTGCACCCTTCCTAATACACTTCCAGTACTGTATTGAAACTCTCACAAACACTCAGCGACAATATTCAGTACTCCTATCACGTCATGCTCATAAGGAATTCTCAAGATGTTATCAGTGTCACTTTTTCCTTCGACGATCCTCCTAACAAAACATTACATTCATTTTGACTGATTTTTCATGGAATTTTAAGTTATAAGAGCTTCCATACCTATAAAACACTTTTTAGGTGGGTAAAAAGTAAATTTTAGATATTTTATTTACTATATTGTTAATGTCTCCAACGTAAACATTTCATTTTATTTCCTAATCTATAAATAAATAGAAATGTATGATTTTTAAATTGCAAAAAAATGCATAATTTTTTGCAACTCTCCAGTTTTTGTTATAGTTTAGAAATAGCTTTTTTTTTATAAATATTTTATTTCTTATATGTTGTTTTAAATCAGAAAACTTAAAGATTATATTGTACCTTTGAAAAAATGATATTCACTTACGTAGTTATTTAAAAGTATGATCAAGAAATCCACATTTATACCATACAACTCATTTGGTTTGTTCTTTATAACATGTTAATAATCTTTAGTTATCAACTCTTTCTTCAAGTCATATAATTGATATATAGTTATAAATAAATTACACTTTTTCAATGAAAATACGATTCGAAATGGACAAATACAGTTCAATGTACATAAAGAAACATAGAGAAATTAAAAACACACACTTACAGTCTGTAATTTTCGGTTGAATCGTCTTCAGGGGAGATAAGAGAGAGAAACCAAGCGCACTGGTACAGAGACGGTTGGACGGTTGGTCTCCAACCGTCTCTGTACCAGTACGCTTGGTTTCCCTCTCTTATCTCTCCTGAAGACGGATCAACCGAAAATTATAGACTGTAAGTGTGTGTTATAAATTGATATATAGCTTATATAATTGACTTATAGTTATATAATTGGTATATTATATATATATATATATATATATATCCATTAATGATCAAACCACAATAAGAAATGGGAAAACAAGACTAAGATCTTTCTTACGGTTGTAACAAGCGGTCTTCGTCGGAGTCAAAAACCCAACTCACCGTTGGGTTTTTGACTCTGACGAAGACCGCTTGTTACGGTTGAAAGATCTTAGTCTTGTTTTCCCATTTCTTATTGTGGTTTGATCATTGATTGTTATTTCACGTGTTTATGTGAAAGCTTTTTATATATATATCCATATATCTGTAATAGTATCTATAGCTATAATTGACATATAGCCATATAATTGATATATAGTTATATAGTTGACATATAGTTATATAACTGATATATAGTTATATTGATGACATATCTATATAATTGGCATATAACCATACAATTGACATATAGGTTATATAATTGTCATATACCTATATAATTGATATATAGTTATAAATAAATTGACATATAGCCACATAATTTACAATGTAGTCAGTTTTAAACATTTATTCCCTTTATGCCGTTTGAGGAGTGAGTGTGACAACGAACAGAAGTATTAGTGGTTCTTTGTCAGATTGACATTTCTAAGTAATGCCTTTAATGTGTAAGCCTTTCAGGAGAATATAAACGAAGGGGTATTTGGATGTTGGCTGAATTGCTTCAGTGGTTGTTTTCCTTTAGGCGAGTTGTCTTGAATCCTATTAGTTGTTGGTTTGATATGACTTGAAGAGGGGATGCAATGAGGTAGGTGAGCTTGTGGAGGCTAGGTGAAGACGTTGGATTCATTTGGCAGTGTAAGGAGCTTAGGCCAAGTCCCCCCTAGAGCTTCGCCTGCTTTCATCATCGATCTTCTTTTCCCGTCCCCTTGTTGTTCCTTCTCTTCATTCTCAATACTATTTAACTACATCTATATTAATTTATATATTGACTGATCGCTTGATTTGCATTTTAGTTCCGTTTAAAATTCTCCTTCAAATAACTAACATTTAACTCGTGAGTTCAGTGTGAGATACTAGAGTAGCTATTCTGTTCTGTTATTGGTATGAAGGTAAAAAGGAATTTGTGACAGAGGAACATTACCTAGTTCCAATGTGTAAATAAACTTGAGTTTTACAAAACAAGTCCAGTGTAATGGATTATAATATACAGTACTGGATAAACTTACCTACAGGTAGAAAACCAGTTTCATTCAAACAGTTTTGACTTTTTTACTTGGAAGATATATTTTTAGATGTATACAAGTTTAAAATCAAAAAAGAGTAACACACAGAGAAAAAGAAACACAAACTTAAAATTTTCGGGTAATCCGTCTTCATGAGGGCAGCCAATGACGTTCTGGGCGCTCAACGTCGCTTTCTCTTTTCTCCTGAAGACGAATTGCCTGAAAATTTGAGTTTGTAAGTGTGTTTCTTTACTGTGTGTGTTACTCTTCGGTTTTGAACTCGTTTTGTGTTCAGACTCTTTTCTCCTGAAGTCGGATTACCTGTAAGTATAATACTATTCTTCGATTTTGAACTCGTATTGTTTTCAGTTTGGATCGTCTTCACGATTTTATAGTGAAGTTATATAGATACGGTTATTGTGGCTTGTGATCCCTATATGAATCCATTGAGAGTTGGTTGAAGCCCGGTAAGCAGTGAGGGTTTAGTTATGGAAGAGAGCGAGATGAGTCAGGGCTTGGCGTGGCCACCAGGAAGAAGCGATGACCGCCGGCCACCGCTGTCAGGAATAGCCGGGCGGGCAGCCGGCCAGCCCGGCGCTCCCCTGCTCCTCATTTACGCGCACAACAAACCTCTATAAATACTGCTTGTCGCTCACTGTCTAATTACCGCTTCACTTCGCCACCTCTCGTCTGGGTAGTCCTTCCACTAAGTAAGCCCCTTATTTCTACTCCCCCCAAGTACTTCATTTTGTTTCACCATCTGACCTAAGTTAATGTTATTTAGTTCATTTGTTTTAAGTCCTGCATTAATCCTTACCTAAGCTAGGTATTGTAGACATCTCAAGCAGTCTATCCAAGCTCTTGATTATTTTATTTATTGATGCTGATGTCACTGATTTATGCATTATTCCTATAATTGCATTCACTTTATATGAACAGCGCCCATGCTAACTTCGATTTCACTATAGCTTACAAATGATGAAGAATAAAATCACTAAATGAATTTTCAAAAGGATTTATGCTATATAAGTTTGTATTTTTTTCACTTTTAGGGACAGAATTTCTATAAATGCATGAGATACCAGTGGACAAACTCTAGTAGTTAGAAAAATGTAGGTGAGTGTCAATCGAACAGATTACTTGTCCTGGCGATGAGAAAGTGAATTTTATCTGTAACTGTCTATTCTTTTCTTTATGCTATATATGATCGATCACCTATGGCATATAAACGATATGCAGTGCTATGCAATAAAAATCAAATGATGTAGTCTAAGCGACTTTAGATGAATATTATAACGAAATTAACACCAATAAAGATATAATTAATTTCATTATATATATATATATATATGTATATAAAATTAAATGAGTCGATTCCAGAAACTAAGTGAACTAAATTCATAGAAAGAACACACATAAATGAGATTACAAGAGCTCACTGGTATGTTGACTGACTCATTATCAGGTAAAAATATGTGAATTGTTCCAAAGTGTTCAGTTGTCACTTGTCTTGGAGCAACTCGCATCTTTCTACGTGATGATGGGCTTGTCGAAATATGGCAGTGATTTTTTTGTGATTTCTTATATGTATTCATTCTGTATTTTAGTTTTTATTTATGTAACTCGTGTATCATTCTCTGTATCTTCTCCAACACACACACACACACACACACACACGCTCGCGTTCGCGCGCATTTATATTTAGTCTTTACGGAGAAGAAATTGAAACTCAAACAGTGAACGGAGGCTGGAGTTTTGAGTTTACTTTTTTTTTCCTGATGACGATGGATGATGAAATAAAGAAGTTAGTTGTGATAATATTCTTGTTTATTGACGGTTTCGTTTTGTTCATTATACGATATACATTAACTTATTAAATGTCCTGGTTTAGCTGGATTTCAAATAGTGGAGTAGTTATTTCAAATAGTAGGAGTGGAAGGTTATGAGTTGGTTTGCTTTTTTGTATTTGCACATACTATATTTGATCTAGATAATAACTATTTATTGATCTGTCATCTTTGCATGAGTATACATCTGAAAGGGTAAGGACGAGGAGAAAGTAAGTGTGGGAGGCTGGAAGACAGTAAGGTGCCGAGCGGTGGCGGAGGATTGGAGAGCTAGGAGGGGGCAGGTGGCATTGAAGACCAGGGTTCAAGGGGAGACACGGCGTTCGTTCCCTATCGGCTCTTCAGTCATGCCTGGCTCATTCCGCCGTCTCCTGAGTATTCTTAGTCCCAACTGTCATCATTCTCATAACAACTCCGCCATCCTCTTCCTTCAAATATTAAATGGAGGGCCGCTTATACTGCTTTACCGTTAAGGCCGTTAAGGGCTAATCTATGGTATTAGTTGTCAGAGAGCCCTCATAATCATAGAGAATCATATCAACTTGTACAAGAAGAACGAGTTTTTTTTTTCTTTTAATTTTACCAAGTTTCATAACTTCTTTTTTCCATTTGGGTATAAATATAAGCCCTTGTCAACTCATGACATTGGTACAGAAAAAGTCAAGAACGATTCTAATCAGAAGTGGACTCGGGATTCATAAAATAAGCAGGCCTTCATAATAATTCTTTTCCAACCATCTTTAATTAAAAACATACTTTGTTTTAAATAGTTATTTCATTACATTATTACGCAGAAATGGGCATGCATTATATTAATTAAGAATATGTTCTCCTCAAAAAGAACAGACTCTACGCATACATGTGCGTAGCCTAATTGAGGAATCCATGAACAAAAATTATATATGAGAGAGAGTAGGTACAAGATTCGGTCTACTTGCTTAGGTAAATATTAAATTAGTTGGGAGATAACAGTTATCTCCCTGCTATAAACGCCAGCTGCTGCTTAAGACTTGAGTATCAATTCTTAATATCCTGAATTTTCCATGGAATTTATTTAAACTAGATAGGAATGAGCTTTTATCAGACCATTTGAACAATCCTTTATTCCGTCTAATACCCTTTCATCGCTTTCTTGGTTAACACTTTACGCTCTTATGACACTGAGTATACACCTCTATTCTAGAGGTCTTGAGGAACCACCTCTACTCCAGAGGTTTTGAGGATACACCTCTACTCTAGAGGTCTTGAGGAAACACCTCTACTCCAGAGGTCTTAAGGATAAACCTCTACTCCAGAGGTCTTGAGGATACTCCAGAGGTTTCGTTGAACCCTCTACCATTGAAAATTTGACTTCGGCCTAAGTGTTAAACAATGACAAATCATAGCAATTTTAAAATGGGTATAAAGATCAGATAGGTAGGACTTTAGTATGTGCTAATATTAATTTCTTGAAAGTAAATAGTATGTGCTGCTTGAGGAACGTTTTAGAATGTGCTGTGAAGTTAAAAAAGGACTTGAGGACCAACCCAATCATAGTTAATATAGTAAAAAGTAGTAATTGGACAGTTTCTTTCCCTGATGCCTTCAAATTGTTATTAGCTTTAGGTGTTAACATTCAATTTAAAACAAAAATTCAACAATTCCAAATATAGATAACACTTGGCCCACGTGAAAGACTGTAGGATTCGATTTTTTCCTTTTATGTTTGTGAAGTGAGAGAGACCCGCTTCACAACGTAATCAGATTTGGAATGTGGGTTCTATTAATGCTTTCGATTCTTCCTGCCCACTGTAACACACTGAATTTTTAATAGGATAGGTATTAATTAGAAAATTCATTTCTCCTGCCTTAAATCTCGTATAAATCACTATCTTATGATTTTTAAATGATACAAAACAAAAGAACGTTTCTTGAGCGTGTGAATTGATTCATTTGTATGGAGGGATCTGGTCTTTGCTTGCTTGGATATGAAAACGACAATTTCGTTCTAATTTTTTGAATTTTTATAGTATTTTGATAATTAGGTAAATTCTCGAGGGTTGCAAAGTTTGGCTGATAGTTATTATTGGATGTTAATGAGCTGGGATTAGTTTGCTTGGGTGCGGCGCAGTGGTTGAAAGTGCAGACCAAAGCAGTCGGTAGACGCATGCACTGTGAGCAGATGCAAGCAGTGCTCCGGTCATAGATCCGTCGGGACTTCAACCCCCCAAGGCCGCCCGACTCTTTCCCACAGGCTGCCCGTCCCCACTTCCTCCAGTGAGTCACTGCATATCTTTCCATCCTCTTCCACAAATTTAGATGAATATCATACTCTCAGAGCTCATATTGGCAGCTGCTTCTAAACGAACCTAACTTCTATTAAAATCAGGACCTCGACATCCACGGGAGAACAGATCCAATTCCAATAAACATATCGCATAAATTAAGAAAGTTGCTGAAGATACTCACATTAGTTTATTGAGAAAGTTAAATAATGATTTCATACCTGATGTTGGATCCCCTATTTTTAAAATTACATTTTTTTTTATAATCCATATGAAAGTTTATTTCTAAAATATTTCATGACGTAACATTGAAAAGAGGAAACCGTTTCTCCATGCTCCCTCTGGTTTGTAAAGTAAATAGAAGTCTTTTTGCAATTCATCAGCCCCAGGGAACTCTGATTCTCATGTTTAGAGGAGTTATATGATGCATTCTTCGGTTTTGTGCTGTTGTTGTGTAATACAAATAACGTCTTCAAGCACAAAAGATCAGCAGGGGCTTTTAGTTGTAGAAAGACCACTGAATTAGTATGTTCAATGTCAAGGGAAATTGGTTTGAATGGAAAACTGTAGAAGGGGGAGTGAAGAAAGGACGTTATAACGTCACATGGGAGTTGCCCGAAGGGTTGTAGTTTCCTTTTGAGAAAACCTCCCTAGAAGGGAGTTGCCCTAACGGCTTCCCCCCTTGTACTGGTCCAGTAATTTCGCTCATTAGTTATCAGATATGTTTGATCACACTCTATATATATGTATAGAAGCCCAACAAACAAAAGGTGAAAAGTAAGCAAGTCATTTATGTCAGCCTGTTAAAATAAGCGCTATTCATGCTGTTCACTGATAACTGAGTATCTATCATCAACGGTCAAATATCCCTACATTCTTGATATAAAAATGGAGATCTATTTATTCCGTCCCCACTAATGAATATCATCCATTGTTTACAACAGTCAAATCTTCAATCTTTTCGAGTTTGGTTCTTGCTCTCTCCTCTCCTGATGACGCTTAAACTGATAATTAAGGTAATAAGTGTATATCTGTTGTTTGCCTTTAAAAGTTTCTTGTCCTGTTTGGACCGATTTCATATATATATTTGTTCCGCAGGAGGTATGGTGGTGACTCCTCTAGGAGTCCTTGCGGACTCCTGTTGACGATTGCCGTAACATAGAAGTGATTTATATATGTGTCTATCTTTGTAATCCTGTCGTTATAGGTTTTTCTCTAAAGTTGTATGGACCGATTTTTTTTTATTTTTATATACATATATCATTACTGTCTTCATGAAAAGCGTAATCTCTTTTATTTTTCACTTTTAAATTAAAATTGCACACGAATGAGCTATGATTGAATCATCTTTTATAGTGGATATTTGCAACTTTAGTTGGTTATGACATAAAATATAATCCAAAAGATCCACAGAACTCTTTAATACAATTAAGATTTTGAACAACAGTTCATTATCACGAGAAAATCAGACCAACATGTGAAGGAAAAGGCACTTTGCTTCAGATCTTCATTATGAAGAAAACTATAGAATAGCTCTATGATGTATTTTATAAGATCTTATTTCCAATGTGAAGGAGGTTTGAGAGAATGGAAATTGAGAAGAGGGTCTTGAATAGGCGGTGTTATATTTCTCGCTACCTAGCAGGAGGCCATACTTCTCCTTTAGGCTTCATTTTTAGTTCTTTTCGAATTTAATTCCATGATAGTGTTCTACAATGTCACTCAGATGTTTTCTCTATTCAGTGTTCCTGTTTCGTTTTACATCCTAAATACCTTATCTAATAGTAATGTTTTTTTTTTTGTAGGGATCAAAATTGTATTGAAAACACAATTATCTCAAAGCCTTAATGAAGTCACATCATTCATATTTTTACATCTTTTATAATTTTTGAAACGCTTAAATGTATTCATGTAGCAATACAGGAATTTCACTAGTTTTATTTTTATATATTTTAATATATTAATTTTGATTTTATCATATTTAACGTGTTAATATATTTATATTAAATATTATATTATATAATATAATAATATATTATAATTAACGTCTTCAGTATGTCTTATTCATATACAACCCATTTTAGGGATGGTTTATATTTATATTTAAAGATCTTATATATTTATATTTAACGAATCTTAATTCCTTACTTCGTTCTTGCACACTGGGCTACTGGAAATGTATAGTTTTTATTTCCTTTAATAGTGTTGTTTCGGGAAAATTCTGTTGCCCTTGGATTGTGCATTGAACCGTCATCAGGTGAGTAGAGATAGGGACACCAAACTTTACTCTGATTGGCCAATAAATTAAGTCCATTGGACCAATCAGAAAAGCGCACCCACTAAGGAAGAGTATATAAGCATCCGTCCAGAATTACCTGATGATGACCAACGTAATTATGGTCTAAAGCTCGTCTGATTTTATGTCCCTTGGACAATAAATGTAGAAACTATAGATTAAAAAACTAAAATTATCAATATATATCAACTGTTTTATTATGTAAAATACAAAGCTTGTAGATATGTATATATACACTAATTTCAAAATTAGTTTTGAAGCCAGTTTCATACTTTCATTATCATTCTGGTGATTTCGTTGATTGAGTATATGATCAACAATAAAAGAAATCACCTTAACTATGATTAAGAAAATAGGAAAACGCACTTCACTTTATTAAATGCACTTCGAAGTTTAACCTTGTCAACAATTCAGGGTCATTGAACATGGAGGCGCTATTACAAATCTTAGGTGGACCTTGGAATATTACAGAATTTTATAAATAGGAATCAGTATATTGACTTTATACCAGTATCGTTTTGGCAAGTGAGTCAGCGATCGTGGTTTTAGTTGTAATAAAAAGAGTCAAGTAACGTGACGCCATCGTTGAATTGTGCTACAGCCATTAGAGCAAGAAGCAATTTGTGTAATCCCAGCACTATGGTTTGGCTTTGGTTGGGCGATTTAAATTGACAGGCAAGTATGGTTGATGGTGTGGGGCAAGTGACAGATGTTGGGTTGGCACAGCTGGTAGAAGGTTTGAGAAGAGGAGCACAAGTGAAAGTTAGTGGTCGGTATGGAAGGAGAGCGTGGACGAAGATGAAGCAGTCCCCCGTGTTGCTCTTATCGTGCTCAGCGCTGCTGTCCTGTCATTGGCCTCCAGCCCTGACCTTGAATCTCCATCTCTCTTACATAATACACCGGGAGTAATTGAAGAAAAAGTTCCTTCCACATCCTGCGCAGCCCCATTACT
The DNA here is from genome assembly GCA_026182355.1 of Hermatobates lingyangjiaoensis. Classification (NCBI taxonomy): domain Eukaryota; kingdom Metazoa; phylum Arthropoda; class Insecta; order Hemiptera; family Hermatobatidae; genus Hermatobates; species Hermatobates lingyangjiaoensis. The sequence continues at coordinate 1,894,025 of JAPFBL010000065.1, read as the reverse complement.
ACACACAGGGCTCCTCCGCCATTCCTCACAAATAATCGTCTCGCCCACTCACTTATCTTTAACTCGTTCCTATCTGAACAAGTCGGTCTACGCAGCGCGTAGGATCACACTCCTTGATTGCCACAACTCGGCCTATCATTCTACGCTGACCATGAACCCATATTCACATTTCATTCCCCTCTGAACCATTTCGAAATTCTAAAAAGTACATTTAAACTTAACTGATAACTTTACTTTCAATATTATCAAAGAAGAGGTATATGACTGACCCCACCAGGATATCAGATTTTCAAGTTTTAAAGCCCTGGTTATTTCCACTTCCAACTTCGACAGCGTTATAATTATAACTTTTAGTTTGCTTTATGGATTCAAATTCTTCTATTTCTAGTTCTATAATACAAATGTATTATATACTTGCCTCTATAACTAATACCGACTCTAACAATTCAGTATGTTTTATAGATACCTAGGTTTCCAAACGCATGTTTTACAAATGTTCAGTACAATCCATAGTCCTAGTTTCTTCATAAATAACAAAAATGTTGCCGTGATGTTTTTTTTAAGGTTGAAAATACGTTTGGTCTCCGTTTAAGTTAATTAAATATACAATTAGATTTCATTCCAGCAGCGACCAGTACTTGCTTGGCTTCAGACCAATACACTTTCTATCTACTCAGACTTGGTCTGGAAGGTTGCATAAAGTTATGATTATTAACTAAAAATATGAATATTACAGATAAATTTCCTCTCGAATATTTTGAAAATATTTCTTTCATTCAAAGGCGAGTATATTCCTCAAGAAAAGATGAGGTGATCAATTGTATACAAGTCTGACTGTCTGTCTTAGAAGAGTAACCGTTTTTAAAAAGGAAGTAACTTTTGGTTTAGCTATTATTATTCAAAATCCTTAAGTCGTTCAAATTTTGTAATTTAATTAGATAAAATTAATTTATTTTTATTCATTTAGATTGTGCATTCGACGACTTCGATACTTATTCATTCGAGTCAGGTAGCCTGCAAGTGGCTTATGAGGTTTAGTAAATCTTCAAGATTTTCTGAAATAGATTGTATTAATCTTATATGTTTTTGACATTTTCTCTGTCCTTTTAAAAATAGATCAGCTGTGGACATACCGTGGTGTACGTTTATTAATTCTTCTTTGAGTATGATCTCTTCATTGTCATCTCGTTGCTACTCGTTTCCCAGCTAATCCTTGTTATTTTACCGATGGCACCATGTGAATATAACTGTTTCTCTCATAGTGACTATAGAATAACAACCAGATTCCAGAAATTCAGAAATATCACGTAAGATGTTTCAACCAAAACAATGTTGTTATTTTGCGTGAACTGATGAAGACCAGTTAATAATCTTATAATGGTGCATTGCTTCCTTTTGATTTTATTTAAGTTTTTACCTTGAATATGGCCACATATAGCTGACTGAAATATATCCCTCTTTTTAAATGTTTTTGAAGACCTCTAGTCGTTTATTCAATTTTATTCAGAAGACCAAGTTTTTTGGTTGAAAGATCGTCTCATTTCTGAATTTGTTACTGTGGATTAACCGTTTATTAATTTATTTATATTAATATATCTATACTAGATTCACACACTACCACCTCATATACATAAGAATGTGTTTGCAATATGTCAGAGTAAACAGAATAAACAGAACCAAAGAAATCAATACAAATTGAATGAATAAAGGTACTTATAGGTAGATCTTTGTCAAAGAACAGTAAATAGTGGTGTCATTTTGACATGTATATAAATACTTACCCATATCGCAATTTTCATCGGCGTTTTTCTTCTGTCGGGGATGGATGTTGGTTGAGTGTTTTGAACATTAATTAAGACTTTGATAATAAGAAATTCTATTATCTCTATTGTTGTTATTATTATTAATTAAAATGAGGTAAATTGAGTTAAAAGAAGAAAAGTGGTTAGTTTTGCAATGAGGTTTGTGTCACGTGTGGTTCAGTTTCATGGGAGCGTGTAAACAACGAAGGTGAGGGACTCCAGAGATTGGAAGACTGGCGTAGAGTTCGGGTCACGGGTGGTCGAAACAAAGTACACTCCCCTCCCGAAGGACACTCACCTGGTAATTGGCCACTGCACCCTCCTGGGTATCATTACCATTTCTCGATCCCACATCCAACACCTTCCCCATTACGCTGCTTGTTTCGAAGGCAAAAACCTTGTTCTATGCCCCATTATATCTGAAGAGTACAAATCGACGATTGGAATTCATAATACAGGCCTGGTGCAGATATGCTTATGAATTCGTAACGTAGATGCTCAGCATTTAATTGAGCTACTTTATTCTGAGACAGACTTGTTGTGTCAGTGTCTTTGTCCCAGACAAAGCATTACGACTTCACGTATCGAGTTTCATCTTCAGTACCATAGAGCGGTTGATTATTATATGCGCCTTCAAGTTGTAGTTCATATTTAATTTTCACCAAAATATATATAGTTTCTTATAATTATGTTTTGTCTTTTTGGGTGGAATTGTAATAGATTCTTTTTTCTTTTTTAGGATGCAAGATAAAATCACTGAGAGCCAAGACGAACACTTACATAAAGACGCCAGTGAGAGGCGAGGAGCCGGTGTTCGTTGTGACAGGACGAAAGGAGGATGTAGCTCGAGCGAAAAAGGAGATTTTGTCCGCAGCAGATCACTTCAGTCAGATACGTGCGTCTCGCAAGAACAATCTGGGAGGTAGTGTATCACCACCAGGACCGCCTGCTGTGCCGGGCCAGGTGACCATTCAGGTGCGAGTCCCCTACAGAGTCGTCGGTCTGGTAGTGGGCCCAAAAGGAGCCACCATCAAGAGAATCCAGCACCAGACACACACCTACATAGTGACACCTTCGCGGGACAAAGATCCCGTCTTTGAGGTGACAGGTTTGCCAGAGCAGGTGGAAGCTGCTAAAAGAGATATTGAGGCTCACATTGCTCTGCGCACTGGTAGCGGAGTCCTAGACACTCCCCCAGAGCTCATCGCCTCTCTCTGCAAGTCTGGTCTTGGTTCCCTCATCGACTACATGGATTCTCTTGGAGGAAGCTCGAGCTCTGGGTGCAGTTCTGCTTCGAGTTCCTCTGGTGGTGCACCTCTTGCCGACAGAACGGCCCCCTGGTCAGCTGCCTCCCTCGACGAGGGCCTGGGTGACTCGCCCTCCTACGAGACGTCCATCTGGTCATTCCGCACCTCGCCCCCGGCGTCTGCGTCGCCCACGGAGTCAGTCTCCGGCTCGAGGCGGGACTGCCTGCTCTGTTCAGAGCGCGAGGTGTGCGCTGCGCTCGTGCCCTGTGGCCACAATCTGTTCTGCTTCGACTGCGCTGACCGCCTAGCCGCCTCCTCCAGCCCGCTGTGTCCCGCCTGCAAGCACCCTGTCTGCTCCGCCATCCACATTCACACGTAAACCCCCCGCCCGCCCTAACCAAACAACGAATACTTCTTATCTTATGTTAAGGGCCTGCTAGGCTCGCAGATTCTCACGTCGCCTTCCCGGTGACTCGACGACCCTTAGTTTTACCTCTTATATTTACGGTATTTTTCCTATTTTTATATATGTACTAGGTTCGATGATCTCTGCCCCGAGTCATTCGGTCTGTAGCTTAGTGATAAGAGGCCTGGAGATCTGCCCTTATTTCACCTTCTTGACCCTTTTCCTTTTATACTCCTTGCACTGGGGTTGTTATCATGAGACGCCAGGACGCAGTATACATAAATTTAAAAGAAATTAAAATTCTCCACCAAAATTACCCGTGGTTAGATGTACCATTCCTGACGATTTGACTGCTTCATAGTGTAGGAGAAACTTACATATCCTAACGACACTTGATTGTTATCGCCTCTTGTTAGTTTAATATATATTTTTTTTTAGTATTCCTTTGTGTTAATGTGATATAGGCCATAAGGTAACTTTAAAATACAACTAAAGAACCCTCTATGAGTTTTAGCCCTTGCTTGCTACTCTGAAGAAGCATCTCCAAAAAAAAAAAAAAGTGTTTTTATAAGTACCTGTAATTTTATTGTTTAAATTGCTCTTAGTATACTTTATTGTTATATATATATATTTATAAATATAAGTATAAATAAAATTAATGCTCAAATCTCTATGTTACTAAAGAAGCGTCCTTGCATCTCAGCCCCAAAATAACAAAAGACTACCCTAAAATTTACACCCCTCCCCTAAATTTAAAAAAAATGTAAAGATTAATATTTTTTCAGTATTTGTTTACTTTTATAAGAAACAATAAAGTTTAATATAATAATGTTCTGAGATATTTTGTTTTTTGATAGTTATAATAATATGTAAATATATATATATATATAAAGCTGCCAATACCCGACTGGCTAAGTTACATTGTTTTCCAATGAGGAAAGGAATTTAGAAGCTATTCTATATTTTTGTTGTCATTTTAACTTTATATTATTATTATTATTTTTAATTCTTAAGTAGTGTTATTGGTTTACTTTTGCATTACAGCCAGTGATTATTTTGTTTTAAGAGTATTTCTTTATAGAATGGTTTTTAGTGAAAGCGCGTACATTTATTTTTATATGTGTCTATCGTTGTTGTGTATCAGCTGATCCAAACGTTTTTACTTTCCTTTTGGTTAAAAAAAAAAAAATGTTCAGACTTTTTTTCGTTGGTCAAAAACTAAGACGGCACGTGCTTTTACCAATTTTTTTTTCTTTTCTGGACAATCGTTCGTTCGTGATGAAATTTGTGTTGTGTCACTGAAATCTAATATGATGCTACTGGGCGAGTATCGAGAAGGACTTTTGAGATGTACCCTACGATGTGGACCTGATGATGCTCCTGTTATTTTTTTTTTAGAAACTTGGACCTGATTTTCTGTTGAAACAGTGGATTAGTATATGTTTTGTTATTGTTCCTGTATATATATATATATATATATATATATATATATATATATATATATATATATATATTGGAAACATATATATTTTGAAGATGATTGTTGATCATTTTGTTCAATCTTTTGGAAGAGTGTTCATCAACTTCTTGGTTATGTCTCAAGTGCCCTTTTGAAGATGGAATTGGTACGGTAATATGTGAAATGTTGGAAGTTTGAATCTTTTATGGACATTTTGAAGAAGCTGATATCAACATCAAACGTTGAACAGGTATGACAAAAGCTTGATGGGAACCTGTAGCGTTGATGGCATTAAAATTATTGAATAAACCTCATCAAGAAAGTTATCTCATCTCGTGGTGTTATGAAAAGAAGTGTATTTCTTCAATTGTACTTGAGTAGCATACTAGTGTCTTCCTCGAGAACATTTTAAAAGGAATTTCTGTTTCGAATTGTTGTAAATTTGTGTATATAACATAAACATTTAAAAAAAAAACTATGGACATTGATTCTTTTGTTACCTTAGTGGATCAGAATGTTTTATCTTTGACTTATTTGGAGAATCAAAATCAGACTGATTGGGAAACCTCGCCTAACGTTAACCAAAAAAAAAAAACAAACAAAAAAAAATAAAAAAAGAAAAAGAAAAAAGTCTTTAACTTCAAGGAGTTAAAGGATTAATTGTTACTGAATGAAGTGTTAGCGGAATCATGTTTTTCAGTGGCACTGTCGCGATAGAACACGATGGATGGTGATTTTTCAGAACGAACTCGCGCCGTCTGTCGCAGTCTTAAGGCATAGTTGAGGCCCATCATCAGACTCGTTTTGGTCAGCTGCTCTTATAGGTATAGGAAGGATTTGGGACAGTCATAGTTTGGTTTATATTCCTATGTATTGTAGATGCGTAGTTATACCACATAATCTCAAGTCATTGTTTCAACACAGCCCTACCAATGCACAATGTTCTCTCCCAGTGGAGTATTACAAACTTTTTAGAAACCTACATAGCATTTTTTTTTGTTCTATTTTTATGATCAGTATATTTATATAGGTATTTAAATATATGGTTGGTATTGTAGTTTTGTATGAAGAGAAAGGTTTCGGTTGTCACTTGGGGCTTTTCCAAGGAACAAGAGCAGTGAATATGAATGAAGCGGACTGAATCCAAGAGCTCAGTGCTGTTGGAGTCTTCCTCTGTAGTCCTGACCTCTCCCTTTAGCCACGCTCCAGGCTTCCTGCCCACAACCACTCCCAGGTTCTTTCAAATTCATTTCACTCAAGGTTGTAAACTTTTTCAGATTAAACAAAATCTGTAGAGAAAAAAAAAAAATTCAAAATTCTTTGTTTCAAGTGCGCGTACCACACACCCCCCTTTGTCACAAAAATCAGTGAAGTTAAGAGGGATATTCAGATTTGCTTGCTCACAAACAAGTCCACAATCGTTAGCAATAATTTCAAGTGATTTCTAGACAATAACTAAACAACTATTGAAAGGAAAACATCATTAGGGTAAATATAACCCTTTCGTCATATCATTGCAACTTTGAAGACAATAAAAGTTTTTTGTCAGAAGTATCAATTCATGAATTGAATTTTTACTAACCCCCCTCTCCCTCACCCCCTTACAACTAAAATAGAAACCGATTGTGTTACAAAAATTAGGAAGTGAGGAACTTTTGAAATGATTTGAACTGAAAAAAAAAACTGTTCGATAGATGCGACAAAAAAAAAGATGCTTTATCAAAATTTGAACCTTATTGGGAGATGGATTGGCAAAAGCCTAAAGCAGCATTGAGAGGGTCCTTACCTTTGTTCTTAAATATAACTGAATTGATAGCTGTGCTGTGACTTACAAAAAAAAATTAAAAAAAAAAAAATTCTAGATTTCCATTCTCCATACAGTAAACTAAAGAGGGCGGGATTTGTACAATCCTCCTACCTCCATTTCTGTCTTCAACTCCATGTTGCAATAACATACATGATTCATGTTGACCATGTTGCAGCATAGAAGCCCACCGGCGCCGACGCCATCTTATTTATACCCTTATTGTCTTCTCTAGCCTAATTCCAATAACTCTATATCGTAGAAGCCCAATCAACAGCTGTTAAACATAGCTTATGACTGATAGAGTTTATCGTTTTATACATACATATATATATAGTATAATATGAATGTGTCAACCTTTTTTTAGGATTGTTAAATTTAAAAGAATCTTTTTGAAAACAAATATATAATTATATATATAAATATTTACATTTATAATTAAGAAAATGGGATATAGGTTGAGGCCTAATTATTACTATGAATCAATGTTCATACATTAAGAGAAGCGAAATATATATTATATATATGTAACTTTACATGGAGTGGAGTATCTACTCTCTTCCTAGAAAATTGTATTTACTTTATGTAGTGGAAACCTAGGTCCCGTACCAATTCAAATTATTTTTGTTAATCTTGAAGTAATTTTGTAAGAAAAAAAAAATACACCTGCTGGTATAAAGCCGGCATTGTAAAGCAATATAAATTCAATCAAGGCTACGGGACCTAGCTTCACCCATTTCCTTTTAAACAAATTTATATAACTGATACACTGCTCACCCAGTTTAATTGACAAATATCATAACAAATTCTATAAATTTTATTAGAAGGTTTATATTGTACTATTTAATATATATTGTATATTGAAGTCGATATTGGCTATGGTTTTAGTAAAATTGTTTGCCACAAAATGGTATTTAAACTGTTGGCATGCGTCTGTGTTTCATGTTTTTTAACAAATTCGACTTCTTTATTTCTTTGAGGACTGACAAAATAGAATTATTTCATGAAACTTTAAGTAATATTGTGACAATCACGCTCAGTGTCGCATTTGTCTGTGTGTGATGTTTTTTTTTTCCAACTAACTTAACGCTTTTTTCCTCTTTGATTTGTATTTAAATTTTACCCTTTTTTTTCCTTACCTCTCATTTATATTTATATTTAAATTTTTTTGAGATTATTGGATGTTATTGAAATACTTCCAAAGTATTAGTTTCTCTTTGTTAATGGTGTTAAAAAAAAATATTACAATTTATATAGGTAAATGCAATTTATTTGAAGCAAAAAAAAAAGATTGTTGCTATTGTGCTGGTGAATGAAATGAGATTTTCTGATGTTATTTATTATTGTATTCTAGAAATCTGTCTTTGAATGTAGCTTTATTTAAAAAAAAAAAACAAAAAAAAACCTACATTTAAGGCGTGAAAGGGAAGGTGGATCGTAAGGTTTGTTTAGGATTATATCAGCCAGTAGCTAGCAGATATTTTTGTCCCGTCATTGCAATAAGCAAGTGTGAACCGTGTTGCGAAGATGTTTCCTTTATATGACTGATCACAAATAACCCTTTTGTCAACAATAAACCTTTTTAAAACATTGTAAACATGTTAAAAAGTTGTTATATTCTCCTTATTTTTATAAGAAAAACAAATCAATAAAAATTCCATTTATTAGAAGAAAAAAAAAAAAAGGCCTGTTTGACTACATCACAGTGTGACAGCCCACTAGCGTACCATCACCGACTTGTATCTTAATATAATCCAGTGCCAAAGTACCGTAGTGTGGGACATACTAATCCAAACGAAAATTTCAGTATGTTAAATTTGCTCAATAAACAAAAACTAAAATTTTACCTTCATATTTCATTCCTGCTGGTTTTTTCTCATCTCAAGAGTTCTTCGGGGTGATTATTAAAAATAAAATACCTCTTAATGTAAATCTATTAACACATATGCATATACCTCTTAGCCCAATTAAATCTATGATAATGATAATAATTTGTCTACTATGCTATTTAAACATATTATACTATACGTTAGGCCCAGTATGGCTTTTGAATATATATTCAGCTATTCTCATTCCTGGTAAGTAAGTATAATTGGGATATGATTGAATCGTTTATTTCTTAGTGAAGTTTTAGTTTTCAAGTAAAGAATTCCCCCCAGGCGACTTTTCTGCCTGTCCGAGTCAGCGGAGTAGTTTCCAGTACATGTAGAAGACTTATTCATTGTCACGTGAGGAATATTCAGATCCTGTAGTTCTTTAGGGTATTCCCCTTGGAAAAGGTTTAAACATTTTTTTTGTTTTCTTTCATAGGTACATGCTTTTTCGGGCATTTTATCATTTTTGTTTCTATTTTTTTTTTTTTTAGTATATTTGGCTGCTTTCTTTACTGTAGATCTCAAATCAGACTTAAAAAAAATTAAAAAAAAAACAAATAACGCAAAAGCCTTGACTCAATAACTATAAGACATTTTGAGATGTAAGTATTTTACTGATGTGTAATTATTAACTGATCTAGATACCTCAATCTGGGTGTTGACATCTATTTTTGATATATTCTTATATATTTAAAAGGAATATATATATATATTTAAAGGTTTCAAATCTAGTCAAGTAGCGGTTTGCGAAATCGTGAACCCTTTTATCAATGTAGGTCACACAACTTGTTCTTGCATTTTTTTTATTTTTATTTTTTAACAACCTGTTTAAACTGAATCAAAAACACCAAGTTTTAGTAGGCTGCCTTTCAGTCCAGGGTTGCCAACAAACTAACCCCATCCTAGGCTCAGGGTTACTATATCCCTTGCCATTTCTCCTTATTCTTCAACATATTAAAGAATGAAAAAAAAAACAAAAAAAAGGAAAAGAAAAAATAGTATAAGAACCCTTTTTAAGAGAAAAAAAAGTCAAGTCAGCCCTGTGCCGCACATAATCAAATTAAAGGACTTACAAAGTGTGAGATATTTCTCCCTTTTTACAGGCTTCCCCATCGTGTTCTGCGTAAAGTATAGATTAAAAGAAAAAAAAAAAACGAAAAAATTTTTTAGATAAAAACTTTTACATTGCAATATTCACCAATAGCTATTTTAGGATAAAGGGTATTTTATACGTAACACATGTATTTTGGTACTGTAATATAACTTGTATTATTTATTTACTTAAGAAACGTAAAAACATGATGCAGTATTTTATCCAGTTTTTAAAAGTTATTATAAAATTTTTGATAATCTAAGCAGAGTGTATTATTTTATTTTATACATCTTCTTTGGAGCTCCCACTCTCGAATGTTAACCAGTATAAATGATTAATAAAGTTTATATTTCAAGTATAATACAGGCGAGCGAGCCGACAAGCCGTTTCGTATTCATGATTTGTACTTAACGTAGTTCATAGACTATATGTTTTATTAATATTGATGTTTTGTTTGTATTATCTTAAAGATTATATATTAATATATGTTTTTTTCACTACATATGTCAAATAAATATGTTATGGTTTTTAACTAGAAAATATAAAAAATGTATTTGTATTTGAAATGGTCTTATTTTTTTATTGAGTTCTTCCCCTTCCTTTATTTTATTAATGAAAATAGTTATGGATCAGCATGAGGTTGTGGTTTGGGATTGGGGGGTTGTTTCTTGTTGACAAAGTGACGAAGGAGGTCGAGTGACAAATATGGAAGGTATTCTACTTGACAGTGCCTACAAAATGTGAAAACCTAAACAGAAAATCAGGAGTGGCCTACACTCAACTTCTTGGGTATACATATTTATATAAATATATATGGGATATATATATATAATTGGCATATAATATATAAGGCCCCATTTACACATAATATAAATATCTAAATAGAGATGTCTAGTACATCCTGACATATTACATAGACTAATACATAGATATCATATTGTCTACATCCTGACATTCTACATGTCAGTGCCTGCAAAATCTGAAAACCTAAAAAGAAAATCAGGAGTTTCCTACACTCAACTTCTAGGGTATATATATTTATATAAATATATTGGATATTTATATATAACGTTGTTCAATAATAATGCATTGGATATAAATATCTAAATGGAGATGTCTGATACATCCTGACATTCTACATGACAGTGCCTACAAAATCTGAAAGAATAAAAAAAAATCAGGAGTGGCATATACTCAACTTTACGATAAGTAAACATTAAACTTCTTGGGTATATAATATATACTGTCCCAGATAATGACTACAAAATCTGAAAACCTAAAAAAATCAGAAGTGCCCTACACTCAACTTTACTATAAGTGAAATTAAACTTCTTGGGTATATAATATATACTGACCCAGATAATGACTACAAAATCTGAAAACCTAAAAAAATCAGAAGTGCCCTACACTCAACTTTACTATAAGTGAAATTAAACTTCTTGGGTATATAATATATACTGACCCAGATAATGACTACAAAATCTGAAAACCTAAAAAAATCAGAAGTGCCCTACACTCAACTTTACTATAAGTGAAATTAAACTTCTTGGGTATATAATATATACTGACCCAGATAATGACTACAAAATCTGAAAACCTAAAAAAATCAGAAGTGCCCTACACTCAACTTTACTATAAGTGAAATTAAACTTCTTGGGTATATAATATATACTGACCCAGATAATGACTACAAAATCTGAAAACCTAAAAAAATCAGAAGTGCCCTACACTCAACTTTACTATAAGTGAAATTAAACTTCTTGGGTATATAATATATACTGACCCAGATAATGACTACAAAATCTGAAAACCTAAAAAAATCAGAAGTGCCCTACACTCAACTTTACTATAAGTGAAATTAAACTTCTTGGGTATATAATATATACTGACCCAGATAATGACTACAAAATCTGAAAACCTAAAAAAAATCAGAAGTGCCCTACACTCAACTATAAGTGAAATTAAACTTCTTGGCTATATAATATATACTGACCCATTTACACATAATATAAATATCTAAATGGAGATGTTTATTAGTCTTTTATTCCTGTAGGTAGTACAGATGGTGGTTGATCCAGTGTTATCAATATTCAAGTTTATTTTTGTATATAATATTGGTATTACCTAATACACTTTTGTTGATCAAAACTGAAGATTTGGTGTTACAAAATAATCTTTTAACACAAGAGAACGTTGATCTCTTGCATTGCCATCTGTAACATTACATGGCTAGAGGATCTGTTACGATTTTTATCGTTTATGTCACCTTCTACATCAAAGAGAGCAAAAAGCTTTCTTTTTAAGACTTCAAAATATTCTTATTTTGTTTGGCAAATGACAAATATATACGGTTACTGCACGAGAGTACACATACAAACATACATATTGGACAGAGGGCAACATACATTAAAATTGGTTTAAAATTCGATACCTGGTTTAAAACTTTTACCTGAATACAATACCCTCATTGTTCTATATGCGATATAAAAACGAAATTAAAGTTACCTATTAATAGTTAGTGATATTAATATCATAAACTATTAAATAACATTAAACATAACAGATAAAATATACATAAGAAACCTAAGGAGTCACTATATAGAAAGTTTCTGTCTTCTTAATAATGTTTAAAGAGAAATACTTTATTTATCAATAATTAAATTAAAAGTATTAATAAGTTTAATAACAATTTTAAAACTATTTTTAAGATATAATCAGTTTTAATTAAAACTGAATTTAATAAAGATAGATTTAAGCTATTAAAATTAGTTTAAAGCAAAAAATGGTTGTAAAATAACAGTTTTGTTAATGTCTGCATTGAAACATTGATTAAAAAAGAAAAGTTATTATCACATGTGTTATTGATTGTTTTTGAAGTTGTTAAAATTATTTTATAAGTTGTAAACTATATAAAATTTGATTAAAAACTCAATCATTCCTGAAATTCAACATTTCTTTACTAATATTTGTTTATTTCATTCTATAAATAAAATTATTAGTATTGCTGTTTCCATTTTTTATTTTAATATGATAAAATTATATTTGAATGCCATCCATTGTTATTAATATACAGAAAGCCACTTAATGATATAATATTCAAAAGAATTAGAAATAATTGAATAAAGGTATACATTATTTTTGGAAAGAATAACTTTTTCTAAATTACATTTTAGAGTATATTAATTTAAATGAGTCAGTTTTAAAAGTTTTTGAAGGTTGTTGTGGCATTATTTGATTTAAAAATAATTCTTGTGCTAATTAGTAACTATGAATATAATTTCTTTTCGCATTCCTATAATGTAGTTATTTTACATTATGTAGTTCTCAATCTATCTCTGTGTCATTATTTAATAGTATAATTTAGCGCAATGTAGTAAAAAAAAATAGGAAATAATTTTAAATTGTGTACTAACTTTCGTTTTGATGTGTAGATTTTTTTTCTTCTTTTCTTTCTTTTCAAACACTTATATGAAAACAAAAATTATTTCACACGTTTGCATCACTTAGTAATCTAATTAATAAGATCACTTTTAAGCTGCTATATATAAGAATTTTCTTCTAAATTACGATTAAATAAACCCAGGCTGACATCAAACGAAATGACGCCATGATGATTTGAAGAAATATAAATCCAGTTCTTACAGAATGGGCAGGAAATGATTATGAAATAATTACAAACCTATAAATTTGATCTGTATTCAACAAAAAATTACTTTATGTAAATCGATATTAATTTTAAATAAACATTTTTAAAAATATATTATTTTTATAATAAAAGATAGTAAGTGGAAAGATACATATATTAGTGTAATTTTGTAATTAACAGTTCATGTCAGCCGATAGATAAGAATATGTTTTATATTTTAAAACGTATTTGTGTCACTCAATATCTCAATATTTGTGTCAATCGTATTTTGTCTTCACTCAACTTTACTGTAAGTAAATATATTATTAATTGAATGTTTAATGTAATATTTAATTCAATGTTTCGTATTAATGCAGTTATCTCTATTTTGATCGTTTTAAAGAAAATGTAATCATTGTCACAGCCTTGTAAAAAAGTCAAATGATGAATCACTATGGTTAATAATTAAGAGTAGAGTAATATACTGAGTGATTTATTAACATTTTAAATTAAATATGTTGCAAATTTATACGGTAGAGTTACATAGTTAACTATTATCATTTCAAAGAGTTCGTATAAAACAAAAAAGTAATAATACATTTAATAAGATGGAACCATTTTGTTAAAATTGTACTGAGATTATATTTGCATAATTAATTATGCAAATAGTTTTATTAACTACATTTTATTCTAAGTCATGTAATTAGTTGTGTAATTTCTTTTACTTAATTATCTTAATATATGCATTAATTTTATAATGAGCATTATTAATTAAAACAGTAATTTTGAAAAAAAAAATAATTCTATTAACTGAACAGTTATTTTGAGGTATTTACTCATGATTAGAAAGGTGAAGGTACACACAAGGATTCAGTGTCCTTTGATTCTTTAAACAGTCAATATCAGCTGCTCACCGAGGCAAATGTAACCTGACGATGAACACCAAGTGTTCGAAACGCGTCGTCGTTTGATAAAATATTTTTTATTAATGGAAACTTAGTGTTTCTTTCACTTTCTAATCAAAATCTGGCGAGGCCTACCCTCAACTTTATATTAGTAAATATAATATCACACTTCTTGACAACCAATTGATTTTTTGGTTTATTTTTATTTAACTATCATTATGAGTTAGATATATTCATTAGCGCTAACTGTTTCTGTGGAAATCTCTGTCCAATATGACGTATATTGGTTTGTATTCATTCTAGTTCATCTAATACCACATATATTGGTTAGGGATAGGATAAGCAAGTTTCATGAACTCCGGCTGTCTGTATATGTCTAGAGAAAAAGACATCTAAGTGATGATCATTGAATTTACTATACCTACACTATTGATAGTATCAACTAGTTATTCATTATCGTTCTAATAATGAATATAACTTATATTGACTGACATAACTGCACAATAAATTGCTTTGTTTGTTATTCTAGTTACGAAGGTGTTTTTTTATTTATTTTTATTTTTTATTATTTGAGGGTGACTATAGCACTGCGTCTTAAAAAAAAACTATTGTACTTCCCCTCTTCTGTACTAAAGTACCCCAGTAGTTAGCTTCAACGCCTCCAAGAAGCTCAGCATTTTTGCTGGTTCCAGCGGTAGAAGTTTTTCTATGGTTTGTTGAGTGTCCCGAAGCACCTGCCTCTCTGCAGCAAAGTTGCCTTTCAAGTTATCAGCAGGTGCAACGGTGTTTCTTCCTCTTTGCAGAATCTGCACAAACCATCATTGATAATGTCCATTCAGGCTCAATATGTTTAGGGAAGAAAGTACTTCCTTTCTCCTTCTTCGGGTCCTCAGGTGCACTTGTGGGAGGTTACCACTAGTTAGAGCTTTTGGGCCCTCTGCGCTTCTGGAGGATGGTCTCCAGACTTGCTTTTCGTTACAGGGGAAAATCCCTGAAGCTCTATCGGTGGTATTTTGTCCGCTCCGGCAGAGCACCGCATACCGGAGTAAGGCTATTTACTCAAGGGGGTCACCTGGTGCCCTTGAGGCTCCGTTCATAATACAGAAACCCCTGTATCATCCATCCTTCGGCACGGATCGCATAACAACTTAGATTGGGGCTGGGATAAAATGAGGGGATTTGAGGATTAGGAAGGATGGGAAACGAAGGTGGTCAGGCCCAGCCCCTGATCACCTACTCCGTTTGTCCCTGCATATAGCAAGTTAACAGGGTAGCCTCGTGAGGGCTGAAAGTCGGAGTTGAGTGTTAGAGGCACTTAATCACTCCATACTACCCCCACGAAGGTTTTATATATGTTTAAAAATGTCGTGTAGCATTCCTCACCCAAAATGAATACCAGCCACCTACTTGACGACAAACGTCATTTATTTACTGAGTAATTTAGTAAGCTCATTAGATTTTATGCTCATAAAACCAAGTTTATTCTTTTCAAAATAAAGAATATTGAATCGTCTATCAGACAGAGCACCTACCTATAGCCTACCAGAGCACCTAATATTCAATCTACATCTGATATTATGTTTTGTTCAAGGGTGCCACGTATAAATTGATTCTACCATTTTGTTAGATAAATCCTTCATACTATGGAAAGCATCAGAAATTATATGTTATTGGTGCTGATTTTTTTATTGTATTATTCTTCTTATATCTCATATAAGTTATTAAATCATGTAACATTTTTTCATTATACCTTAAATCAGAAATTTTATATCAGTCAATTCACTAAAAAAATTTAACTCAATGTAAACATGGATATAAATTCGACAAGTAGTGTCAATTAGACATTACAGGTAGGTATTAGGTGATCATTAGTCCAGGATGACTATTCAATTTTTATAGCTTTACTAGACTATCTGTGACTCGTTGGGTCATCCATCACCTTCCTTTTTAATGCAATCATGTTCACGTAAATGCAGATAAACTATAAATGAGAGCAACATGTCATTAGCCATGTTGAAACACCGCTTTACCTAAATGAACTAAAACTTTCTGTAGAGTCTCTGCTTGAGACATGAATAGTCATGACAAATGCTAACTGAATTGAAAAGTGAATCCTTGAAAAAGAAATGTTGCCCTCTTTAGGTAATACAAATTTCAATCATGGCTATAATTTTACAAACAATGACTTTATCGTAAAACACATCAGTTATTAGTCTTGTTTGATTATATAAGCGCGGTCCGTCGGTATTACTCGTACTCATTACGAGCTCTTTTTTTTTTGAATTCATGCTTATGTTTTGGAAGTGAAGTGCAAAAAGTCCCCTTGGCGCAGAGAGTAGCTCAAAGAATTAAAAGTAAATACGTCCAATAAAAACATCGTCTAAACAACAATAAGAATCCAAAAATGGGACTAAGATCTTTCCTAGAAAAAACTGGTTAGGTTTATTTTATAACAGTTATAGATTTTACATCTGGTGTCAGTAATTTTAACTGGCTTATATTGAAAGAACTTATTTTTCATTCTTCTTTCTTTTTAATGCCGCTATTTGTAAAATAATATATTACTTACCGTTTTCTTTAATATTTGTTTGAATGATCCAATATAAACTGAAATTAACAGGTATTCCAAGTTATACCTGTGCGCAACATCCAAGGCTTCATGTTTAGTTGACTTATACAACTTTACCTTAGGTTTTAGAAGTGTATTTTAAGAAATCCTCCATAACCCAGAGCGTAGCGCACTGGAACTCCTTTTGCAAAGGTCGTGGGTTTGATTCCCACAAAATTACATATATTTTATTATTTATTCAGACAGGGCAAGAAAATAAACAAGATAGGCCATCAGAGTTTTATAAGTATATAGATAAATTGCTCTTTGTGGTAATGGAAATTTCACGTATCTAGACAATTTAAAAAATCAAGAATTTTTTTAAATGGTACGTAGGTCATTTTCTCATACGTCAAGTTATTATGATAGGTATCATACGTCAGGAGTTAATTTTGATTAGAAAACAGGACGTCCTTCACTAAGGCCTAAACAAGTTTATTCAAATTCATTGTTTAATTTAGATGTAAAGTTTCCTCTTCGTGGACATGATGTAGCACTCTTTTCAATTTTGTCCACTTCTTTTGGACTTTTTTATTCATTGGTCCCTAGAGTCGTGTACTCCTGGCTGTAGAACGGTGTTATACAATCTGCACCCTTTTGAGTGTGACTTACACTATTAGAGGGGAGCCAGGTTAGCTCAGTGGTTACGTGCTCGCCTCTGAACTGATAGGACCGGGGTTCGATCCCCACCTGGCCTTCGATTTATTCACGCGGGAAGTGAATGAATCTGAGCGCATCGTCCCTCGGAGAAGGACGTTAAACCGTCGGTCCCGAGCCTGTACGATGTCAGGTACTCGTTAAAGATCCCAACTCTAAATACATTTGAGTTAGGCAAAATTTAGGACTCCCAATGTAGAATCAATCTTCACTGTGTGGTATCACAAAGGACCAATGCTCGGCCTACGTGTGTTCTCTTGTGGAACTGCCACTGCAACCTAACCTAACCTACACTATTAGAGACAAGCGTCAAACAGCTGCTTTTAAAACTCACCACTTGCTTAAAACTGAAAGAAATAAATTGTTTTTTTTTTTAATTATTAGATTTTAATAATGAAATGCCACATATTTTATTTAACAAAAGTTTCAAATTAAAAATTTTTAATTTTGATTGAAATGAAATATTTCTAATATTGAATATCGAAATCTATAAAGAATATAATTACCCTTCTAATGTAGCACTTCTGAAGCAGTACGAATCTATTTAGTGGATGGTTAATTGGTTTTGCTGTCGCCTTGAAACTCAATAACACAGTTCAAAGCGCCCTTGACAGAGGCTTTCGAAAGGGAGCAGGTAAAATAGTCTTTTTAAAACTTAATTATTCTATTCGATGAGTTACTTTTTTTACTTTCGTTCTCAAGTTTAACAGAGTTATTTAACTAAGGAATACCGATAATACATTCGACAATCAGTCATTCTCTATAATATTAAAGCAATCATAATTGATTTAATAAATGTAATGTTCATAATTTTATTCATTTAAAGCCCTTCATATTGGTTTTAAAAACCTTTTAAATCTAAATAAATTTGACTTTTGTTTTGTCAAGATAATATAAGCAAATCCGATCAGTAAGGACAGGTTATGATTATGATAAGTTACACATTTTTATAATAACATTGTATCTCTAATGGTCTGAAATTCTTTATCATAATGTATTATGATTCATTTTGTAATACTTTAATTGTTTGTTATTGTTATCACTTTTACTATTTATTTGTTATTTCTCACATTCCATAGTAACAGCTATATAACCTGCTCAGATTATAATTTGAGTTAGAACCTACCGGTTTTAACTCCATTCATTTATAAGGTATGATTAATTATTGTCATTTTCAGTGTGTTTTAAACCGTTGTTTTTTTGGTTACTAATAATAGATAATGTATTTTCTTGTACCTTTGATAATGAAAATATTAATTTTTGAAAAGTTGGAAGGCCGAGTTGGGTTTTTTGACCAGATAACCTTCAAAGAGTGTAGCAACATTGGTTGTATAGTGTATTATTTTTTGCTCCTTTGTATTAATTTTTTTTTTTTAAATTATCAATCATCTCACCCTTCATAAAACATCACACGAAGGAGGGAGTCACTGGTATTTGCTAGTAGTAACGATAAACCCCGAGTGATGACAAAGTCGAGTCTCTCTGTTTTCATTATTACTTGGAGGTTCTTTGGACCAAAGACTAACAAATGCATGCTTTATCAACCATTTCTAAACTTCACTTTTTCTACTCTAAATTAAAAGTTATATCAAGTCACTTCTGAAAATAAATGAAAGGCTGTTTAGAGTTTTCCTTTATATGTAATGATCATTGAACTGTTGAGAAGTATGGAATCCCACAGGGTTACTTCTAACAGTAAGTTTGGTTGAAGCAAGACTTTTCTGTCTTCATTAGTATACCCGAACCTCGAGTTACTGTACTTCAAGAAACCGTACTTTCAAATTTCCGTACTTTTTTTTTCTTCCGAATAGCATAAATTATCATCCGAGTATTAGTAATTCACAATGAGGGCAAAGTGAGACCGAGTAGCCCAGACTACTCAATTTATAAAATACTGTTTATATAAAATAAATGTATAGTGTCTTAAAGTTAATAAAATTGAGTGGCCTATCCTATTGAACTGTGTTGAGGATAAGCTATGTATCCTATGGTACGTCTTGGTCTGCCGTCAACATTTAGGCTAGGATTGTTTTTTTGTTCATTATAAAATATTATGTATTAATAATAGTGTTTATTTAAATTAAGTGTGTGATGTGCTAAAGTAAATGAAATTGAGATAGTCTAGGTCTTCTAAACTGTTGGCATGCTGTCAACCTTTTAGCCTACCCTACCAACTGTTAGGCTACCAGTGCGACTAATTTCCGGACTTTTCTGTTTCTGGACCTGTCTCTTTTAGCGCAGAAATTCGAGGGTCGATGTACTGAGGAATGAACCGGCCTGTTGTTTCCAATCTCACTGAATGAATATCTATCTGGCGTACGTGTATAAGTCTCTCTCAATTATTCTGTACAATGTAAAGGGGATTTTTATTATCTAGTGCATTATTGTACCGTACTGAATTTTCGTATACATGTTTTTATTTCTGCCTTAGACGAGCTAGGAGGGGGAAAAATTTGTGTTTTCTGTGTTGGAAGCTTCGACAAATCCCTTCCTTCTAAGTGGTTTTTGATAGTGCAATCTATAATTATCAATATTGCAACATGTGTCGTGTAATCTGAATACATATTCATTATAGTAGTAAAGCAGGAATAAAGTAATGGCCCATTGGGTTGATTGCAGAGAAAGGCGATGAACTGTCCATTAGTTTAGTTAACTCGTGTCGGTACAAGCAGTAATGACCTTAATTGTACGAGAGCGCTCCGGCAGGCGTGAGAAAGGCATTGTGCTGAAGAGACGAGTTCGACCTGGGCTCTCAAGCTCCTTTAAGGAATCCGGTGAAGTATTCTCCTGAGAAGATTGCTATCAAATATCAACGACACTACACCACAACTGGCATTTCTCAGTCTTCACCAAGCAATTAGGCATTGGCCTCTTTCATGACACTTTCTACAAAAACGTACTTTCCTAGATCTTCATTTAACTTTCTATGCTTTATCAACATTTCAGTTTTTATATTAGTAAAGTACACCTTTGTACTTTGTACGTTTTTCTCATACCTCGATAAGTTTCGGAACTCCTCAATTATCCAGAGAAAAACTTAATGTTATTCTCTGATAATGTGTTATAAGAAACAATGATCGACCTTCTATTTATGATCATCAATCAGATAATTGACTTCCTGTTCTACTTAAACTGAACAATAATATTATTTATTAAAAGAAGTAGTTAATTTGTTTCCTTAAATTACTATTTATTTTTGGTTGGTTGGGGCCAGGTTAGCTCAGTGGTTAACATAGTCACCTCTGAACTAGTAAGTCCTGGGTTCGATACCCACCTAGCCCTCGATTTATCCACGTGTCAGATAAATAAATCTGAGCATGTTATCCCTCGGAAAGGACGTTACGTCGGTCTGGAGCATGTACGCTATCAGGTACTCGTTAAAGATCCCTACTCTAAATACATTTGAATTAGGCAAAATGTAGGACTCCCAATGTAGAATCGACAGGTAATGTTACTCGCCTATTATTAAAATGGGTGTCAAATAATAAATGAGACACAATTTCCGCCCCTAACAGCATTAAAAGGTGAAAGCCTTATAAGTGTGTGCGTTGGAAAGCAAACAAACATTTTTGATTGCATTTAATTTTAACTAATTTCTATTCTTATATCGATCATCAGTTTCCTGTATCTCTCTTTTTAAGACATTGACAGATAAGAGACTGATGATGGAAATAGTCATGGGACACAGTTAAAATTAACTTATGATAAAATTCCATTATATCTTATAACATTCCTGTAGTAGCAAACTATTCTTACGTAGTGCAATCAGTTATTATGTGATATTTACTCGTAATATTTATATGTGGAGACCAAGTCATTAGTTTTTTACCCTACAATAGCACACTATGTTATATAGAATAGAAAGTTAACAATCGTGTCTACAGAAGATTGATTATTGATTCACTTTTCTCTTGACAATGGACGTGTATCGAACCCAGACGAGTAAAATATACACGGTAAAATATACAAGGTAAAACAGTATAACAATATTACTAACCTCTGTAGTACTAACAATAACACCTCCACCCCATGTATCAATAACTTAATAAACCAATATATTGTAAATTACGAGATGGACTTGTCGTAATAACACGCCATTCTTTTTGCTATTCCCTAAAAATACAATATAAATAATTTTTAAGATACAATTTTACAGCTAAATTGAAACATGTTCTGTTAGAAGTATTGTAAAATAATAATAGCTATGTATTATTTATAGTACTTCTAGGTAGTTATTGTTTGCAAGGTGTTAGGTAAACTTGCAAAACATTTATTTCAATGTCTGTTACAAACCCATTGTTAAATAATTTTATACTATATGTTATTTCTTAAAATATATTAATTTTTCTTGCATTACTTTATTTTAAAAATATTGAGATAACAGTAAAAATTATTACTTTAAATGCAAATTAGCCATTTAATATAGTTAAGTATCTTTAATCGGATATTTACATCTATAAAAGGAAAACCTGGAATAAAAATCAAGTGAATCATTCTACTTGAAAATTCGTTAAGATCTTTTAAGCAATGTTAGAACTTTATACAATCTGAAAATATTTATTATTTTTGTCAAAAGATCGCAGTTCTATTTCAGAATTTTATAATATGGTTAGGTGGAACGGGTGACTTATAATGATGGCAAATATTTAAAGTGCTACTTTTTCAGATTGTAAAAGTGAAACAGAAAACTAAATATTTTATTTGTTATTTAAATATAATGTCCTTGTGATGGCGGTCATCCAGACGGAAATTCAGAGCTCGATTTCTCATATCATGTAGAGTGTGGTTTAGAATATCAACTGGAATAGCTGTTATCTCCCTCTACGGATGTTTTCTTTCTGTTCCGTTGTCGCGTGAGGCCTGATTGTATATACCCGATCTTTCAGGTAACACCACAGAAAATAGTCAAGTGGAGTTATGATTAATCTGGATGGACAATGGATATCAGAGAATCTCGATATGAGATATCCGGAAAGATCTGCTCGAAACGTTTCATTGAAACTCGTGTTGTACAGTAAGTGGCACCATGTTGTTGGTTACATTTCTATAAAGTTAAGCATTATTCACTCAGGAAGAAGGTATTCAACATGTGGTTGTAACACTTTTCAATAACTGTTACGGATGACACCAAGGAAAGACCATGTCACCACACACCATACTGTTACTCTCTTAGTGTCAGACGAACAAGGCTTGTATACAGATCGTTCAGAATAAGTGTGCCCGCCTTATAGCCGGGGTTCCTTGGTACGCCCATAATGTGGATATTCACCATGATTTGAAAATGAAATCAATAGATAGTTACATCACCCGACTTACTACTAATGAAGACAACAAACTACCTACTTCCATATCAGCTCTTAATCCTGCTACCAACCTTTCTGTAACTCACTGAACAATTACTTCATCCACTGGCTATTTTTTCTAACTTTTGACTAAAAACAGTTTAAAGTACAGAAAACTATGAAGAATAAGACCACATAACTGCGAACATGACGTCATTACTATACAAAAGAACTTAATCACTGACAATTCAAGTTAGAGTAACACAGTAATCAAGAAGTGGAAGTTCTCTAGTCTTGAACTGCTAGTTACGACGTCCGCTATAGAGCGCGGATGTATTAGTTGGTCGCTGGTCTCCTACTGTGTAAATGCCTCTCATGCATTTGAGATCATCACAACCCCAAAGCCTACAATTTTGTTTATTTTCATATCCAGACAGGTTAAATGAGCTTTATCTAATGTACTCAGGTATTCTATGAGATCCTGATCTTTCCTGCACTTACAAACTACTCAGTAAAAGACTTTCTCGCTGTTTTAAATTCCTTTCGACTCTGGTAAATCGCGGGAAATTTACCTCTTGAACCAATCGATGCGTAGATTCAAAAGTATATTATGTATTATAGCGTTCTTCATATGTCTATAGTTCTTTGCACTACGAGATATTCAAGGTCGACCTTTATTTTTCATTTTTTTCACTCAGAGATTTTTAAATGCACGAAAGATCACCTTTCGGAATGACGCCTCTCGTTTTCAAAATGCTATCGGAATTTTCTTTAAAATGGATCTTTGGAGGGCCATAATTTAGGTAAGCCAAGAATATAGTTATATATATATATATATGGTTACTTGCCGTTGCCTCTACAGTGTGCTTGGTTTCCCTTTCTCTTTTCTCCTGAAGAGGGATTACCAGAAAATTTGAGTTTGTAAGTGCGTTTCTTTATTCAGTGTGCTACTCTTTTTGAATTTGAACTCGTATGTATATATATAAACAAAAATTTTTAAAAGAACACACAGAAATGAAATCACTGAACTCACTACTACATTTTGATGGCCCCATCATCGGGAGGATAGATGAGACTCGCAATATATCGCAATATGTAAATATATATATATATATATATATATATTTGTAAATTTTTGTAGCAGTCCTTCCTCAACACATACATTATTGAAGATGACACCAACTTTAGCTGATACCTACCTGTTTCTTAATAAGCTTGTTAAGGAACAAGTAACAGTTAAAGATGATGTCATTTTCAATAATATATATCTGTGAATATGCAGAAGAATAAAAATAAACACGTGATGCAATCAATGAAGTATAAAACCACAAAGGAGTAAGGAAAACAATTGAAATAATTGCTCTGAGGCCTTTGACTTTATATCATCAGAGAGCAAACAACTAGTTTTATGATAGGGGTTTGTTTTGATGATTTATTTGTACTAAAGATGAAGGATTTTTACATAGAATGAAAAGGCTTGGGGTTTCGGTGGAGTTAGGATGATCTCTAATCATAGCGCTTGCAGACTCCCCAGTGGAGACCCCTGTGCAGGGAGCTGGAGGGTACACCTGCTCCTCCACTGCTTCAGACCTCTCGTGAGGGGTTAAAATTATCGCTCTCCCAGCATCCAGACAGGAGGGCAATGGCTAATTTGTTTTAGGCTTTGTGCCAGCAAATGGACAAAGTATCAAATTAAAACTACTTATTTATAATTTAACTAATCAATAATAAGAACACCATTATAAGTAATAATGACCTGTTTATAATGAACTTGTTATAAAAACCATTGTTGTTTAAGGCCCTACATATTTCTTTAATCAGTTCACATTGGAGGAGTTGGTAGTTTGTTTTGGTCGATCAGAGGCTAGATACCTCTAAATCAATCTATATCAACCCTGTTTCTTCAAGACATCATTATTTTCCACTTTAAGCGGGTTGGAACTGGTTAATGTAGCGTGCAACCGAATTGTTATATTCGAATCCAGTTTAGTCAAACAGCCAAAGAAGACAAATATCTCATGTAATGAATATTAATTACTTTTTAAGAATTTAAATTCTAACTGAGGTGAAAAATAATAATTTTCTTCGAAATTATAAAAAAAAATGCTTAATGAATTCCTGAAACTATGTCTAGGCCACCAGACATGTGAAATAGACTGCATATTATCTCTGTTTTAATTGTGAACGGGTTACGGCAAATAATAAAAATCTTTGTACGATGCGGAGATATAGTTTTAATCTATGGCTGTTTCTTTGATTAATTTAGAAAAGAGAGAACACGACTACAAAGGAGACTATGATATAGTTACTGTCACTTCAATAGCTTGCTTGGGATCACGCTTTTCTACTCAAGATGGATCACGTGAAAATTAAAAATGAAAATAATCCGCATAAATCCATATTAAGACGAAGATTATTCTTCATTTAATAAAAATATTTTATTTATTACTTTATTAAATATTTTGAATTAATACAAGGGTTATACAAGTTATTATACTGTTTATGTTATCAAATGACTTCAAGTAACATTAAAGATTTTAAATAACATAGATGTAGGTTTAAAAAGTTTTATCTCTAACAATAAGTTAAAGAAATGTATATGCGAATTTAAAGAAAAATTACAATCATGACAGCTATGAAAAGTTCAGAAAATACCATTTACAGTTCTGCTTCAGAAATTTTTCTTTCCATGAGTAAGTTAGAATAATGTATATGTGAATTTAAGGATAATTTACAGCTATGAAAAGTTCAGAAAACATCGTCTGCAGTTATGCTTCAAAAATTCTTATCTCCAAGGGAACTTAAGTTAAAAAAAGATTGGATACCAATTTAAAGAATTTTAATTTTATTCTGCTTGACTGTAGCTTTCAAGTTACAAGAGGCATAGAAAATTATTACTGACTATATACACATAACTGACGAGAACCTTGAACTAGTGCCAGATGTAATTATGATAACAAACCAATACATCAATTAGGGGACGTAAACAATGGACCATCATCGACAAAACTACAAGACATAGGGAGTAATTTCTCTGACTATACACGGTTATGGAGTTCATTCATCAAACATTAAGAGGAGTTTGATAACAAACAAACGGACGGAAGTTGATCTTTATTATATTAGATAAAGGTGTATCACCAATTTAACAATATGAAGGAAGTGCAATCAATAGTGATATTTTTGTAAAACAAGATATATGATTTCTACCTGGATGTCTCTAAATCTAGAAGACTAGGCTTAGTCTTCTATATCTGTATAGAACACTATATTTATATAGAAGGCTTTATATTGCAGAATGCAATATAAAAAGCATGCTGACAACCTCAGTTTTTAGATTATATTGGCTTTTGTGATGATTTTTATTAAAATTCTTCTTTTTTTTTTGCATACTAATATTGGATGGAATTGTTACTACTATATTTCATACTTTTATAAATAGCTATATGGGGTAAAAAAATAATGCAATTATAAAATTTACAATAAGCTTCTTTCCGCCTATAAAATTTTAAAAAAAAAATTAATTTCATATAGTCAAAAGGTGATATTGTTATATTTAAAAGTGACTACGCTATTATGTAATATTTTCGAAAAACAATAGGCTCATTTACATTATGGTGACCATTTTTGTGTAAAATATAAATTTGATCAATCAAAAAGTGTGGCCTGTAGTGAGCCCACTATCTTTTGGTTGTGCACTCACCAATCCCAACATACTTGCACAATCATAATCATTATCATAATCAAAGAAGGACTTTGTGGACCATAAAATATGTAAATGCGTAAAAATGAGAGGTGAATTTAAGTTAAAGTTTAAGTTAAAACTTCGATATTCATAAGCATCTTGTAAAATGATGATAACGATGTAATATAATACCTTTAGCAGATATGAAGAGAGAATGCTGAGAAGACAGGGTGCTTATTGATTGATGTTTTATACGTCAGAATGTCTGAGCGTGTTGTGCAGTAAATGAGAATCAAGCAGATCCTGCGGCGTTGAACGCGACGTGACCCTCTTCTTGGGTCGCTTTATCTATTAATAGCGTGTCCCCTGGTGGGTACTGGAGCATGTACTGTCTCACCCACTGTCTTCACTTGGCTACTGTCTACTTCGGTATAACGCAACAGGCGTTAAATATACTCTTCAAAACATCATCATTCAAATTCACATCACTTTAACAGCATACCTATCACTTTATATACTTCAGTCCACTGATATTAACATTAAATAGAGTGCTCGCAATATAATCATTCAGATCAACAGCATACTTATGATAGTATACACTTCAGTCCACCGTTATTAACATTAAACAGCTCCTCACAATATAATCATTCAGATCAACAGCATACGTATGATAGTATATACTTCAGTCCACCGTTATTAACATTAAACAGGTCCTCACAATATAATCATTCAGATCAACAGCATACGTATGATTATATATACTTCAGTCCACCGTTATTAACATTAAACAGGTCCTCACAATATAATCATTCAG
This sequence comes from Hermatobates lingyangjiaoensis, assembly GCA_026182355.1. NCBI lineage: Eukaryota > Metazoa > Arthropoda > Insecta > Hemiptera > Hermatobatidae > Hermatobates > Hermatobates lingyangjiaoensis. The sequence continues at coordinate 1,866,764 of JAPFBL010000065.1, read as the reverse complement.
ATCAACAGCATACGTATGATTATATATACTTCAGTCCACCGTTATTAACATTAAACAGGTCCTCACAATATAATCATTCAGATCAACAGCATACTTATGATAGTATATACTTCAGTCCACTGTTATTAACATTAAATAGAGTGCACACAATAGAATCATTCAGATCAACAGCATACTTATGATAGTATATACTTCAGTCCACTGTTATTAACATTAAATAGAGTGCACACAATAGAATCATTCAGATGAACAGCATACGTCTATCATATTATTCGTATATTATATATGTATTTCAATGCAGTGTTATTAACATTAATATAAGGCTCACAACATTATCATTCAGATCATTGTAACAGCATATATATGATATATACTTGTATCCGACGTAAATACAGTTGTTACAGTAGCTCTAGTAGGGATTAACATTGGACTCGAGCAGCTATCTGGGAACGTTTTTTTTATTTCCAATCAATCCTCGAAGAAGAAGAAGAAGTTGATCTTAAAGGTGTTTAATGTTCTAAATGAGATATGGAGGAGCAATAAGTGGATGCTGAGAATTGTATTAATTTGGCAGCTCGTATTTTTGTGAGCTCTCTTTTCTTTTAAGGAAGACTCTACCGTAATTCAAGGCCGAGTGATTATCATGTTAGCGCATCAATGAGTAGAATTAACAAGTGGTTTATAAATTAGAAACATGGTCAAGCTATTAACGCCAACTCTGTCAGGTGCAGCGGAAAGGAACTACTTACTGATTTAGTTATACAAATACTCGTATATTAATGTATTTCTTCAATGTTAAATATTATGAATATTACCAACAGGTAGTTAGTTCACAAATATTTGAGAACTGACAAAATAAAAGAGTACTGTTGCACTAAAAATGACAGCTATTAAGCTGATATTATAACATGAAAAGTTTCTCCATAAGAACCTTTATAAAGATTAACATACATATCCGATTTGTTTGTTCCTAAAACTTTGGTTGGAAAAATAGAAAATTTCTTTAATCTTAAACATTCACTTCTTTGATCTGCTTCTTGCTCATTGAAGGAGCTTTTGATAACATACCTTAGAATCCAGAGAATTGTAGCTAATAGACAGAAGTTTTAATCCAGGAATTATAGAATTGATTATAATTCCTTTGACTTGATTGTAATTGATTATAATTTGACGCAAGAATAACTAGTGTATGCATGGATAGGATCTACCTACCACAACTGAAATTCTGACGACTAAAAGGTGTTCTATGGAAGTGATAATATTGTAGTGGCTGTTTGTGCATCACCTACTGGATATCTTAAACCAGGAGTGTCAAAGTCAAAATGGACGTAGGGCCACATAAAAAATGTAGCAACAAGCCGAGGGCCGGACTGATCAAATGTTTATTGAATTTTTTAAAATGACCACATATAGTGTAGTGAACGAAATTGAACCTACTGAAAACCTAACAAACATATTGCAATATGATCGGATAAATGAAGCAATATTTTGTCGGTCATTTTTAATTTTCAACAGCACAAAAGACAAATTTCCTTTATATATAAATCCCCATAACATGAACATTAAATGTTTGAAGCGGTATTATTCAAGGCAGCATCAGTATATTTTCTCATTTAGATATACAGGTTTTCCAGCTAGCTCGGTGAACATGTACTTCGACTCTCACCTTGTTTGAAACCACCGGTTCTCAGTGCCCGCCTTCCGTTTTGCCATTTTTGAAGGGTATCTGAAAGTTAACTTTTCCTATTATGCTAATAACTGCTGATAAATTATGAAATGAAGCCACGCTCGCTCCGTCGCCTTTGCATTGTGGGAAATGTAGTATTGGTGCGTGTAAAACTTCTGCAGCCTGCGGGTCGGTTTTAATAATAAACTAATATCATCCTGGGGGCCATAGAAAACCCTCTCGCGGGCCTGATTTGGCCCGTGGGCCTTGACTCTGACATATGGATCTTAAACAATCGAGGATATGATATGCACGAATTTCTAAATGAACTTGTCGTTATAAAGGGATCAATGCTTGATGGCAATCTTTGAATCATTTATATTTTAATTTAATTGAGATCATAATGACTCTCCTCAGTTATATGGTACTATGGCTTCTATTGTGCTGATTAGTTCTGGATGACTTACTGGATACTCTAAATAATCAAGATTACGATACGCAAGAATAAGCATATGCTCTTGTTATCATAACAAGAGAAATTCTTGATAGTACTGTCTTTGAACTTTGGCAGTGTCTTTTCGAAAATCTTGAAATGTGGGTAAAAGAGAAAGGTCTGGAAATAAAGCCATCAAAAGCGGTCATTATACTTTCTTAAGAAGATTAAATTCCTCTTCATTGAAAATACTAAACTAGAGCACTCAGTGGTAATGAAAATGGTATAAAATAGTAATGTATAGAGTTAAAAAAGTAACGACCACCTGTCATATTTCCAGCATAAAAAATACTAAAGGCCCACTTCTTTAATATTTTATATTTTTATCAAGAAAGAGTAATTTACGGCTTATTGAGAATGACACTAAATGGGAAAAATCTGCATGGGGAATAAAATGTTCGAAAATTTAATAGAATTAAACATCGGTACTTGGGTTATTTGTTGCCAGATAGAATGTCTCTCACTGAGTATTGTGCAGGATGCGTAGAAGTGATATAAAACTTTACTTGACTGGAAACTTCCTAAATTCAAGAAAAGATCCCATCTGGTATATTGACGGGTATAAAAATGATATTAAAACGAGTGAAAATAAGTTTACTTTCATGTGCGTACCTGGATAGGGGAATGAGGCAGTAAACATGGTTAAAAAAAGTTATATCCAAACAAACCTCCTACAGCTTATTTTGCACAAGAAATTTTAGCTTTATCAAGAAATTTTAGCGTACACCTGACCTCATTAGGACCAGAGTGTTAAAGGTAAGAAAGAGGCTGGTGTAATGGTCATATCTCACTTGAACTCTGCTTTCTTAGGGAAAGAAGTGCATAATTAGGAGTTACTTATAACATGAAAATTATACAATTCAGTTAAGGAGATATAAGCTCGTAATCAATGATGCCGGTAATATTTAGAAACTAAACATCAATGTTAACAATTGTTATTAATTAATTAAAAGCCATTATTTATTATAAAATAAAAGTTAAGTCATTAAAGATATTTCCTCGTAATTGTAATCATAATAATTATAATAGTAAAACAAGTACTTTTATATATAGTAAATCACAATACTTGTGCGTAAGTTCTACAGAGATTGTTAATAATAATCCAGGAAGAATCCTTAATAAAAGAATCAAGGAACATGTTTTCCTTTTTCCCTCAACTGGTCTTGGATTTCCTCAAAGGGAAATGAAATATATGTCACTTTTATAAGAATATTTATTACATTAATTCCAATAACTCATACAAAATATCTGATGATGCTATTGATGATGACTTACTGATGATGCTATTGATAATGTCTTACTGATGATGCTATTGATGATCCTACTGATGATGACTTTCTAATGGTGCTATTGGTGGTAACTTACTGATGATGCTACTGATGATGACTTACTGAATATGCTATTGATGGTAACTTACTGATGATGCTATTGATGATGACTTACTGATGATGCTATTGATGATGACTTACTGATGATGCTATTGATAATGTCTTACTGATGATGCTATTGATGATCCTACTGATGATGACTTACTAATGGTGCTATTGGTGGTAACTTACTGATGATGGTACTGATGATGACTTACAGTTGATGCTGTTGATGATGACTTACTGAATATGCTATTGATGGTAACTTACTGATGATGCTATTGATGATGACTTACTGATGATGCTATTGATAATGTCTTACTGATGATGCTATTGATGATCCTACTGATGATGACTTACTAATGGTGCTATTGGTGGTAACTTACTGATGATGGTACTGATGATGACTTACAGTTGATGCTGTTGATGATGACTTACTGAATATGCTATTGATGATGATTATTGATGATGACTTAATGATGATGCTAACAACACCTACTGATTTGGTTTTTGCATAAAGCTATTACAGATTGCTTCATGAATAATGAACACCAAAATGAAACATTTCACGTTTAGTTCAAATCTCCTATTTCTCTCGTAGTTTAAACTTCGTGATCAGTTCTAGATTTTAAAATTATGTTTAATTTAATTTTAATAACATAAATCCCAGTGATTTCTTATCCGTAATGATATCCGTAATGATAGCCCTAGTCCGCATGTATAGTCAAATCAAACATATTTAATAATTTAAATACTTAACTTTCCTTGACCACTTGTTGATGAAAGTGATTTTTTTTCCAAGTCATAACAAATGACTTTTTTCTAACTTATTGGAAAGTCTTTTGATAAATGGATACAAATACAAAAAAAAAAATGTAAAACTCCAATATATCAGAGTAGAGCATGGTAGTCCATGAACTGTCACATTCTTTCTAAGAATGATATATTAAAAAAAGAATCTATTAATAAATGTGAGCGTGCTTGCAACAAAGCCAAAGTGTTGAAAAACTCCAACGCCTGGTGTCAATAATGGTGACCTTAACCGAAGACCCTCCTCTATTTAGAGAACCAAACATATCGAAGAATACCTCCAATTTATGCCTTATTCCAATTTTATTTTTCAGAATTTTTCCAAACCTTTCAGATTTATCGTTTGTTTTCTGTGATTCATGACCGTCTCATTTGCACAATTCGTGGGTAATTGTATACTATATCTTTTTCAAAAATCAAAAGATTAATTAACGCAACTTTGAGTACTTACCATAAATATTGAAATGTACTTCGTAGTTTATTTCTTTAAAATACATTGTAGTCAGCATGAAAACAAGCAATATAATTGTCATGTTAATAATAATGACAATGAGAAAGATAGAAAAAAAGTAATAAATTGTAAGTTTTATCAGATATTATTTTTTCCAATTTCTTACATCAGTAGAACTTCATATCTCTATGAATCATTGAAAAATTGAAAAGTGCTTGTTTACTAGTCCATAGTTGTTCTTTTTATTGCAAATAATGTTTCTCCTTCCAATATTCTAAAACGACGAAATTTTATCATCAACATATAATTGACTTAATAACAAGACAACAGTTCTGATGATATTCTATGTTTATGTTACTAGACATAAAAGTTCTCTGTTTCAAAAAAACTGACTGAGTCCTGATAAACTTTTATTTTGTATATATATAACTTTAAATTACACAAAACACGACACAGAGGAAAAAATAAAAAGCACACTTACTAAATCTTCAATGTTTCGAACTGTTCGTCATCAGTATATGTACATATATAAAGATAGTATATATATATATATATATATATATATATATATATATATATATCACTCAAAATTCGAAAAAAAACGATCCGGACTGGACGCAAATCAGCTCAAAAACGAAGAAAAGCAACACACAGAGAAAGAAAACACATACAAACTCAGGATTACTTGGTCAGGGTGACCAAGCACGCCGGAAACACAACGGAAGGAAACTATTCCGGCAACCTATATAAATATAATTATAAATATATATATAATTATATATATATATATATATAATAAATTCAAAACGAAGGAAACACACAGAAAGACGTTTTGAATTTATTTTATTTAAAAAAGTCCGCTGGACTGTTTCTTTTAATTGTATATATATATATATATATATATATATAAAAAGATTTCACATAAACACGTAAAACAACAATCAATGATCAAACCACAATAAGAAATGGGAAAACAAGACTAAGATCTTTCAACCGTAACAAGCGGTCTTCGTCAGAGTCAAAAACCCAACTGACAAAACAACAGTTGGGTTTTTGACTCTGACGAAGACCGCTTGTTACGGTTGAAAGATCTAAGTCTTGTTTTCCCATTTCTTATTGTGGTTTGATCATATATATATATATATATAAATATATAAATATATTGATAAAAGTATCTACCGTGGAATAGAAACAAAACTAAAGTTTATCGGGACTCGGTGAGTTCTTCAGGTTCAAATTAGACTCTCATTGCCAACATTTCGGCTCTTATTTTAAACCTTTTTCATAGGCAGAAGTATACATGTTGAAACAGACAAACTCATTATTACATTACAAATTATTTTAGAAAGAAAAATAGTCTGTGTATTTCAACAACTGTAGTTTGAATGAACAAATTTGTAATGTAATACTTAGTTTTTATGTTTCAAAATTTATGCTTCTGCCTATGAAAAAGTTTTAAATAAAAACCAATACGATCCGAAACGGACAAATATAGTTCAATGTGGAAAAAGAAACATAGAAAAATCAAAAGCACTTACAGTCTTCAACCTTCGGTTTGAATCATCTTCAGGAGAGATAAAAGAGGGAAACCAAATGCACTTGGTTTCCCTCTCTTATCCCTCCTGAAGACGGTTCAAACCCAAGGTTGGCGACTGTAAGTGTGTGCTTTTGATTTCTCTATGTTTCTTTTTCTACATTGAACTATATATATATATATTATATATGTATATATATATAAAGGTTTTGAGATATTTGAGGATTTTTGTTCTAGATATTAAAAAAACTTCTTTGCCAACGTTTAATATCTAAAGCAAAAACTTTCAAAAAAATTTCAAAAACCTTTGAATATGAAGTGGTCAAGAAATGAACACCATTTTATATATATGATTAAGCCATAATATGAAATAAAAAAAAAGACCAAGATCTTTCAACCGTAACAAGCGGTCTTCGTCAGAGTCAAAAATCCAGCTGACGTAACTCAGTTGGGTTGGAAGATCTTAGTGTTTTTTTCCCATTTAATATTGTTGTTTGATCATTGATTGTTACTTCACGTGTTTATGTGAAATCTTGCATATATATATATATAGATATATATATATATATATATTATAAAACAAAAGTTAATACTTTATGGGTATAAGATATAAAGGTTTTGAGGTATTTCGATAAGATTCTATTATCAGGGAAAGCGAGACGTGACTTGATGTACACAGGGAATGGCAGAACCGACTATTCCACCCTTGTCCTGGGGCTTAAAAATCACGTGAAACTGAACGCTTTGTCAAACGTAATGTCCTGCTGGTTTTGAATAAATTATTTAGATCTCAGTTGTAATATTGTTGGAACTTAATTTTGTAACTTAAGATACCATTTTAAATCGTTAGATTTGTATAAATAATTCGAATATTTGACGTTCCAATTCCAAATACACGGTCAAACTTGTTCATTTTATATATAAAATATAAAAAAATATAGATAAAAATTTTGCTGTCTATATAGTAGCATGGTGGTCGCATTCTATTTTTCAAAAAGAATACTTTTGAAATGAAGGCTTCATTAATAACTACAATATGAGTTTGTTTATTCGTGTTAGGAAAAAGATATCTTTTTTTTAATAATTAAATAAATTGGTCAGTAATATAATAAAATTGTTAAATTGCTTGTATTTTAATAGTAGATTTATAATGCAGTTGTATGACTAAAGAGCTAAGAAGAACAACAGTAGAGGATGCCACCAAAACATTGCTTAGAATAATATAAGTGAAACTAAGATCGGCTTTTCATTAAATCAAGATCCTCTGTAAAGCAGGTAGAAGAAGAAAAGAAAAGTAGTAAATCTTTAGAGCGTTGGAAGGTTGTGGAGTTAAAAATAATCTAGGAGGGAACTCCACGATAAAAGGGAGTAAGAGGGAGACATTAATAATAACTTTTAGTTGAAAAATAAAAACAACAGGCAACGTTTAAAATTAATTCTTGTTTTTTTTTTTTATCTTTTTGTCCATTTCTTATAAGGTTGAAACTAAATTGGTAGATATGAAGATCTGACCTATCAGTTTAATATTGGAACTAGTCCTAAAGTCGCCACTTTGATAACAAAGACCCAAGAGAAGACTGCTATTGGGAATTCTTAGCAAAGCAGATTCTAGGAAATTCTTCTTAAAACTATTTTAACTTCTTAAATGGATTTCTACTTTAAGATAGTTAAACTTTAATATTAAATAGGATGTTTAATGGGAGAAAACTGCCAGTAGTTTATAAGAAACTTTTCAAACTAATTCCAGTTAGCAAGAATATAACTAATATAATATCAGGAGCTATTTTCAAATTTAAAAGTTAATTTTAAGGTTTGTTGATTCTTTAAGGATTATTTCAAGCTCACATTTCTTTGGATGTTTATTAAGTCAGAGGTAGCCAAACATTCATATGTTTTTTTTTTTTTAAAGCATACCTACGGGCGACTCTACGATGTTTTAGAAATCTACAAACTTATAAAGTTCTTTGGAAGGAATTTTTCGGCACTTGTAAACCTTGTCGACCTAACACCTTCTTACTGATAACATTTTCAATATGAGACTAATTAATGCATTGATGACAGCCTATAACCACCTCTAAATTACCTATAAATAATTGCTATGTTGGTTTTGCTATCTAAATAACTTAAAAAGTTGCAGAAATAAAATTTTATTAAACAAAACGAGTGAATTATTTACAAAGAAAAATTAAAAAACAAAAAATGAATAAAAGTACTATTGTTTTGATGATACTTAACAGGTTATAGTATTTTTAAGATTTTTGTAATTTCATCCTTAAACAAATGATCTTGTCAAGGGTTGACCTCCGCTAGCCTCGTGGCCTACAAATCGACCTCCTCGCTGGATATGAAATTTTAATGTTATATTTGGAAGTTTTATTACTTTTTATAAGTTATTTCTCAATATATGTGAGATTATTGCTGTTTATATGAATTGTTGTTTATAAATCAGTGCAAACATTCGTAGAAAAAGATATGAACTCTAAGATGTGACTATCGAAAAAAAGTATTATAAGATAGAGCAGTAACCTTTAGTAAGATGAGAATGCCAGAAATACAGAGAAGATAATCAAGATTTTGTTGATGGAATACGGGAAGGTTTAGGATGGATTTAGAATAGCTTCGGACCATAAAAAAACATTTTCCAAAACAGTATATTACTCTATAGCAGAGGTTCTTAACCTTTTGGGGGTACCGAACCCCACCAGTATCATAAGCGCATTCATCGAACCCTTCTTTAGTGAAAATAAAATATGATTTTTTTTCAAATTCAAGTCATAGGCGTATGTTTTTTCATGTTCCAAAAAATGAACCGTGCATTAATATTATCTTGTATAAAGAACAAAACCAATACAATACATGAAATCACAACAAATTACATACATGCAAATCAGTGTGACTTTTGCTGTTGACCTCCTTGGCGGAGGCTCCGCCGAACCCCTGAGACCAACTCTTCGAACCCCTAGGGTTCGATCGAACACAGGTTAAGAACCACTGCTCTATAGTAATGCCATCTTGCTTCATTGATTTCTTTGTTTCTTCTTTTCAAAGTTTCAAAGGAGCTCTGTTTGAATTGATTTTTAAAGTGTTTTGATGTTTTAAACAATGAGAAGTAAAGTTTCTGAAATGTTCACGTTGGCCCGGGAACAAAAATTATATACTCCACCCCGTCTAACAGAGGTTAGTACACATGTTACTGAACTCCTCGCCCAAAGGGGTTTATTCAGAGAGACTCTTTTCATCGGAATGACATCAAATCTGTCATAGCTATAGGAACAAGATTAATTTTTTGGACTAAGGAGAATTGAGTTAATGATGATATATAGTTTCCTCCTTTATGGGTTAACATCAATTTTTGTTCAGGATTAAGGTTCACAATGCTATAAGCAAATGATCTCAATCACCGGTTCCTTAATAACTTTTAGTATACCAGCCAATGGTCTTGACCCCTATTGAAAATCGATCGACTATGAAAGGATTCTCAAGAACACAGAATTCTGTAAAGCAAGAAAGAGTCTTTCTCAGTGTTCAGGTTGATGTTGAGAAAACCAAGAATGTAAATTCATTGGGTGGACTAAAACATACTAGCTGCAGGGGATCCGCTTAACCGCAAACTTGGAACGTTTCCAATATCTTTTCTGAGACAAGTTGAACTCGATGGAAGACGTCTGGTGACAGCCAGCTTGAAGCAATATTGGGCTCTCATCTAGGTAGTCATTACTATAATTGTATTTTGTACGCTACTTCTGAAATTGTCCTTTTGAAATTGAAAGACAAATCAATTATTCTAAATCAATACCACTAACAATAATGTTGAGAATCAGTTAGTCTATAACAATCTATACTGTTAGTCAAGCTGTTATGATATAAACAGCAATTGTTAGAAGTATTCTGTACTCTGTTCGAGAACGAAGGTAGAGTACCACACGAAACAAAAGTCGAACAGAGACATATGCAATTGATCTTTCTCTCTCTCTCTCTCTCTCATTGTCAAAATGAATTTAATAAATACTTTTCTTCTTCTCGAGATTTGGTCGAGGTTAGTTAGAGATTAGGCAAAATCACCTCTTTACCAACGTTTCGTCTTTATTTTAAGACATCCTCAGGGTTAAGGGTAGCTTCTACAACTGAACTAACTGATCAGCTAACTAACTGTGGTAGTTTACTAACTAACTCTGGCCAAATCTCGAGAAAAAGAAAAGTATTTATTAGTAACTGTGGTCAAGAAAACAATACCTTAATATGAAGTAAGACTTTTCAACTTGAAAAGGTTGATAGCACAATCCATCGATCACTACTGCAGAACATAGCAGCAACTCCGTAGTAACTTTTTTTTTTATGTACCTGATATGGTCAAATGATTTAAGTTTTTTTCACCGTTGTTTGTTAAATTTGGGATTTAAGATATGCAGTTATTTAAAAATGTGGAGCCTGTTGTTTCAACATCCCGGCTTAAAGAATCTATTACTAAGAAAAATCCTTACTGCTAGAAATAAATTTTGTTGTAGTATAAGCAAATTTAAAAAAATGCCATTTGGCCTTATAAAAAAATTGTCATACAAATGATAGGTATTAGGTAAATATGGTAGCTCAATTTGCAAGATAAAACGCAATAAGCAAGTGTCTGAAGTGCTTGACCATATTTTTCCGTTCGAATGGTTACTTCACCCTGGCACAACCAGCTCTCTGATTCCCTTTCCTACTGCGCTGCACCGTAGACAGAATATCTTGTGGATTTCTTTGTAATTTGCAAGTCTATAGAGGCATATATTGCCAATAACCGTGGCAGGTGTGCAAGCGACTTTGACTTACACACTGCATTCGTAATGACTCATTAGCTTTCTTAGCTTTGATAGAAAATATTAAAATATATATAAGACGCTTAAGTAATAATAATTGTTTAACTTTACACAAGAGTGTTTTAGATCACATTTATATATTGTGATAATTTATACTAACTATGACCTAATTGAGCTTTCTAATAAATGTCTGAATTACTATAGGCGCGAAATATCTTTGTATAAGTATCTCCAAAATTTCCTAATGTCCAGCTAAAATTGTTAAATTTTACGAACTACTTATCTTATATGAATAGGACTTCTTTCACAAAGAACAGAAAAGCCTAAGGCTGACAGTATAGGGGCCAGGTCAGCTTAGTGGTTAACGTACTAGTCTCTGCGCTGGCAGTCCGGGGTTTGATCCACACCTGGATCTCGATTTATTCACGTGGGAGGTGAATAAATCTGAGTACCTCGTCCTCGGAGAGGACCTTAAGGCGTCTGTCTCGAGCCTGTACTATGTCAGGTACTCGTTAAAGATCCCTACTCGAAATGTACTTTAGTTGCGTAAACTTTAGGGTTCACAATGATCTGTAGAATCGCTGATCAAACAAAAAGCCGGTAAATGGCTGACGTTATCACCCTCTAGAGGACCGGTTTAAACAATGAAAAAAGAAAGCTTACAGTAAGGGGTCAGGGTAGCCCAGTGTCTTGCCTGCTTGCCTTTGGACTGGTAGATCTGGGTTCCATACTCATTCTGAGTCAATTTTTTTCACGCGGGAGGTGAATCTGACCACCTTGTAGCAAAGGATAGGACGTTAAACTGTCCGTCCTAAACCTATACGAGCTAGGTACCCATTAATGATCACTGCTCTAAATACACTTGAGTTAGTCAGAATTTAGGACTCCCAATATAGAATGTTCATAGTGTGGTATCACAAAAGCGCCAATCTTTGGCCTATATATGTGGCACTGCCACTGCAACCTAACCTTCCCTAAAGAGAAGCTATATTAAAAAAAACATTCACATACATTGCTCTTGATAATGGCCAAAGCCTGAAACAGTATAAGTTTTGACGACAACTTACATGTAAAATAGATAATTTTTATTCTAATAATTTAGACAACTCTGTCGTACTAAAGATAACATTTACTTCCAATTATATTTCTAAAAATTATGTTAAAGTTGTTTTCTTCTAATTTAAATACTGAGTATTCATTTGAGGGAAAGAATATTATGAAATATGACAAAAGAAATGGATGTTTCTAAAGAACAAAAGTTATTTGTTCTAGTGACTAGGTCTTTATCTTTTTAATTCCTGCCTAACCTTTTCATTTCCTGGTACCTGAAATTAATTTTTCAGTCCTTACAGGACATTGAAAGTTCTTTTTTGAGGATTATTACAGCGAAGTATCATCTTTCATTCAACTTTATTTCTTTCGGACGTCACCTTTTGTTCTCAGCGTTCTCTTAAAAAATATATAAAGTCACTAAGAACAAGTTATATGATTAAAAAAGGTTAATAGGATTGAAAGAGAAGGTTTCAATTGAGAGTTTGAAAATAAACTATTGAGTGTTTATTCAAAAACAAATAAATACAAAGTTGACAAAGTGGAGAGAGTTCAGATTAGCGGGTCCTACTCTACTAGGTTGTTGACAGGCTGCTAATATCCATCACTACCAACCAAAACTCTCAACTTAAACTCGACTTTACTATTTCTTCTAACTACATCTCTTCCTGGAATTTTTTTAAAATCAAAACAACAATAAAAGGAAATGTTCCCTTTTCTTTCTCTACGTACACTATTCTGAATTTCAGAAATGATTTTGGAGTCATTCGTATTGAGGTAAAGCTTTAAATATTTACATGAAGAATGTCCTGCTAAGTTGTTAGCCCACTTTCTGAAAAGGGTGTTTTAAGAGGCTAAGGGAACAGACTTATGGTAATTCAAAAAAAAAAAACACTGATTAGAATTTAACGTAGTGCCATCTACATTATTAGCAAGTAGGTGAATAATTTTACTTTTGCACTCAGCTGACCTTAAAACTAGAAAATTTTGAAAGTGATGTTTACTTTGAAAAGTTTTTCCACCTCTATGCTGTGTTAAATATTTTTATGAAAACTATTTTTCTTCAGCTATACTTATTGTAGTCAAAAAGTTACGGCAATCAAGTGAATTATACAGGAAATAAATGTATAAAATAACTAGATGTTTAGAATGTTAAACGTAATTTATTAACATGAAAATTGAATTTCCTTCTTCATTCAGATGGTATGATGTGACCAATTCGCTGACAGGAAAGTACAGATACGCGAGTGGAAGGCGCCTGAAGTTCTTATCTCGTTGGGTCAGAGTCAGCGTGATAACCCGTCACACCTGCCCAGCTTGCCTCCTGACAGTTTTTTTATACAACTAAATCCTTTTCACCATCAAATAGTGTGTGTAGAAATTATAAAAAACCTTTCTGGCTCGTCTTATTGCAGTTTCGTAAACATTTAAACATGGCCTTATGTTTAACTGTTTACCAAATTCAATGGTAGAGTCCACCTTTGATTTTTTTATATATTTTTTTTAAAAAGAATTTTCCAATTTTATTTAAATCGTTTGATTTGGTAGGAGTAAAATAATTTCAGAATATAAGCTATTGATTTTATATATAAGCTATTGATATATCTATATATGCAAAATTATCACAATAGTAAGCAATATAAATATTCAAGTAAATTAGCTCAGGTTATAGTGACAGTTCAGAGAATGAACATTGGCCCTTTGTGACACCACAGAATGAACATTGGCCCTTTGTGATACCACATAATGAACATTGGCCCTTTGTGATACCACATAATGAACATTGGCCCTTTGTGATACCACATAATGAACATTGGCCCTTTGTGACACCACAGAATGAACATTGGCCCTTTGTGACACCACAGAATGAACATTGGCCCTTTGTGACACCACAGAATGAACATTGGCCCTTTGTGATACCACATAATGAACATTGGCCCTTTGTGATACCACATAATGAACATTGTACTACAATGGGAGTCTTAAATTGTGCCTAACTCAAATTTGAGAGCAGGGATCATTAATGAGTACCTGACATCGTAAAGGTTTGCGACCAACGGCCAGATGATTTTGATTAAGACGTGGATTTTTGTTCCACATAGTTATTGTGAAAACTTGTTGCGGATATATACGAATACTTCCATATATATGGGTATATAATATACCTATATTGGATATAAATTATTAAAAAGGAAGGAGATTATAATTTAACAATAAAAAAAATAGAATTTTACTACCATCAAAAAGTATTAAAAACTTGCAATTGATTCACAGTTATACCTGAAAGGGCATTATTTAATTTTTTTTAATAAACAAAGTTTGGTTTGCGCTATTGTTTCGAATGTTCCCTTCAACAAATAATTTGTCTTCAGACTAGTTTTTTTAACTAAAGAATATTCTCACAGTTTCAGTAATTTGTTAAAATTACTAATTAATTTGACTTAAAACTAGGTACATTTTCAATTACTTTTTACTAATTCTTTCTATCATAAATATTAACAAGGTAATATTTATTTTTTAAATTCCCAAAGATATATCTGTAATAAGTGGTGTTTATCAATGTTTACAGTTTACCGTGTAAACATTCACTATCTTTTTAGAAATGATTTCAATATTTCTTATAATTTTCCTTTGATCAGGAGATAGCTGGTGCAAAACTTGAAATTTAAAGCTGTTTTAGAAAAAAAAATTGTTCCAAATGACTACTTTATCATTAGACAATTGTAGGAATGGTGTAGAAGATTAAACAAAAAGACGCTATGCCGACACTGGTAAAAAATGTCTCCTACTTATTTATAATAATAAATCTAAATAATTTTCGTCATATTTTGTAATTGTTTGAATTATCTGTTAAAGTTGTAAAACAAATTTTTACCCATTTAAAATGGCTAAAGAATATCGTTAAAGTTCTATAACTCGAGTTTATACACAGATAATTTGTTTCTGTGGAATACTTCAGCCATTTGTTGTGTCCTGATTTTATAATGAGACTTGTAATTGTACTTAAACTAGTTCAAATATATAGATTTACCATTGACCTTAAAAAAAAAATTAATGAATTAGGTAGAAATCATTAGGTGAGATAAGCTCTCTTATCTTATGAATAAAAAATAGTCAAATCTATGTTTTGTAATATATATTTAACTATATATATATATATATATATATATATATAAATGCCATCATTGACAATGACTCCGACATCTTTACAACCCACTTTCAAAACGGCATATCTTGGAAGATTAATGTTTGTTTTCTGTGTCCTACTTTCTTTGGTTGTAGTCTTAAGTGCCTATATATGTTACTGAATAATAAAAGATGTACTGATTTAAATTTGCTTTTTATCAATTTTTTTTTTTTACTAATCCGAAAGTTGTTTCTTATCTTTTCTTTCATTCAATGTAAATTAGTTCGCAGATTAGGTATAAACAGAATGTCAGTTTTCATGAAGGTGCTGAACGAATGTTTGAAGTTGTCATCAGATTAGGTCACGGATACAGATTAAATCACTAATTGATCCCTGCCGTTAAAGGAAGTGTCTTTGCGAGTATTAATACAGGGTTGACCTTTTCTTATACCTTCCTCAGATCCCTTGACCTCTTCATAAAAGCATAGAACTCTACTTGAATTAGCTTGTTATATTATTCGAATCTCAATCTCTTCTGCTTATCCAAAATAATAGCTCTTCTCATTAATTTAAGGGTAAAATCATCTGTTTCATATGAAATCATTTTTGTTCTTTTTAAAACTTCCCTTATCAATCCATTCTTCTAGAGTTGTTCTAAAGCAGTTTTCCCATTTCCTTCCCCAAATACTCCACTTTTCTGAATAACACTCCTTCACGAAGAAGGAAATGACTAAAAATTGATAATTCCAACCAATTTTTAATATAAGTTCTAAATAACTTACAAATTATAATTAATTTAATGACCTGATGGTTTGTATACGATGTATCCACATTACGTTTAAGTTCTAACTAGAATATATTACATCGAACTGCTTGTATTGCCTAGTGCACTGATTATCATATTTAGAAGCAAAAAAATGAACTTTGTGAATAAGTTAATTTTTTAATGAAATTATGCTTAAAAGGTCAAAAAGTTTAATTAAAATTAAGATATTATGTTATAATAGTGCAGTAGTTTTAAAATTTCTACATACAAATAGTTGAATAATCAAATATATTTTTGCTTCTTGGGCACTTAAGTTAATAGGTCATTACCAAAAAGGATAGATGGGAGATAATTGGGGAATTTATGGTTTGGAAGGGGTCAATTTGTGTCAGGTAAGTGGTAGTTCTGCCGATTGCTACTGAAATTCAGCTTGATTGATCAAGTATTTTCAAGGATACACCTTCAGTCATCACTATTCTCCTTTAACAACAACTTTTCATACTTAAATGTTAAATTTCTTCCTGAATTATTCTCAACATCTGTATTTTCCTCAAATATTTGGAACATAATTAAAAAAAAAAAAATTGGAGTGGTTTACACTCAACTTCATTTTAAGTAAACAAAATTCTCAGCTCATTAACAAAATATTTAATTTACTTTTATATGGTTAATATATTTTGTCTATTATAACGAAAAGTAATGATTATTTATTTTTTATTTAAAAAAAAAAACAAATTTGGAGTGATTTACACTCAACTTCATTTTAAGTAAACAAATTCTTAGCTCTTTGTCCAAAAACTTACTTTACTTTAATATGGTTAATATATTTTGTCTATTATAATCATAATTGGTTACTCACACTTATGTGTAAGTAAAGGCTGGTTTTTTATTAGTCAGTTCTTTTACGAGTTTAACAAATGAACTGGTGGTCATTTACTGAAGTTATTTTTGAAAAGGTAAATCTCCAAATAAACTCAACTCTAAAATTATTTACGACTAAGAAAACTATAGCACACTGATGTTGATGTTATTTCTAGTATTGAACTTAGCAAGAAACACGCTCGTCTTTCTCACTGCCTCACTAAAAATGTCTTTTGAAATATATTTGCTTAGGTCAGTAATTTTTACCTACTCAAACTTTAAAGTTTGTTTGGCCAGCAACTTTAAACTTTTCTTCTCCAAATTGGCCATGAGCATCATGAAGAGTCTCTGAATCTCTTTCCCTTCACACCCTTACATATGTTAATTGCTTGTCTTATTTCTTTGACTTCGGAGAATCATTATTTTTGATTTATTTATATATATTTTTTTTCTATAAAAAAAGAAGAGGGTTTTTCAACAGCTTTTCTCTATTTGTGCATCATTTAAGAATCATAACGTTAAGTTTAAAAGATTTGGAAGATACTCGTATGTAAAGACCAAAAAAAAAATATGACTTGTTTAAATAAAATTTCTTAAATAAAATAAATAAAAAAAAACTTTTAGTGAATTAAACGTAAGTGGCAAATTATAATAAAGAGCAGCTAATAACAAAAAAGTGTTATACTTCTCTGTGACATTACTGCTTTGACTTGAATTCAACCTATCTAAAAATCTTCTCATGGTGAACCTGAAAAAACATGTAAAACTTCTTTATAGATTAATAAAGAACTGCGGGAATAAATAGCATTCATACTGAATTTACATATATAAAAGTTAGAATAAGAAGTAAAAGGCGATAAAATAAGACTAAAGTAACGACCTACGTTTTCCTTTGAAACAAATAATTATGTGGGAGCACTTGAATTTAATGCAATTTATCAGGATCACCTAATCTCCATTCACTGCATTTGTAATAGATTCTATTGAATTATTAATATAAAATAATGCACTCTAAGGTACCTGACAAAAAAGTTAGGAATAAAAAATAAATTTTTTTAAATTGATCATTTAAAACAATTAAAATAAATAAAACAAAGAAAAATGGGAAAATATTAAATATTGTTAAAAAAAGAGAATGATCAGAATAAAAAAATATGCAAATATTAAAATTAAATTTATTAATAAATCTACCTTTCAACACTGCATAATTTATACAAGTTTCCTTTTTTTGATTATGTTTGGTGTCGTTTAAAATTATGTTTCACGATTACTATTAATGAAGTTAATCGTGAAACTTCATTAAGTTAATCGTGTTTCAAATTAGGTAAAGAGTTTCAGCATAAGGCTGCTTACTGTTAAAAGATAAAAAAAGTGTTTCGAACGCGTACTGTTCCTCTTCAAGGTTATCTGTATCATGTAATTTGCATTTTTCTTCTATAACTATGAATATAAACTGCAGAATGAAGAAAACAAAGTGTGTCATACGCAAAGTCTCTGTTTTGATAATAACACAACTTTATGTGAAGACACACTAAATTTTAATAATTGTAAATATCAAATGTTACTCATGCACATATACAAACACATACACATAGAGACACATACCAATACACACAATAAACAAGTATAACTACTCTGACAAACACATACTCGCACATACATACACATTTAAATGCATTCTATAGACTTAGAATAATCATTAAATATATATATATATATATATATATATATATTATATATATATATTTAATAATCTTGTCCTATCATCAATCCTGTTCCTTCCTTTACCTCTGTCCATAGTAAACGCACCTACCCTATCTCTCACAAGACCTCTTGTACCTCTGGTAACTGCGTTTACCGTTTGGATTGCACCCAGTGTGATTCTTTTTATGTGGGTTTGGCTTCCACCAAGCTAAGCCTGCGTATGAATAATCACAGGTCATCCGTTGGCAAACGCAGTGACCTTCCCGTTGCTACTCATGCCAGTTCTCACGGACTCAGTTTTAATGACTGTTTCCGTGTACAGGTCCTGAGGCAGATTGATCAGACTAATTCGAAAGTTACTCTGAGAGCTTCAGAAGAAGCACTTATTAGTCTTCTGGGCGGTAGATCGGCTCCTGGGCTTAACCTCAATCGTTGATTTTTTTTTTTTTTTTTTTAAAGTTGTCAGCTTTTAATTTTATTTTAGTTACATGTTTTCATTTTTTTAATTTTTATTTGGCTTTTATCTCTTTATCTTCCCTGTCTACCTTTCCTCCGAAAGTTGGCTACACTGTTTGAGTGCTTCAGTTCGAACGCCAAGTCAGTCGTTACCAACCTTTGGAGCGATTCACTTCTTTTCCTGAAGACGAGGACATCGAAATATAGTAGTGAGTTCAGTGGTTTCCGTTCTATGTGTTCTTTTTTAAATTCTAGTTTTATATATATATATATATATATATATATATAAAGATTTCACAGAAACACGTGAAATAACAATCAATGATCAAACCACAATAAGAAAATTTAGTTGGGTTTTTGAAACAGCAGAGGTTATTGAGGGTTGGTCTACACAAACAAATACTTCACTTACGCCAACGTTTCGCTATATTTTTGTAGCATCATCAGGGCTGTACAACCTCAATAGACCAATTCTCAATAACCTCTGCTGTTTGATGTTATTTTCTGTGGTCGAAAAAAGATAGAATAATATATATATATATATATATATATATATATATATATATTATACACAAGTTCAAAAAAAGAATAGTAAAACACAGAGAAAGAAACACACTTACTAACTCAAAGTGGGATACCAGGCACGCCGGAAACACAACGGCAGGAGACCGTCTTGGCAACTCTTAGCGACTTTCTGATTTTAAAGTATATATACCTATAGCCATGTATGGCTATAACCAACCAACGGTTGGGTTTTTGACTCTGACGAAGACCGCTTGTTATGATTGAAAGATCTTAGTCTTTTTTTCCCATTTCATATTGTGGTTTGATCATTGATTGTTATTTCACGTGTTTATGTGCAATCTTGTTTTATATATATTTATGTATATATTTATATATAACATTACTAATTTTCAGATAATTTAATAAACATGATTTACAAAAGATTAACATATGTACGTAATGGGTAAAGTAGTAGTGGTTTATTTTTTAATATTGTTTAATGAGTGATTCCTACTATAATGTTCTCAAATAAGATAATATAATGATGGTGTCAAATATATCCTTCAATTATATATTTCCAGAATATGAAATAAAAATATTTACATTAAATCAAAATGACTCTTATAATTCTGGGGTTAAAATGTTGGATAAAACTGAAATGCTGACAATCATTGGGAATCGAATATTTTTCAATGAAAATCAATTTTAATTTGAAATGTTCTGACGCTTCGGTAACGCCTTGGTTTTTCGTAGTAAACTTTATCACGGAGTTTGCATTTTATTGAATATACAAGATTATCTTTCAATTCTTTTTGAGTCATCTCTCTCAGACTGACTAATTCCTTTTATGCTTTATCCCATATTATATGTATTGGTGTATGATGGCAGCAAGTCTTATCTCAAACATGTACTGTTAAAGTTAGCAGCAGCTTCTGTATTGACCACTTTTTTGTTGAGCTTTTCTAATCTTCTACCTTGTTTGCGATGAGTCAAACGTTTCTTGCTGAGGAGTTCAGGTAAAGACATGAAGGTTCAGATGATAAGGTGAATCACTAAACTTCAAAGTGATTATATAAAACACTTTAATATCGTAAAACTAATACTATATATGAAACACTATGACTAAAATTTATAAGTTACATAATTAAAATTAAAAACACGAGCTCTTGGATTACATTAGGCATCATCAGGTGGACATTTTTTTATCAAATAAAACTATTTGGTTAAAAATATAAAATTTCAGATAAAACCAACGCTTTGCTTTATTTGTGTTTCATTACTAACTTTGAGCTTTCACTGTTATTTGGGTCGTTTACACAACATCACGGTATATCTAAAGCCTTATAGATTAATAATTTTATTGCTGACTTTTATTTTCTTACCGGCAATAAAGTAATTTATTATCGAGTAATTTTAAATTGTTGAAGCTCATTTGTATGGTAAGTTACGCGATAATTTAACTACTTTAAGTCATAGAATAACTTCCCTATCAAGTGTCGTTGACTTTCCTTTCAAGTGAATAAAAAATGAGGCATTCCTCCACTCCTTGCGCTGCACGAATGGTCACCCTATGTTAGGGTGACCGTTAGAAAGAGCCTTATAGGGCTCAAACATCCCCTATATCACGGGGATCAGTAGCAACCTACTAAATAGCCTGTGAGAGCGTAACTTAGCTTGAATATGTCTTTAGATTGGAGATTTCGTAATACAATGATTCTTTCCTTTGGGTATTCGGCGATGGAGTGTATACAGAAAAGGGTTACTTGGATATCAAAATGTTTACCTCACAAGAGCGGAGTACTCCTGTTCTCATGGCTGCCAAAATTAGGTATCCAATTTTACAAAATTCTGCATTAACAGGAAACAGAATTTCTTAGTCCTGGAGCAGCGCCTCCAGATTGCTTAGATCTCCTTGCTAATGATATTGCCTGTACATATAAGTTAATATGACCAACAGAAAATAAAGGTTACTAGAAAGGTTACAAAGCTATTGTTTACCTTCTCTCTGGGTAGGCTTTTTTCTCTGGTCTGACTTTTTTAAATAAAAAACTATATATATAGTTCAAAAAGGAAAGAAAAAAACAGATAAAAACACACACAAAAAAGACTACCAACTTATATTTCGACATTCGTTGTCGGTAGTCTTTTTTTGTGTGTTTTTATCTGTTTTTCTCTTTCCTGTGCGAACTAGTAGTCCTGTTGGACCGTTTCAAGTTTTGAAACTATATATATATATATATATATATATCGCACTTCTTGCTGATGACGACGGATGTCGAAATATCGAAGTGAGTGAGTTCTATAGTGGCTTTCTATAGTGAGTTCTTTTCTATGTATTAAAGTTTATATATATATATATATATATATATATATATATATATATATATTGTTTTCATGACCACAATTACTAATAAATATTTTTCTTCTTCTCGGAATTTGGTCAGGGCTAAATTTCGAGAAGAAGAAAAGTATATATATATATATATATATATATATATAATATAAACTGGAAACACATACATATTATTTATACAGAAAACACACACATGTATTGACACACAAGTACACATAATGGATTAGGTTAGGTCAGGTTGCAGTGGCAGTCACAGAAGGCAACCCACGTAGGCCGAATATTGGTCCTTTCTGATATTACACAATAAAAATTGATTCTACACTGGGAGTACTAAATTTTGCCTAACTCAAGTGTATTTAGAGTAGGAATCTTTAACGATTACCTGACATTGTACAGGCTCGGGAAAGATGGCTTAACGTCCTCTCTGAGAGACAAAGTGATCAGATTTATTCATCTTCTACGTGAATAAATTGAGGGCCAGAGTGGGTATTGAACCCTTGGTCTACCAGTCCAAAGGCGAGCACGTTGCCACTGAGCTAAGCTGCCCTCCCACAACATAGATTAGTGTACAAAGTATATTAAATATGTATTTCTGTTTGTCTCCCAATAAAGAACTTTTTTAAGAAATATTAAAATCTTTGATCGCACGATGGGTCTTTATTAAAGTTAAACTGTGAAATGGGAGGCAGTATTTGCTGGGTGCAGTTTCTTTGGGCATGAATAAGTAAAGATTTGTGAAAGTAACGAAAACTTTTTTGTTATTTAAGTATTACCTGATGAAATGCTATTATCACTTCTACCAAGCTTTAGCCTTGGTGGTGAATGGACGACTGATGTGTGAATGGGCCGAGGGAGGAATGCGTCTTGTAGCAGAAGAGCTGGGACTCTCCCTAGCCAGGTGGCGACGAGCCACATTAGGACTTGACAGAGCGTGAGCGGCGAGGAAGTCTTTGCCAAACAGCTGCTAGGGTCATTGGATTGATCAGATGAACATTAAGGCGAGTTGACTCACCTAGCTAAGTCTGTACATTTGTCGAGTGACTTTGACCGAAACAGCTCCCAGAAAACCACCTTGACCACTCTGGTCAATAATCAATCAAATCATTGTGTCCTAGAGCTAATTTAAAAACAAAAGAATCTATTACGTTAGCCTCATAATTTTAGACTGAAAAATGAGACCACTTTATTGAAAGAATTTTAAAAATAACATTGATATAGTTTCTTCACCACTGATTTTTCAAATTTAAAATGGGTTTCTTGAGTTTTTGGTCCAAAGAATTAACTACTCCTGATTATAACCCGACCTTTCGTCAAAAATTGTTCTGCAGTTTCAAGGCTTTTTTTGAAGGAAAACTATTTAAGTTAGATGTATTTATCTAACTTAAATAGTTTTCCTTCAAAAAAAGCCTTGAAACTGCCGAACAATTTTTGACGAAAAGTCGGCTTATAATCAGGAGTAGTTAATTCTTTGGATCAAATCTTCAAGAGACTCATTTTAAATTTTTAAAATAACACTATATATAACAACATACATATCTTTGGTTATACATTTAGTATTTAGATATATTAGCACTTCTACTTCTATAACTATTACACAAAAACTGTAACACAAAAAGATAGGTAACAATATTTCATAAAAAACTCAAAATAACTTTATAAATGATCATAAATATAAAGTATTTAATGTATTTTGAAAGAACTGTAAATCATTGGTATACCCCAGTTCTCTTTTTGTTTGCATTATTTCAATATATGTATTTATTTTAATGAAACATAAATGAAAGGAATTCATTTGCGTATTTTAACATTAAAAGGTCCCTTTCTACTTATGTATATAGGAAAAAAATTGGACGTCGTTATAATTTTTTTTAAGTGAAAAATTCATAACCAAGGTAACTAGTTTAATAGTGTTACTGAAGTGAGTAACGTCTTGTTTAAAACCTGAACGGTGATTTCTCTCACTTTGTACTGTTTCTGTGAGTCTGTGATAAAAATGAGTTGTCACACTGTCGTTGTGACAAACTGAAACTTTTTCAGAGGACAAATTCTTAAGGTATGCATCATAATGACATTAGTGTGACAGTGTCCATTTTTTTTCTTTAATATTACAAATTTGATATACGTTATAAGTCCCTCTTTAAATTATATCTTACTCAGAACTTTTAACACGTTTATTTGTATTTTGGACCTTGAACTTGTTTGGAACCTAGCGATATAAGTAAAAATATACATTTTTGGACCAGGGGTCAGGCGTAGGTAGAAAAAGGGTGCCGGGCGTCCGGTCAATCTGGGTACACTTTAAATGAAGTTAGTAGAAATAAAAACCTGAAATTTTATATCAATATCATTTGAGATATTAATGCTTGTCGTAGGTAAGTGTTTGAAGAGCTCATTATATAGAAGTATCATATTTATCTGGTTGTTGTATAGAGGCGTATTCAATTAAGTAATCAGGGTATCAGCTTTCAAAGGGAAAACTACGGTAAAGTAGTTGAGGATTTCGCACTTTATCTTTCAAGTTAAATCAAAATATTTGTCTCAAATCTTTTAGCGCATAATTATCACCCAGCTACTAAGCAGTATCAACAGTTGCAAAATGCTAATCTTTTATATTTGCTTGTAGAAAAAAATTTTTTTTTTGGACTAGAAAGGATTTTTATTCAATACTGATTCATTTTCTGATTCAGTATTTCAATATATATGTTGGTGAAGCAATAGAAGGGACATATTTCACTTTTGACTTTTTTTAAATCTGAAAGTTATCAAATATAGAGATGGATGGAGGAAGGATGCAAAGTAAACTAGTTACTACACCACCCTTGTGACCAAATGAGTTGCTACACCGCCCTTGTGACAAAATGAGTTGCTACACCACCCTTGTGGCAATATGAGTTGCAACACTACCCTTTTAGCAAAATGAGTTGCTACACTGCCCTTATTATGACAAAATGAGTTGCTAAACCACCCTTGTGGAAAAATGAGTTGCTACACCACCCTTGTGGCAAAATGAGTTGCAACACTGCCCTTATGACAAAATGAGTTGCTGAACCACCCTTGTGGCAAAATGGGTTGCTAAACCACCCTTGTGACAAAATGAGTTGCTACACCACCCTTGTAGTAAAATAAGTTGCTGCACCGCCCTTGTGGCATAATGAGTTGCTATACCGTCCTTGTGACAAAATGAGTTGCTACACCGCCCTTGTAGCAAAAGAGTTGCTACACACCCCTTGTAATAGAAAGAGTTACTAAACCGTTCTTGTGACAAAGTGAGTTGCTAAACCACCCTTGTGGCAAAATGAGTTCTACAACGCTGACTCAGCTCATGAGTTATTGTTCAATCCTTTAGTATTGAAGATTGTAAGTTCGAATCTTAATCATTGTTCTGAATCTGATTAATTGTATCTGAATTTGAAGAGGTAGACGAAGAATATTGAATACACTGAACCCTAGAGAGTCCGTAAAACTGTCTGTGCGGGGTATATAAAATGTTAGATGACATTCAGTTGGAGTTAAAAGTTAAATATATTTGAGTATAACAACATTTTAAACTCTCTTCATACTATTAAATAGGTAATATATAACTCGTCCATAACTAAATGAATGTGTCATTGGATGAGACACATGAAGAAAGAATTAAAGCGTGTTTTTCTTAGAAAACATATACTGCTTTGTTTACCATTTTCTATAATTTTTTAGAGTATATAAAAGTTTATTGAGAGGGCAGAGATCTACTCGTAAGCTTCAGCTTTAAGCAGGTTACATTGTATTTCTAAAGTCCGCTCCTTTATTAGTGAAAAAAGAGATATATTTTATTTTCCGAGAGATTCACTTGAAAAGGAAACCTTTGAGGAAAGAAAAAGAGGTACGTCTAGCTGATAAGTCTGTCAACGGAGGTAATACCTCCAGAAGTAACAAGGCAATTTAGAAGGGTTGGAAAGCTAGTACGTTTCTATGGGGGGCCACTGCCTAACGAATACCGGACGGAAACCACCTTTGTGATTGTGAATCCTTCGCAGGGATTTCACTTTAAATATTGTTCTAAAAAATATTCTTCGCTGTTATATTTCCATGTGTGCACATAGTTTGCTCTGTAATTTACCTACATTAAATATTATTTATTGCATTTAAAGAATTATAGCATACTGTTATTGCAATTAGATTATTAGAGCATATGAAACATATTAACTACAGATAACCGTTAACTATCGCTATAAAACAGTAATAAATATAAAAATTAAAAAAACAAACAATATTTTTTAGTTTAAGTTTTTTGATAAAATAACTAATTTATGTAATTAAATTAAAAAGAAAAATGCACTCAACTTCACTATAATTTAGCATTATATCAAACTCATTGACAGCCAATTGATTTTTGTTTTTTTTTTAAATGGCTATAATAATTTTATCAGTTATAAGAGACTTTAAAACTTGATCAATCCGAAAAGTTCATACAATTATTTAAAGCATGAATCAGACTTGTATGCTCCGCGGCCATATCTATTATATTGTACATTATATTGTTGTTAAGTTCTTTAATGACCTTCATAAGTTCACATAGAAAAGAATCCCTTACTTTTATTGTTTTTAGGTATGATTTTTCAAAAATCTGTATCCTATTCAATGCCATTGGATCGTATTTGGATATAAATAATATGATCAAATGTTTCTATCTATTCTAGACAAAGTCTGCATTCTCATGCCAAATATAGCTTCCATTCATAGTAGTTAGGTAGACATATTCTAAGAGATATTCTACATATATTTTGAAATCCTACTTTGATGTGATAGTATTCTTCAGAATTGTAAGTTCAGATGGAAAGAGCTTTTTAACTAAATTGGACCTTGTTGTTAGAACGTGTTGTTATTAGACTCAACAAGTCATACAGAAACAATTAGATGCAATGATACATTTGAGTCAACCAATTGAGAGCAGGGACTCAGTGGCATGATTCGAGACAACCAATGGTGAGTCAGCTCCTCGCGTGCTTGTACCATAGGGGTCTTTCAAGCACCAGGTGGTAACCACGATATTATACCAGAGAATTATATATTTCTAGTTTGTATTTTAAGAAATATAAGAAATTGAGAGAGTGAGATATATAACAAGTCTGTTGGCTGTATATACGCACCTGCAGGGGAGGATCTCGTCAAACCAGGAGTCCTCCCTTAGACAGCTGTCAACATATCACGTAATCTCCTCCACTAACAGATGGACTGCCACTTAAGTTGAATAGTACTGATCAAAAGAACCTGCAAGAGTATGTACGTAACCTTGATAGACTTTGGTTAATCTTTCTTCTTCTTCAGAATGGTAGAAGGACCGTTTTAGGTGGATTGATACTCAGACATTCATACTTTACCCAAAGCTCAACAAATTGTGGAGTATGCTGCCCATACATACATTGATCTGAAATACAGTGTCAACAAGCATTAGTCTCTTCTAATAAAAGGTCTTCTACATATCCTTGCTTAGCAAAGCCATAATTATATAGAGTGTTCAGTAGGTCACACACAAACTATCACTAGAATATGAATGATAACTCAACTCTCTGAGAACATCTTTTAGTGTTCACAACTTAAATTGTGATAGGCCCAATACCTACACTAATTATTATTTCACAATAATACTGTAATTTATTCCACAGTTACTATATATTATTACCATCCATCAATTCGAAGGCGTCTATTATGAGCTCTTTTTAACATACATCTAAGAATTAAGCCGAAGTGATTCCTTTAAGATTTCAAAATTTTTTGATTTTATCAGGAAATATGTAAGAAATAATGCCAGGTTCATTGAACCATCAAATAAGTAGCTTAAAATTAATATCCCTTTGGTTATAAAGAACGGCAGAGTATTTCTCAAACAATAATATTACCCTAAGACAGGGGTTCCCAACCAGGGGTGCTCGCACCCCCTTGGGGTGCGAGACATCATTCCAGGGGGTGTGAGAAGCAGAGCTGTAATTTTAAGAAAATTTCCTTAGCTTAAGGAAATTTAAGCACTTTTAAGGAAATGTTTAAGGATATGATATTTTTTAAGGAAACTCTAAGAGAATCTTCAAAAGTTTAGGTCGATAACGTCATGGAAATCCTAAGTTAATAGTAGTTTCATTCTTAGTTAAAACCTAAGTTTCATGATTCAGAATAAAAATGAAGATGTGGCCTAAAAATTACCTGGCTCTGCTATAGATCTGAAATCTTGTACATATTTCAACCAAGTAATTATTTTTTGTCAGGTATATTCAAATGTTAATCTGGGATATCCTTTCTGTCCATATGTTTGATTTTTTTACATATAAATAAATTAAATTCCTTTCTAAGCGTTTGGAAGCTAGTTCTTGATTTTCCTATTTTACATATATTTCAAACAAGAGTTATTATTTTCGTAAAGTTTATTCAAATATCAATCTGTGATATGTTTTTTGTCTAAAAGTCTGATTTTTTTTTTTGCATATTATATTAGAAAGTGATATAAATATCTTCTTTTGATCAAATTTTGTATGATTCCACATTATTTATCCTTGAACAAAGTATAAAATGTAGGGGGTGCGAGGTCAGAGCAAAATATTTTTAGGGATGCAGGAGTTAAAAAAGGTTGGGAACCACTGCCCTAAGACAATAGGGTTCTTAAACACACTAAGAACTATATGCGACATTACGTTTTGTTCCAGATGAGACATGTAGTTTCCATAGAACACATTGTTAGACAACCATCCATAGTATTATGGACATCAGAAAATATATGTTTGATTGGGATTGATTTTGTATTTTTAAGAATTTTATTCATCGTACATATCATATAAACTCATAAAAACATTTCAAATTTTTTGTATACTCTAAATAACAAATTTTATTTCTCTCGATTCACTTTTAAAATATTTAATAATATTTAATTAAAATATTTAAGTCAATTTAAATAAATCTGATAAGAACAGTGTTATTTCAAGATGAATTTTCAGTTTTTTTTTTCATTTTTTTTCTGTTTATATTGTCCATTGCGGTAATTGAAATTTTATGATTTTTTTTTCATACATCACTACATTTACTTTGAATATTTTCTTATTAACCGATTAGTATTAAAGAAAACCTTTTCTAAAATCATAAAATGTACCCTATCTGATTTTTTTTAAATGATATTTTGAAAAACATCCTACAACTCATTACCACATCAAGTCCTATTGTTAGGTATCATTCTGATCTGTCAAACGGCTTGTTTGTGACCTGTAAGATAGTACGGCTTGTTTCAGAAAAACAGGCACTATCGAAAAAAACATGATAAAGAACTTTGGAGATAACCGTCAAAATCTGGAGATAAATATTTTTATGATTACAAATCTTTAGTTATGGAATGTAATAATTTGTTAATCTTACTTAAATATTAATTCTGACATATGGTACCTATGGTCCATAATATATATATAGATTATCCTATATTGTTTACACAGTCTTGTAATAATTTGAATAGAGATACACTTATTATTTATACCCATATACACTGGGTGTATATGAATACACCCAGCATAAAAAATATTATTTAGGGATTACGGTATATAGTAAGGAAGGGGACATGCAACATCCATGTACATCAATATGGTATAAAGAAAAAAATTAGGAAATATTTCACGAACTGACCCTTAGGCTATTCAAATAATTGCGCACAGAAAGTTCCAAACAAGGCCCACTACAATAAATGGTTTAAGGTAGAAGACGTCCGCCTAGTAGCATCAACTAACTGATTCAAACAAACCTGTAGATACGAACGTAGTCTATACAAGAGGAGTAAAAAGGAACTAAAGACAATTATTTAACAAGAATTTAAAATAAAAAACATAAATAAAAAACTAAAGAAAGAAGTCAATAAAACTAAGAGAAAATAATTTTTTCTATATAATTATTGAGTCACCTGAAATACATCAATTTTCTTTCTTCTGATTCTAATCTTCTCCTGAAGATGAACAACTGTTAGAAATATAAACTATAGTGCATTTTTCTGTGATGTGTTCGGTTTGAAATAAGTAAATAAAAACGCGTAGAGCAACACTGATAAAGATTCACGTTAATCAATATTTAGTCATCACAGATGATAAGGAAGAGATACTCATGGCTTGAGAGGCGAACTGGTGTAGTTTTGTTGTACTCTTTGTACTATTTTTTCATTCTTTAAGTACTTTATATGTATAAATTTCGTATATATTGAGTCAGTAAGAGAATTTAATGAATTTCATTGATTGATATTAATATCAAAGAAATTGATAATGCCATTTAATATTTGTGATTTATTAATTAAAATATTTTACAGTTGTTGGGCGATAACTCGTGGATTCCATTAAGATTTGCTGCGGGCATCAGCGCAGACCACTGTATCCTGCTGACATGAATATAGAGTAGATTATTGGAGGTGCGGAGGCACAAGCTATGCAGAGCAGCAGATGACCCAAGCGCATGCAGCGCCCGGAGAAGGCTGTTTGTCAACTGATTATCAGGTAACTTCCGCCGTGTCAGATACCGACCTAGCAACAAGCCACCGTAAATCATATTCAAGTCAACACACTTATGTCTCTTGTGTTTAAACCAAACCATTATCTTAACTCTTCAGTCTCCATGCTCCGGTTGAGTTATAAATTTCAATTCAAGTTCAACACATCAGTTGTAATTTAGTCCCCTTTATTGAAGCATGCAGGGAATGTGATCAATTGGGTTCTCTTTATGATTTGGATTTCATTAAAAGTCTTATTAGAAGTTTGAGATAACGCAACAATCAGTAGAGATAGAAAGGCAGACGGATAGATAGATAGGTACATATATAGATAGCTAGCTAGCTAGATAGATAGATAGATACATACATAGATAGATAGAAGGATATATATACATATATTTGTAGTAGCTCTCTGACGAGATAGTCTAGATATATATTGATATAGCTTCTCGACCACTGAATATTGACATCGGTGATGTCCGGTGATGTATTTATCTTGCTTTATTTATGTCGTTAATACATTTTTTTTAGCCTTGAAAATGCCAAACAATTTTTGGCGAAACGTCGGCTTATAATCAGGAGTTGTATGTTTTATGACCAAAATCTTCAAGAACCCCTTGTGTGTATTTTATATATATATATATATATAATATTTCACATAAACACGAGAAATAACAATCAATGGTCAAACCACAATAAGAAATGGGAAAACGAGACTAAGATTTTTCAACCGTAACAAGCGGTCTTCGTCAGAGTCAAAAACCCAACTGTCAGTTGAGTCTGACGAAGACCGCTTGTTACGGTTGAAAGATCTTAGTCTGGTTTTCCTATTTCTTATTGTGGTTTGACAATATATATATATATATTTTTTTTTTCAAGTAAGTTTTGTTGTTGTTCCGTTTCTTTTTCTTTTAATTGATTGATAATTTGTCTTAACAGACCGTTTTATGTATACAGGAGAAATGAAATTGAACGTCTAAATCACCATAAGAAAATCAAAAAAATGGCTAAGATCTTTCAGCTCGAACGAGTGGTCTTCACCATTCCCAACTAATAAGTTGGACTCTGACGAGGACAACTTCTTTTGGTTGAAAGACCTTATTGATTTTTTAGTTTTTTTTTTTTACTGTGGCTTAGACGTTGATATATATATATATATATATATATATGATGGTGTTTTGAACAAGGTCCTGGCGGGTGAGTTTTCTTCCATGTTCCTCGGAGGTGTGTCTAGCGATGGCTCCTGCTTGCAAGTGCATTGTCAGTCGTCGTGAGAGTGTGGTCGATGTCATACCGATATATATATATATATATATATATATAAATGTTATAAAAGTATAAAATTATTTATACAAAGAGCCACCGAGTCGCAAAGCATTACCTATCCTTAAGACACTGAATAGTAGAAATACACAAACCAGTACAGAGATAAAATATTTTATTGATTACCAAAGAAAGAGAAATGTTTTATTTAAGAAAAAATACCTATTCCCCTCTGAGCGTTTTATTGCAAACAAGCTTCAACTAAATGAACCTTAAAACTAAATAAAAATATTGTGAAGTTTTTTATAAAATATTTAAATATTCAATATTTATTTTTTCATTAATTTATTACTTTTTTTTAAAAAAATAGACATGTTTATTAACTAATAATATTTTTTTCTTAATTTAATTATTCAATTCCACATTATTTTTTATCTCTTTTTTCTTATTTATGAATTTTTTGTCTATCCTCCCGGCTCATGATTGTTATGTTGGATGCACTGCGTGTCACTTTTTAGTGACTGCGAACTACTTCCCTCCTTGTTTACATATTTCTCTACACTTCTCCTGAAGGATGGTGTAACATTTATATAGTAGAGTTTGATGCCTAATTTTTAGAGTTTAAGAGATTTAACTTTTTAATTGTTTATATGTAATAAACGACACTAAAAGGCAGAAAGAGAAATTAATCACGTCTATATTTTCCAACATTCCTCACCATCAAGAGAAGAAGGTACGATTGTTAGAAACTAGCAATTAATCTTCCAGCTAAATTGCTTTCTTATACTCAGTCAAATCATGTTTTCTCTTTATGTAGATAGATATCGAAATTTAGAAGTTATGATTCTTAAAACTATTTTCGAAACTTTTTGCAACCCGCATTATTATTCAAAAGAAAACAAAAAAAAATCAAATATAAAATTATTTGAAATATTATGTTCAAAAGAGCATAGTATGTGACCAAGAAAGTACAATGTGCAGTCGCAGATTTGATCAATTCCTCTGCTCTTATTAACTCAATATTGCACCTGTAAAGATATTAAGAGTTTTTAGGACATTTTGGTTGTTTGTGGTTTTCGGTAACAGTAGAAGCCAACAATGCATACAAGATTTTGCATAGATTCCGTTTTAGTAAGCGAATAATGTTTCAATTATTTCTGGGAATTAATTATTTGCCAAAAGTTGCCTAGATATGAAATTCCACTAATATAGGTGAAATGAATCCAATGCAAAGTTAGTAATCAAGTGTTGCAATTATTTTTGCTAGCAGAATGGTAATCACGGTTTGTTATTCTGAAAATTAGGCAACACTGAGGATGCTAAAACATGAAATCGAATTAGCCCTAGACTGCAATACTGCACAAGTAGTTATGTATTAAGTGGTACTTGTAAAACATTGTTTGATATAATTTGATTCATAGGTTGTTCTCGGGATTAATGCCTACGATTTTACTATAATTTACAACAACGAAACTTTGACTTAAAAACAATTAAAATTGGCTTAATTGACTTAAAAATTAAAATACTTTTTGTGCAGTTTAAAACAATGTTCACGAATTATTTAGCATGGTAATCTAAAAGAAATAAACTTCAATACGGCAAACTTAGAAACCAATACTACCTTGATATAAAAAATTTGAAATTTTTCTTTTCTTATTGACTATTTGAATTTGAAAAATAGTTGCAATAGATTTTAAAGTCACATTTTGAAAGATATACCAACATTTAATATTCTGAACATGTTGGCATTTGTAATAGTTTTCAAATTATACCACGACAGGCCGTGCTCAGTCTTTTGTTCGATTTCCTTCCTATGTACGCCCTTTTATAATACCTGTCTTCACCGTACCACAATACATATATATATATATATACTACATATAGATACATACATTTGGCCGTTAGAAACAAATCGTATGGACTAAATGCAATTTGTGTTGTTTTCTAGTTCACAGCTTAGAGTCTTCTACCTGTTATAGGGGTGGAAAGTGTAAATCATTTATTGTTTGACACCTATTTCTTTAGTAATGGGCAAACCACCTTACCATTACCGCGTTGTTACTACGATTGGGAGTCCTAAATTTTTTCTTAATGAAACTGTATTTGGAATAAGGATTTTTAAGGAGTACCTGCCATCATACTGGTTAACGTTCTCTCCGAGAGACGACGTGGCCAGAGTTTTTCACATTTCGCATGAAAAAATCGAGGGCCAGAGTGAGAATCGAAACCCGGTTCTACCAGTTCAGAGACGAGAAGGCAAGCTTCTAGGTTACCCTGACTCCCTATAAAACGTTATTTCAGAACATTTTGTTTGATAGGCGATTCTACATTGGGAGTCCTAAATTTTGCCTAACTCAAGTGCATGTCATCCCCTGTTTGAGAACATAATTAAGTATTTCTTCGAATTTTTATGAAAAAAAACTATGAAAGTAATGTGCGAGTTTAAAGAAATTATATAATAAAAAAAAATTATATTTTAATTTTTTAAAAAATGTTTAACATTTAAAAAGGAATTACAAGTACCTAAAATATTTGTGAAGCATACAAGTTAGTTTGTAAAAATGTAAAATGTAAAAAATAACTCAAAATAATAAAAATTAATAACTAGATAACTTTAAACCTGTAATGCCAGCTTGTTTATGTTCTGTGCGTACAAGTGTGAATGTTAACTGACTAGGGTATAGAAAGTTAAAAAAACATATATTTCGATATATATTTGATATATTATTTGTATTTTCTTTTTATAGATATGCATTTTAATATATACGTAGCTTAAACATCGTAATTGATAATATCCTAATATATCAATATAATGAGCAACCCACATTTCTTAATGATGGAATTAACAATAGGGCTTCCATTACTCATTCACTAAAATACTCTCATATAGTGAAAAGCTTTAAAGGGACTAAAAAAACGTTTTCAAATGCTGTAAAAGAAACCCGTTTAATGTCAAAGGTCATAGTGCTACTATAAAACAAGTCAGTCAACCCATTTCCTAGACTTACTCTGACTGTTGACTTCAATATAATTTTTCCTAATTGTAATAACGTAGATAATTTGTTAATTAAAACTCTCCTATTAGACCTGAAGTATTGTAGTATTTAGAAAATTCTATGTAAATGTTGTTATATGCATAGATCAAGCTGGTAAAACATTAAAAATCCGTGTGAAACCACTCTAACATAGTTAGGGGTGAACAGAGTAGTACTTCATTTTTTTTTACATAAATATTGAAAATCATTATATAAATTGGATTGAAACTCAAATGATCAAGAACGAAATATTATTAAGTCCCCTTTAATTAAATTAATAGTTATATACAATTAACAGTAGGAATGGTTTATTTAAGTTGAACTCGGTGCTAACGTGAGTTAGCTTTGCCTAAAGGGTTGTCAGCTGGCAGATAACTTTTACTTATTTCTTCTTGAACCCTTTTGTTTACCACGGCAGGGCCTGCCCAGTCTTTTGTTCAATTTCCTCCCTATGTACTCCCTTTTAAAATACGTCTCTTCACCGTACCACAATACATATAGATATACTACATCTCTTGTTTTCAAGTATGAGGGAGACTCTGACAAAGACCTTTTGTTTTGGTTGAAAAATCTTAGTTCCATTTCTGAATTTCTTACTGTAGTTGGAACACTGATTTTTATTTCATGTGTAATATGAAATTATAAGAGTATATTAACAATCTGGAGTGCAATTTACTCAAATTTATTACAACTAAACGTATCTAATAAATAATTGCGTCATTGAAAACATTCCATGGCTTTTTTGATATTTTTAAACTTTAATGATTCCCCTTTAGTTATATTTTGAAAAAAATATAAAATCAATGCAAATCAATCCGGAAATGGCACAATATTTTATTATAGTCATTAGGACAATAATTCATCTTTCAGGTAATATTAGCAAATCGCTTCTCAAAATGCGGTCTATAGGATACCGACAGCGTTTTTGACACACGCCCATTCACCCGTACAGAGACATCATCGAAATAACTCCAAAAAATTACTCTGGAGACCTCCAAACAAGTAAATCTGTCAAACTTTATAGACCACATTTTATTTTATGATCACTATACTATATTTTTTAGTAATTTTGAAGTTTATATAGTAATAATTAGTAATTTAAGGAAAAAATAATTTCAAAATACTATTCAGAAAATGTGTTAGTTATATTGCTCCTTTTTTATGATGCAATTCCACAAAAACAAAACCTCTTCTGCCATACGGTTTGACCAGTATCATCTTCACAATGTTTTACATTCAATTTTAAATTAAATAATTAAACTAAAATATTATGAAACTTAGGAAAAATTATATCAGTTTAAATGAATTACTTTTCTTAAAGAATTATTATTTCCAAAGCTGTTACTACAGATATTTGTAAGTGGGAATATCTTTTATAAAGAAACCTTTGCAATTATGTTAATTCTATACCAAATTGTAAATTATTTTTAAAAAATGAATATATATATATATATATATATATAAAAGATTCCACATAAACACGTGAAACAACAATCAATGATCAAACCACAATAAGAAATGGGAAAACAAGACTAAGATCTTTCAACCGTAACAAGCGGTCTTCGTCAGTTGGGTTTTTGACTCTGACGAAGACCGCTGGTTACGGTTGAAGGATCTTAGTCTTGTTTTCCCATTTCTTATTGTGGTTTGATCATATATATATATATATATATAAATAAAAATGAAATTTTATGAACATATAGTCTGAAGGAGTCATACTGAATCTAATTGTAGTCAATAAAATAATTTATTTCAACAGAGAATTTTGCAAAAAAATCTTTTATTCTTTTAAATTTGGGGTAAGCCTACTGTTTATTCTGTATTATAAATTATGATATTAACTATTAATACTGAAGATATTTTGTGTTATTGAAGCAAATGCTTTAATCCTGATTAATCCTAGCGTTAGATGACTTTAAAGATTTTCTACTTGTTTGATGGCATGCTTGTGAATTAGTGTTTTAAGGTGCAAATAACTCTGCCAGAGAGGTGTAAGTTGAACTTTTGAACTCAAACCCTTGATGGATGTAGTCTCTCAGTGTCTGTGCTTGTTTAATCAGGTCAACATGTCTGCAACTACAACTTTATTATCCTAAGATAATTTCATCCATTTCTCTTTGTTTATAACTAATTCACTATCTTTGTGTATTATATACTAGATTTTTATTCCGACACTGTTTTACATGGCGTATTAGAAGTAAATCATTAGTAATTGTGTAAAATACAATATAGTAGAGCTATATGGGTATAAATAAAACGTTCCATCTAAGTGTGAATGATCCATGATTAATGAATGACACTTGTCTATCAGCGGTGGTCTCTCACTCTCCATTTATCTCGGTTTTTTCTCCCTCATTTTCTCCCTTTCTTTCTATTTATTTGTCATGTTCACTCAATCTTCTCACTCATTTAGTTTCTTTTTCTCTCATTTTCTCTCTCTCTCTTCCTCCCCCCTCTCTCTCACTCTCTCTCTCTCTCTCTCTCTCTCTCTCTCTCTCTCTATATATATATATATATATATATATATATATATATATATATATATATAACTTTAAATCACACAAAGTACGGCACAGAAAAAAGAACACTTACAGAATTCAATATTTCAAACTGTTGTTCGTCATCAGAAGTCCTTCTTTGACACACACATTATTGAAAATGACACCAAATTTAGCTGATACCTGTTTCTTAACAAGTTTCTCAATTTTTCTAAATAACACTCTCGTTATTTCCTTAGATATTTGATCTTTCCTCTGATTTTGATTTTGATTTTGATTTTGATTTCCTCTGATATTTCACCTTAGATCTTATTCACGTCCTGATGATGAATGTTGATCATTCGAAACATGTCGACCATAGGAGATGTACTTTATTGTGTAGACGAAATAACGAGAGTGTTATTTAGAAAAATTGAGAAACTTGTTAAGAAACAGGTATCAGCTAAATTTGGTGTCATTTTCAATAATATATATATTAGTATACTTTGGTAGCAGTCCTTCGGATATGCATGCTTTGTTGAACACAACAGAGTATGCATATATATATATATATATATATATATAATATATATATACCATGATAAACGAAAAACGGTCCGGCAGGACAGATAACAATTAAAATAAGCAGTGACACATAAACAGAAACACAACAAAGACTCACTTTTCAATATTTCGACCGTAATGGCGGTCAAAATATTGAAAAGTGAGTCTTTGTTGTGTTTCTGATTATGTGTCACTGCGTATATATATATATATATATATAAATGAAAAAAGACAACAAATAGAAGAAGCGAGAAAACTTACTGAACTGAAGTTCAGTTCGAAATATCGACCCAGTAAGTTTTCTCGCTTCTTCTATTTGTTGTCTTTTTTCATTTATATATCTGTCCGGTTTGGACCGTTTTAATATATCGATTTTATATATATATATATATATATATATATATATATATATATATATATATTGTTGTGAGTCTTTTGTGTGTATCTTTATTTGTTTTTTCTCTTTCATGTGTTAACTGTATATATATATAACAAACACTTTTTCTTTTTCTCGGAGTTTGGTCAGGGTAAATATATGGAATCACCTTTTTGCCAACGTTTCGTCTTTATTTCAAGACATTTTATTTTATTTCAAGTCTTGAAATAAAGACGAAACGTTGGCAAAAAGTTGATTCCATATATTTACCCTGACCAAACTCCGAGAAAAAGAAAAAGTGATTGTTAATATTTTGTGGTCAAGAAAACAGTACCGTATATATATATATATATATATATATATATATATATAATATTCCTCTTTCGATCGCTTTCCCATCTTGTCCATCTTGCTGAATAGAACTGAGAATTTTCAATGAACTATACTGTTAATTCTGGTTTTCATTCTCGAAAAAAAACCCACATTCCGAATCAGTTGAATGAGGAATGAAATTTACTAAGTGAGATTTTTTTTTAATCATTACAAACAAGCAGTATTGCAATAATAATATCATAATAACATGAACATAATGTAATAATGAGTAGCGTTTATTAATTGTGTTTGTATAAATGAAATTTAATTTGTATAAAATGACTAAAAATTACATGTTTATGAATCATCCTTTTTTTGTTTACTTCCATATTATCAGAATGAAGTGTCTTATCTGGTGAGTGTGCCTAGAGTAGTATATGAGACCTCTCTTATAATGTTTGTCCTTCAGTCAGGCATCTCATTCGTCCTCCACTCTCACCTCTTATCAGGTCTTCACTGTCTTAGAATGACAGCTGATAAATAGTGCCACGTCTGTTATTCCTTCTGTTTATGTTACATCTAGCTGAATCCATAGTGCGTCTCAGTCACTCAATGTCAAGTTTCGTTGTTTCACAATTTTTATAGTAATTATCATGAAGATGTCAACTATCTAAGTAGCTGAAATATATCCTTGCAACTTGAAACTACTTGCCTGGGCAATGCCTAGCATACTATTTAGTTTATTTCATAAATTTTATCAGTTCAACTTTATTTTATATTTAAGTTATTAATTGTTAAAACCTACTCTTGAGTTTGATTGAATTAGAAAGGGTGACGAGTTAAGCATCAGCCAGTTTATAGATCAAAGCTAAAGGTTTGTCAATGAAAGAGAGAAACATACTCATATTTCGTCATTTTCGAAAAGACGTACAGTAAAATGTCAGATAAATAATTTCTTCTTCAAGCATGAATGATTCTTCAATTATAAAGAAACATCAGTTGGTTCATCGATGTAGTGATCAGGACACCAATATCCATTATCTCCTTCTGAGACCTGACTGATTAACGCTTCTTTTAGATAAATATTATTGTTGCTTGCACCACATAGATTGTTAGTAGCAATGATTGTAACTTTTAGTTTTACTCTGGAAAATGCATAAGATCAGAATCTGATCGAGTGAAAAAGGAAGTTAGCGTGGTAAGATGTTTAATTAATTGAGGGACCAGGTTAGCTCAGTGGCTTCGATTTATTCCCTTCCTCGATTTATTTATTTAAGCTAGAAGTGAAAAAAAAAGCGTTGTCCTTCGAGGACGTTAAGCTCGTGCCTGTACGATGTCAGATACTCATTAAGATCCCTACTCTAAATATACTTGAGCTAAGCAAAATTTAGGACTCGCAATGCAGATTGTTGATTGTGTGGCAGTGCAAAGGGTCAATTTTTTTCCTATGTGTGTTCTCTCATGCGACAGCCACTACCTCCTATGTTAATATATTTAGTTACGCTCTTAATGCTTATCAGAAGCTCCCTGCCTCTTTAATTATAGTGGTCAAAATAGTACAGTTTTACATTAAATGACTGCTTTACCGTGGCGTAGCAAGGCGGGGGGTGGGGGTGGGGGGAGAGGGGCGGTTCCGCCCCTGGCGGCACGTAACAGGGGGCGATATGTTGAGGATGTAAAAATAGAAAAGAATTAAAATAATAAAAATCTAACAAAAAATCTGAAATTGTATACTAAAATGAGTTCTTAAGGAGGTAATTTTTTTATGTTTTATATGTATAATACTGTTTTAAAACTGTAATACTTACAAATTAAAAATAAATTTATTTCAAATTTTTTAAAACTAGTTTTTTAAAGGGGTTAAAAGTTTATGATATTTGTTTACATAGTCAGATAATTTAATTTAACCATATTTTTTTTATCATTTGAATTACACGTTTTTGTTTCGAAATATCTTTGGTTTTCTTTGATAATGACTTTATATGTGTAAGAAGACTGTAATAAGACGAAGGTCTGGGACTAATAACAGCAGACTAAAATTATATCTTCCATTGTAATTCCATGAAAATAAATATTTTGAGGACTTTCATGGCCAGTAGGGGAGGGGGTGCAAACCTTACGACGACGTGCGGCAAAAATGGTTGCTACGTCTATGATGCAAACTCACCCAGTAGTTCTGATGATATTCACTTCAGCGAAAATGATAATCCAGTAGAGAAAAAAATATGTCAATGGCAAAGAGAAGCAGCAACTTATAGAGATGAAAAAAAAAAACTGTTAATTAACTGAGACCCGGTAGAGTTAATTAAGACTCCATGACGATAACGTCAAGGCACATTTCGGAGTATACACATGAGTTGTCGCTATCCAAACCTTCACTGAGTATGTTTATGAAGTCAGCGACTTAGTGCGAATAGGCATGTTTCAAAGTACCTAAGTACCCCTCTGACAGGAAACTGATTCCCTGCTGCCCTGCTCTGAAACAGAAGTCGCACTGACGCATCAGGCTCTCATACACTCGATTGTCTAACCAAGCTCAACCAGACTGTGAGCTACCAGATTCAAGAATGTAGGTGTGAACGTTTGAAAGAAATAAAAAAAAAACCAATGCAAACTAAATTATTGAAAAAAAAAATCTATGGAAAGAAGTTTCATAAGGAGATAGTTTAAGTTTTTAGTACAAATGCCATTTTATCGAAGATTTGGAATTAAATGCTAGAAAAACCTTGGATATACCAAGTGACGAATTATAAAAACTAACGCAGCTGAAAGTTAACAAATAGCAGCTTTTTACAAAACTGTATTGATATCAGAGATTACCTAAACCGAAGCAAACTTTTATTTGGTTTTGATTTTTTTTTTATGTTTATTTCTCCTTTTCATTTGCGATGTTTGGGACACCTTTATTTTGTATTAAATTTGGTTTAAAATTATGTAATTTTTATTTCATCCTTCACCTTGTAACATGATATTTAACCTTATTCACTACGATATTACTGGTATAGACCACGCTTAGAATTACATTATTCAAAATTGGTTTCTATTCAACTATAAAAAAATGTAGAAAGAATTGTTGTTTTTCATTGTGAGTAAAAATTAAAAAAAAAATAGTTTATTATGCGTGGTTTATTAAAAAGATGTGTATTTTAATATTTTTGCTCATTATAATGGTTTTTGTGGAAAATGGTAAATCCATCTCATATGAAAGAACGGTATTGTAACGAAATATCATCATTTCTTTAATAATTATATATCATGGACGGAATAATTTTGGTATTACTAACGGACTGTACAGATCACACTATGTTTTAACCCAGCAGTAGCTTGGATGTGATGTTAACATGTGCAGCATGCAAATATGTGATTCATGAAAGCCAGTTCATTTCTCCTTATTCTTTGTTCACCCTGTCCTTTACAACCATTTATCATCGCTTTTTTTCTCTTTTTTTAAATCTAACCCCTTAACCCTATCATTTGTACCGCACAAACCCTTGTTTTTTTTTTCTTTCTGCATTGTTTTTGATGCCACGAAGAAGACTGTTAATGTTCAAAAGATATTAGTTACCCCTTAGAATCTCCATTGTTGACCTTAATAATTCTTTTTTCTAAATTCTTTTTATATAGTATACTTCTCTGACATTATCAAGCAATAAGTTTTCGAAAACTCTACAGTTTGTTAAAATATTATTTTATATGTTTTTTCTACAACAAATGAGGATAGATTGACAGATTCATCTTTGTAATCTATTAAAAATTTTTACTATAAATACCAAGCAACAAATTGTTAGTTTTTGTGTAGAATATCAAGCAGAATATCTTCTCTAAATAATTGCTAAGAATCATTCAAATAAGGTCTTTATTCGGTTCCTATTCAGGTTAGTGTCCTAGAAGAAAAGGGGGTGTTTTAGTTGGGAGTCTGGTTTATTTGGGAGCCCAGCACTATGTGCGTAAGTGCATTTCACCTTCTTACAAAAAAAAAAAAAAAAATAAAAATAGTATAAAAAAAAGGATGTTTATTAATGAAATGTTTGTAATGTAACCAATATGAACATCCAACCTGGGTAAGGCAAAGAGCAGAAACGAAACACAAATCCAGCACTTTTATATAAAATTTTAAATAAAATGTTTTGTTGCAATAAAATGTATTGTACAATGTACATTGTACATTTTGTGTCATTCGATATTTGGATAATTCACTTTTCTCCAGCCTCCCTATCAATTTAAAGGAGGGCCACTTAATTACGAAAATGGTAGAACATTGTATGTGCTATTTTTTAATTTGTATTTTACTGGATTCTACAATCTTTATTCGAATGTATTTATTCCCCATTTTTCATCATAACTACACTGAGTGCTCACTATAATGTATGTGAAGAATTCTTCTTTTCCATTTTTGTATTTTATATTATTTTTTTAGTATTATTCTAAGATAACAAGATTTCATATAAACACGTGAAATAACAATCAATGATCAAACTACAATATGCAATGAGAAAAGAGACTAAGGTCTTTCAACATAACAAGTGGTCTTCGTCAGAGTCAAAAACTGTCTTAGTTTGCTATTTCATATTGTGGTTTGATAATTGAGTATTATACTTAGTTAATGTATTTCAGTTTTGAATTTAAAATAATTAAAGTAATACAAATTTGTATATAGTAAATACAAATAGCAATAGATTGCATATGCGAATCAAAAACGAAGAGGAGTGTTGTAATTCATTTAAACATTCCCGTTACGCCTCCAATTGTTTTCATTTTGTATATTCTGTTGAAATGATTAAATAATAACGTATTTTCAAACGCGTTTCGAGATTGACAAGCTGACAATACAACTTAATCTCCATGCTTTAATTTTGAAATACTGAATATTGTTTTATACATGATTTAAAATTGTCTGTTGTGTTTTTAGCACATACCCTTGCAGGCATTTGTTTTCCGTGCGTTATTGAATTGGAAGGCTGTATCATTTGATAATTGACGCACATTTCTATGATTGAGTTACATTACGTGAGTGCTTTTTCCTTGGGAGAAGACATTTTGTTTTACTCAAGTTTATTACAGTAGAGATCTTTATTAAGTAACCTTCATCATACAGGATCAGAAGAGACGGTTTGACGCTCTCTCTCAGAAAAATTGTACTTCAGATTTCTAATCTCCCTCAAGAGAAATGTAGAGTTATAGTCAAGATTCAAACCTCGAATCTTTAGTACTATTGTCAAGGACTCTACCAGAAGTCTACAATTTATGTCATATCCTTCAAAAATATCACTTTCCTTAATTCAAACTTTTGAAAAATTAAGATAGAGAAATAAAAAAAAAACAAAAGCTGTTTGGGATATGTCATGTCTTTTTAACTGGCTTTTAGTAACTTCTGATTTATATGTGTGTTTTGTTTGTCTTATGTGAAGTTACCATCTTCAATTTATATTTTTCAATATTTTAAATATTAAAGACATTATATTTCCGATATTATAAGATTCGGAGACAAGTTTATAGAGAAAACTTGGAGAAATTTATTGAAGGAAATAAGGAAGAAAGGAGAGTGGAAGTAGGGAGGCTGTGCGAGACTGTTAGAGGGCCGTTAGCAGTTCACAGTTGAATTGGGTTGCCGCTTTGTCCCTTCAAGCCAGTACTTCCAACGTCTTAGCATTGTTCCCAACCCCTACCTGCAACACCTAATGAATTCAGTCCTGCCACCCTGTTTCAACCCTCGTCCACTCTAACGGCATCTCTTTCTGCTTTTAGCAAACTATCTGACGCAATTTACGACTCTT
This sequence comes from Hermatobates lingyangjiaoensis, assembly GCA_026182355.1. NCBI lineage: Eukaryota > Metazoa > Arthropoda > Insecta > Hemiptera > Hermatobatidae > Hermatobates > Hermatobates lingyangjiaoensis. The sequence goes on along the minus strand of JAPFBL010000065.1, from coordinate 1,822,546 downwards.
ACCACTTAAATGTATTGCTGTAAATTTTGTTCTAATCTGAAATGTTTCTTCTTTTTACACCTATACTAGTGGCTCGGGCTAGCTCAGCACGGGCGTACAAAAGATAAAAACAAAATAATAATACCATTTATAGCATATATATATAGAGCAGTTCAAAATTGAGGATAGGTATCACAAAAAAGTAAAGAAACATACTTACAATCTCAAATTTTCGGGCAACCCGTGTTGAGAAGAAACAGAAAGGGTGACCAAGCACGTTGCAGACGCAACGGCTAAAACCCAACTACTACTAGTACTAGTAACTATTACAAGTAACCCTGGGTTACTAGCCGTTGCGTCTACAACGTACTTGGTCTCCCTTTCTCTTTTCTCCTGAAGACGAATTGCCCGAAAATTTGAGTTTGTAAGTGTGTTTCTTTAATTTTTTTGCTATTCTCAATTTGAACTGTTAATGTGTCCAGTTTGGATCGTTTTTCCGTTTATTAAGTGTATATATATATATAAGTATGAAATATATATATATATATGTAAGTATGAATAACAGTTGTTCAGTTGGGTTTTTGACTCTGACGAAGACCGCTTGTTACGGTTGAAAGATCTTAGTCTTGTTTTCCCATTTCTTATTGTGGTTTGATCATATATATATATATATATATATATATATATATATAACTTTAAATTACACAAAGCACGACACAGAAAAGAGAATAAAAAGAACACTTACAGAATTCAATATTTCGAACTGTTGTTCGTCATCAGGAGAGTAGACTAGAAGAGAGGACGAAGTGAGAGAGATCTCCCCACGTCGAAGAACGGGGTTCTCTAACCCCGATTAGAGAAGACATCTACTCTATCAAACGGTCGATATATTATTGAATCTGTTATATATATATATATATATATATATATATATATATATATATATATATATATATAACAGCCACATTAGATATAATATATATATATATATATATATATATATATACAATTGAAATATATATATATATATATATTTCACACAGGAAAGAGAAAAACAGATAAAAACACACAAAAAAAATCTCACAACGATATTTCGACATTTGTCGTCATCGGGCAGAAGTAGTCCCTTTGAGTAGCTGAAGCTGAGTTTATATATATATAAACTCAGCTGGCAAAGAGAGTTTAATTTTTTATTCTGGAAAATTGACCAAACCCCGATTAGAGAACACACCTATATGTATATATGATTAAACCACAATAAGAATGGGAAAACAAGACTAAGATCTTTCAACCGTAACAAGCGGTCTTCGTCAGAGTCAAAAACCCAACTGTTTTGTCAGTTGGGTTTTTGACTCTGACGAAGACCGCTTGTTACGGTTGAACGGTTGAAAGATCTTAGTCTTGTTTTCCCATTCTTATTGTGGTTTAATCATTGATTGTTGTTTCACGTGTTTATGTGAAATCTTTATATATATATATATATATATATATATGGAAAAATAAAAAATACAGGAAATATGCACTGAGGCTTTTCAAATTTATGTGATCAGAAAGAAACTAGAGATTTAAAGCAAAAGAGGTTACAGCATCTTTGTTACAGAAACAATATATGGGAAGGTAAACACTAATTTTCTGTTCTTTTTTTATTTTTCCTTGTGGCTTTTACTTTCATTTGTTTCCAAAACATTTAAACTGATATTGACGAACCGAAAAATAATATTGATCAATTGTATTAGATGTTGTTTATTATTGGCTTATTAATTTTATATAATTATTAAACAAGAATGAGGGACTCTGCTTTGTAAGTTTTCCTTTTAACTTGACCATTAGTAAACTTGTCAATTTTCCAGAGGAAAACTGAAATATATGAAAACAGTTTGACCCTTTAGATTGAACAATTTAAAACTTATATAAGGAGGTAGACAATTTATGAGCTAAGATGCTACACTCTTCTTTATGTGTGACTGAAAACCTCTATGATTCAATGAAATTATAATGGTGAACTATAATAGTTTTAACATTAACAAGAATATCAAGCACTACATAACTGTATACATCTTATTAGGATTTAGAAAATACATATTATATTTATTTTTGTAAGCAGAGTATATAGGGATATATTTTAGATGTTGCCAAGGTCTACTGTATGGGAGGCAGTAAAGGGGAATACATCCTTGTTTAAACTCGTGAGCCTGGGGCGCTGCTCAATCTGACAACCATTCTAGTTGCTGAAGTCTATAACACGTAACTTCACTTGCAGCTGGCTGGGTTGGTATTATTGCTAACCATATTATTATTTTCCACACATATGATGATTTCACAAACACTGAAACACTATATATATATATATGTTTTGATCAACGACCTTTGTACTCTGACATGAATACATTTCATGGTCCATCTTTCAAGTTTTCGCACCTTTGTTTTAAATCTTTCTGGTACTAAATATACTAGTTCCCCAAATGCTTTATTATTAAATGAAGCATTTGGAGAACTAGTATATTTAGTACCAGACAGATTTAAAACAATGGTGAGAAAACTTGAAAGATGGACAATGAAATTTATTCATGCCACAGTACAAAGGTCGTTCAACAAAACATGTGTAAAAGAAGGATTGCTCCCCAAATTTACATATATATATGAGTTGACTGTTGTCCTTCCGTCAATTCACTTCTTCTCCTGAGGACGACCGCCATTACGGTCGAAATATTGAAAAGTGAGTCTTTGTTATGTTTCTGTCTCTGTATCACAGTTTATTTTAAGTATATATATATATATATAACAGATTCAAAATATATCGACCGTTTGATAGAATAGGTGTGTTCTCTAATCTGGGTTCGGTCAATTTTCCAGGATAAAAAATCAAACTCTCGTTGCCAACGTTTCGGTTTTATTTAAAACCTTTTTCATAGGCCTACAAACAAAGGATAATAAGAAATCACATCTAATTTATAATAAAAGAAAAAATAAATCTTTATTTTCAAATTTGAAAGAAAAAATACCGAAGGAGTTACAAAGTAACCTCATTTATGCCATCAAATGTAAAGACTGTGACAAGTGTTACTATGGTGAAACTAGTCGTTTTCTCAAAGAAAGGTTGTACCAACATAATTATTCCATAAGAACAAATAAAAGTAACGCAACAGCCTTAGCTGGGCATGCAATAAACGAAGGTCACACGTTCGATTTTGAAGATACAACTATAATAGAAAAAGAAAAAGATGAGCAAAGAAGGAAGACACTTGAGATGTTATATATTAAAAAGGATCTAAGTTCGATTAATCATAGAAGTGATATTACTAATTTAAGTAATATTTATTCTGGAGTGTTGTGCTGAGGTTTAGTGAAATTTGATTTATTTAGTTCCCTTGAGTGAACAGTGTTGAGGTTATTTGTAATGTTATCTTATTAGTCTAGTCGAAGGTTTTGTCCGGCTAACATTGTTGTTCCTTTAAATAATGTAAATTTCATTTTCTTAGTTAAAAAATTCTTACTTCTGTAAGTAATATTGTTTTATGTATCTCTGAAATATTTCTGCTTGTAATATTCAGGAGTTGTAACAATCCATTTTCATATTGTGTATATGTTTGATGTTGATATGTGATTTCTTATTATCCTTTGTTTGTAGGCCTATGAAAAAGGTTTTAAATAAAACCGAAACGTTGGCAACGAGAGTTTGATTTTTTATCCTGGAAAATTGACCGAACCCCGATTAGAGAACACACCTATATTATATATATATATATATATATATAGTATAGGTCTCCAACCGTCTCTGAACCAGTGCGCTTGGTTTCCCTCTCTTATCTCTCCTGAAGACGGTTCAAACCGAAAATTAGAGACTGTAAGTGTGTTCTTTTGATTTCTCTATGTTTCTTTGTCTATATTGTACTATATTTGTCCGTTTTGTACTATATTTTAAAACCTTCTTCATAGGCAGAAGTATACATTTTGAAACAGAAAAACGCTATGTATTACACTTAAAATTATTTTACAAAGGAAAATAGTTTGTGAATTTCAACAACTCTCTAGATTGAATGAAAAGGTGACATGTGACAAATAATCTGTAATGTATTACTTATTTTTTCTGTTTTAAACATTTTATACTTCTGCCTATTAAAAAAGTTTTAAATGAAAACCGAAACGTTGGTTTATTATTGAGAGTATAATTTCAACCTGAAGAACTGACAGAGTCTTGATAAACTTTAGTTCTGTTATATATATATATGGTATTGAATTTGAAATTTAATACTTAATTTTTCTGTTTCAAAAATGTTTAACACTGTAATAATAATGATATTTTCTACTATCATATAATTAGTAATATTATTTTGCTATACCACGTATCAACTCTGGATTTTTTTTAAAATACTCGTCAAAGACGGGCACATCTGCTAGTCTATGACATAGTATATTGTTTACTGTAATACGACAGTAGAAGCTTGTTTAATGTAATTTTGTACTTGAAATATTATAAAACATAGTAAAGTAAGACGTAATTGTTAAGTTATAGAGGGGGTAGCTTTCCGGGAAGAGTGGAAGCGAACTTTGGACTCTCTAGTAACAGCCCGTGTCACCCGTACCAGTCTCTACAAGAACTTTGCCTGAGCAGCAGATCCAGAATTAAGTATCATCAAATTAGGTAAGAACTATTTATTTGTTCACAGATAAATTTAATGTCCTATAATAGTATTTATCATAATTATTATTTACATATACTTTAAGATGTATTATATACAATATTATATACCCAATAACTATATTAAATGATGAAAATATCCTGCTATGTTACTGCTTTGTTCCGCCATTATCAAAAAAGTAATAGTTCATTTAGATTTTTGTTATTATTTATAAAGGTAATCTAAAATATAATTTATCCACAATACTTAAATGAAATTTATTACATTTGGAAAATAATAAATAAATTTTTTAGTCGAATTCTTTGATATAATTTTACTAAATAATTGGAGTAAGTCTATTTTCTCTCTTGAATATTTTATTTTACTTTGGACTTCTCATTAATTAGAGAATCACTGCTAACAATTTTTATTTGCAACATTTTGCAAATTGTGCCTGAAATTTTGTATGGGTAGGTCTAGAGTTTGTCTTTTTCGACTTTATTATTTTTTTTTTACAAAAGGTAAGAAAATTGATTTTATTAAAAAAATAAGAATAAAATAAAGTAAATAAATAAATAAAATAAAAATTCCAATTTGATAATTTTATAAAAGATCAAAATATGAAACATAATTCATAATTGGAAACATTTAGATATTAATGTTTATAATATTTGATCTATTAAATTTAATCAGCGAGGACTCAATAATATTTCTTAACAACATCAATTGTTCATAGGTAATAAATTTAGCTCCTGTCCTATCAATATGATGATTTTCATTGTTTATATGCAAGAATAAGGCACTACTTTTTTTCTGTCTACTTACATTGTATGGGTTTTGCTTCTCACGTGTTTTAAAGATTTGCCAGTTTGACTAATATAAATTTTATGACAATTTTTGCACGGAATTTTATAAATACCTCCGGACTCCAGTTCTCTGCAAGAGTTTTTTATTAACTTATTGCCGATTAGAAAACACTATATTAAAATAAAGTTTATGGCCAAGCCTTGGAAGTGGGTCCAATGATACCTGATACAGTAAAACTATAGAATTTGACGAAGAATCGGGCTCTGTTAAAATATTCAGAAGATTTTTATTAGCACCCTTCACACCTAAGTGGTCTTCGTCAGAGTCTTCATTTTGCATATTTGTTATTCACGCCTGACGATGAATGTTTGCTCATTCGAAACATGTCGACTATAGGAGATATACTTTAAGTTTGTATCATTTTCAATTATATATATATTGATAAAAGTATCGACCGTGAAGTAGGATCAAAATAATATTGTTATGAGGACCCAGTCAGTTCTTTAGGTTCAAATTAAACTCTCATTGCCAACGTTTCGGTTTTTAGATAAAACCATTTTCACAAATGTCTTGTGTTTATTCAAACTATAGAGTTGTTACTGAAATTAGTAGTGTTTTAATTAATAAATCTCTAATGTAACACATAAGTTTTTCTGGTTTAAAAATTTTATGCTTCTGTCAATGAAAAATGTTTTAAATAAAAACCGAAACGTTCACAATGAGAGTTTAATTTGAAGCTGAAGAACTGACTGAGTCTTGCTCGATTCTTCGATCTCGAATCTTCGAGATGAATGGAAACAGGTCACGACAAATATAACACCAAGAATCGGAAGATTGCCACATCAATTAAGAAATGTAAAGATGGAAAACGTATGTAGAAAATATTAAAAGGTTAAATCAAAATAATATTGAACAAAATATGTCTAAATTAAGAACTGCTTCCAAATTGCTTATATATATATATACACAACACTAATCAATACATCATATATATATATATATATATATATATATATATATATATAATAGATAATATAAGAAAAGATCAAACACACAATATATAATGAAGAAAAAGAAGACTAAGATCTTTCAACCGTAACCGTAAGGTCTTCGTCAGAGTCAAAAACCATCTCAGTTGGGTGTTTGACTCTGACGAAGACCACTTGTTACGGTTAAAAATCTTAGTCTTGTTTTCCCATTTCATATTGTGGTTTGATAATTGATTGTTATTTCACGTGTTTATGTGAAATCTTTATATATATATATATATATATATATATATATGTATAAAATAGGTGTGTTCTCTAATCGGGGTTCGGTCAATTTTCCAGGATAAAAAATCAAACTCTTGTTGCCAACGTTTCGGTTTTATTTAAAACCTTTTTCATAGGCAGAAGTAAGAATTTTTTAACTAAGAAAATGAAATTTACATTGTTGTTCCTTTAAATAATGTAAATTTCATTTTCTTAGTTAAAAAATAACTTACTTCTGCCTATGGAAAAAGAGTTTAAATTTTAACCGAAACCGTTGGCAACGAGAGTAAACTTAGTTGGTTTTATCCTGGAAACATTGTACCGTAACACTCTGTTTCCATTTAGATGGTTAACTATTTTCACCTATTCTATCAAACGGTCGATATATTATTCAATCTGTTATATATGTATAAATATATATAGGAATGTTTTCCGTATCTTGAGCACATATATTTAACACTACTTTCCTTTTTTTTTCAAGTTTGGTCTAGCTTCAATAATTCAACACCTTTAAGCCGACTTTTGTCCATATTTGTAGACATCTTCAGGGCTACATCAATACAGAATTTAATTACAATAACATGAAACATAATTATATTACATTATTTAATTAATATACATAATTACCTTGGTAATTAAATTCTGTATTGACCTGTAGCCCATGGAAAGTGTAATTGTCATTACACCAAACTTATAGGAAAAAGAAATCGTGTTTAATCCATAATTGTTTGACTTATTATTGTAGCTTTATGAGGCGTCAAACTTCGATAAATAAAGGTTTTTTTAAAATAGTGAATATAAAATATTTTTTTTAATATAATAATTAATGATTAACTAAAAACATTATCACATAAACACGTGAAAACAACAATCAATTGATCAAACCTACAATAAGAAATGGGATAACAATGACTAAGATTGGGTTTTTAATAACTCAGTTGGGTATAATTTGTATCTCTGAGAAGACCGCTTTAGTTACGGTTTGAAAGATCTTAGTTCTTGTTATTTCCCAATTTCAATTAATTGGCTGGAGTTTATTTCTTTATTGATTACTAATATATATATATATTACATATATATATTACATTTATTATATATATATATATATTTATAATATATATATACCAATTTCAGAGAAAAAACAGTTAAAGTTAGTTGTCTCAATTTTTCAATGGAAGTAGAAAAAGACATTATTCTTCTGACTCTCCCAATGCCAGATGTTTGGGGTGAACAGAACCTCTTTTCTACTGTATGAATATATACATATATAGTCAGTTTTCCTTAAATTTGAATTACAGATATATATCAACAATGAAAATATACATCAGCCGTTTGATAGAATAGTAGTAGAATAAATGCGGACTGCTCACTTTTCCAGGTTCAAATCAATATCTGAAATACCAAGTTACAGTTTTTATTAAAAACCTTTTTTATAGTCAGGAAGTCAAAATTTATTGCTAGAAAGAAATTAATTTTTATATTATTGTACAACAAAGGATGTAAACAATACTAACCCTTCCATTAAGGTTAATTTAGTTTAAATGAAGGCTTGGAACTGATAACATTGTTAGTTCTGCAGTAATGTAAATGTGCATAGATCTTTTTATTCAATAGTTCATATTTAATAAATATAAAAAGTATTAAGTAAGAACAAAAACGTCTATTTATTTTAGTACTATTGAAGGCAGTTATTTCTCTATATGTTAAATTTTACTTTTCTTTAAGTTAAATTAATTTCTCCTTAAGTGTTTTACTTTTCAATTTATTGTATGTGTGGAGCGTTTGCACTCTGTACTGTATAGATGAGGCATGGTTAACCTTTAGTGAACTGGGGGCCTCATTTGTATTTCCAAATGAGCATAATAATTTCTGTGGTATTTTCATGCAAACAGATTATATGTATAATGTATATCTGATTGACTATTATGCCTTATTTCCTATTGATAAGTTTCCTTGTTCATTTTTCAAGCCGAATAATTTTCTTGCGTCTTGGTGCACAAGAAAACTTATCAATAGGAAAAACCAATTGGCGTAATATTCAATCAGACATGCTTAAATGAAGGACTGCTTCTGAAATATACGTATATATATATATATTGTAAACAGGAAAACGTTCCAAAGGACAACAAATATTTCACGGTGAATCACGAACACAGAACTAAGGAACAAACACACTTACTGTCTCTAATTTTCGGTTGAACCGTCATCAGGAGAGTTGAGACAGGGACACCAAGCATACTTGTGAAGCGACGGTTGGAGACCAACACCATTTAACCGTCCTGATGCCGAAAATTAGAGACAGTACGTGTGCTTGTTCCTTTGTTCTGTGTTTGTGATTCACCGTGAAACGTATATATATATATCTTTATATATATGAATTAAATCTTCAATCAATATGTTGACTCAATCAACCAGGTTAACTTGTTATTATATTTTTTGGTTGCTTCATTATTAGCTCTCTGATGATTATTAGCTCTCTGATGATGTTGTAACAAAAGGCCTTAGAACATTTTAATTAATATATATTGTTTATAGTGGTATTTAATTCATATATTATATCAAGAGTTATTGTTGATTATTAATTTAAATATATATATATATATATATATATATATATATATATATATAACTTTAAATTACACAAAGCACGACACAGAAAAGACAATACTAAAAAAACTTACAGAATTCAATATTTTGAACTGTTGTTCGTCATCAGGAGAGTAGACTTGAAGAGAGGACGAAGTGAGAGATATCTCCCCACGTCGAAGAACGGAGCGCGAATGATATATATATGTATTCATTATATATATATATATTATATAATGAATGATATATATAATATATATATATAAATGGCGTCATTCTCTGCCAGCGCGAGTGGACGCACGTGCCTCTTCCTCTTCCCTTCTTCTTCCCTTCTTCTCCCTAACGACGAACTTCAGTTCGAAATATCGACCCAGTAAGTTTTCTCGCTTCTTCTATTTGTTGTCTTTTTTCATTTATATATATATATATATATATATATATATATATATATATATATATATAATATATATATATATAAACAAACACTTTTTCTTCTTCTCAGAGTTTGGTCAGGGTAAATATATGGAATCACCTTTTTGCCAACGTTTCGTCTTTATTTTAAGACATCTTCAGGGCTATAAACTAACAAAAAAACAATAAACAATGGACACTTGTCATTTCTACGTTAGAAAACATCATAAACTTCTAAAGTAAAAATGACAAATATCCATTGTTTATTGTTTTTTTGTTAGTTTATAGCCCTGAGGATATCTTAAAATAAAGACGAAACGTTGGAAAAAAGGTGATTCCATATATTTACCCTGACCAAGCTCCGAGAAGAAGAAAAAGTGTTTGTTAATATTTAGTGGTCAAGAAAACAGTACCGTATATATATATATAACATTTCACATATACACATGAAATAACAATCAATGATCAAACCACAATATGAAATGGGAAAAAAGAATAAGTTCTTTCAACCGAAACAAGCGATCTTCGTCAGAGTAGACTGACGTAACAAACTGAGTTGGGTTTTTGACTCTGGCGAAGACCGCTTGTTACGGTTGAAAGATCTTAGTCTTTTTTTTTCCCCCATTTCATATTGTGGTTTGATCATTGATTGTTATTTTACGTGTTTATGTGAACTAGTGTTATATATATATTTATATACAGTGCGTTATATTCATGTGTCAATGATTATTTAACTTTGTATTGTTCTTATAATGAAAATTATTATTTATATCTAATTATTTTATTATGGTAAACAATTATCACAACACAATCTCTAAAAGATTAGTTTTTCTAAAACACAATCTCTCTCTATTGTTGTAATTTCCTTCCAATAATCTCAGTGAACTTTTGTTAATAAGGAAAAAGCAAAAGAATTTTTAATGTCAAGATAGAATTCGAGATCATCTCCGAGGGCGCACAAGAACATGCTGGGCTGCTGATTGCCCGTGCCTGGTGTAGATGATGGTATATGGGTTTAGAACACGCTTATTTTTAGCTGTTCATTGACATTACTTCTAAATATGAATTGGGTTTCAGAATCTTCTGGACGATGTCGCAATACTCTGGTTAACTTCTTTAATATTGCCATTTTGAAATATCTTTAATTGATCCAAATATATTATGCTTCCAAGCTATTTCAATTTGAACATTTACAAGTACACGTCATATGACTGTTAGCATTTGTCATTAGGAAGGGCTTATCTTCATTAATCCTGAGTTCTCCTGATTTTCCTTCGTTACTATAGACAAAGTCATGAATTGGTTAATTAGAAAGGTCAACTTCATCAACTTTGCCAAGTTTTTCGGAAATGAGTAATAGTTATTTGTGTATCTTGTTTGTTTCAATCGACCTTCTTATATACTCGTACCTCCTGGAGAGCAGAGTAAAATAGAATATCCTTACTTGAGCCTTTGTAGAAAAATTGGTTTCTTTTTTGACCATAAATATTCTTGCCTTTCCTCCTTCAAACCAATTTTTAAAAATGGAAACAATCGTTTTGCCAATGTTATGTCTTAACAAACTATTGGCTTCGAATTAGTGATTAACTAGGTCAAAAGCCTTCTTGTTAGTTTACGACGGTTATAACTATGCACATTATCAAATGTATAATATCCATGTCAATAGAACCGAATCCATACCAATATCCATACCAATAGTACCATATCCACACCAATAGTTCTATACCTATATCAATAGTACAATATCATATCAATAGTACCATATCCGTATCAACACTACAATCCCGATATCAATAGTACAATATCCATACCAATAGTACAATATCATATCAATAGTACAATATCATATCAATAGTACCATATCCGTATCAAGACTACAATCCCGATATCAATAGTACAATATCCATATCAATAGTACAATATCCATATCAGTAGTACAATATCCATATCAATAGTACAATATCATATCAATAGTACAATGTCCATATCAATTGTACCATATCCATACCAATAGTGCTATACCTATATCAATAGTACAATATCCATATCAATAGTACCATATCCGTATCAAGACTACAATCCCGATATCAATAGTACAATATCCATATCAATAGTACCATATTAATACCAATAGTGCTGTACCCATATCAATAGTACAATATCCATATGAATAGTGCAATATCATATCAATAGTACCATATCCATATCAATAGTACCAATAGTTCTATATCCATGACAATAGTACAATATCCATATCAGTAGTACAATATCATATCAATAGTACAATATCCATACCAATAGTACCAGACCCATACCAATAGTACCATACCCATACCAATAGCATAATATTCATGTCAATAGTACCACATCCATATCAATAGTACCAATAGTTCTATATCGATGACAATAGTACCATATCCATATCAGTAGTACAATACCCATATCAGTAGTACAATATCATATCAATAGTACCATATCCATACCAATAGTATAATATTCATGTCAATAGTACCATTTCCATACCAATAGTACAATTTCCATACCAATAATTCCATATCCATATCAATAGCACAATATCCATATCAATGGTACAATACCTACTTCTAAAACTTGGTTAGTGCAGCTTTCTTCAAAATCTAGGTTCCATTTAATTCTTGTTTCAATAACTTTTGCAAATACTTTTCCTATCGTTGAAGTCGATCTGATGAAGCAACAGTTCCTTTCATATGAATATCTTCCTTCTTTTTTTTTTCAAGAAGTATAATTACACTTGACATCTTCATTGTTTTATTATTTAACTCTTTTGAATTATTTCATTAAATAAATTGGTTAACAGAGTTACCATGTATTTGGGCATAATTGTAATTGTTTATTTAAGATCCTTCTTCCAGTAACTTCCATGACTTTTTTTATACAATAGTGTTAATATAAGCAGACGACAAATCTGAAAAACATTAATGATTTATGAATTTTTAGTCATGAATAATTAGTTTAAGTATAGATTTTACAGGGGGTGTTGGAGGGAACACAAATGATTACCTGGACCTAAAGCTTTCAGATTTTTAAGAAAGGACCACTGACTGGTATATGACACGTCAAAAATTATTGATGAAACAGTATAAATAGTTAACTGTTATGTAGGTACCTGGAAAGAAGGAAATACAGGGGAATGTGGCAGAGAACTGTTTGGAATAGATTAGAAAAATTGAAGAATGGATGATAGAGATTAAGGGTAGGATACCCGTGTCTAATTTAGTTTAAAAAACTCTTCTAACTGCATATACATTTGTAAGAAAATGCTATGACTTGAAATGAGGGGTTTATAATTATCAAAGTTGTTTGTTTAATATGAAACCGCACTTTTGTTTTCTTGACTACTACTTATGTAAAATGCAATTACCATCATATAAATATTGTAGACTGTATCTAGAAATTGAGGAAACATTTGAAAGCTTTCCATCAAATACTAGGTAATCACCTTGAAGAGTACCAATCACACCTATAACCAATAGGAGTGAGAGATAATTCGTTACGAACAACCTTGATGTTCAATAACGAAATTAAAAGCCAAAGCTGATTTTAAAAAAAGAGAAAAATAGATGAATCAGATATGGTAGCGCTGAGCACGAGTTCAATGAGTTTCAGGCCCTCAGTGTGAACCGAATAACAGAAACTTGTCTGACTCTTCTCGATCAAAGATTTGCTGTAACAGATAAAATATTTATAGATATATATATATAGATATAATAAAGCAACTAAAATCATAAATTGCTTATAATTTTGATAATATTTTACCAGAGAGTATGAATTAACTTTAACATTATAATATGATAATCACATTTAACTTAAAAAAAAACCTAATTAATTTTCAATGAGTTAGATATGATGTTTATTTACTGTAAGGTTGACTGAAAACTACTGCAGAGTTTAACTACTTTATTATCATAATATTAAACGTCTTTGCAAATGCTGGATTTTAATTTTTTTGCAAATCTAATTATATTTAATAAACATTTTCTTGTTTCAGCTTTTTTCTTTTTCTCTTGATAGTTTCTTATATATAAATATATAAACACATCATTTCACGTATGGTGTAATACTATTGAACGAAGAGTTTCATAGGATTTTGTTTATTCTATCTTATATTACTGTAAAAAGAATTTGATCATTAGAAGGAACTAAATTGCTCATTTAGATTTCTTAAGTAGCTTAATTTATTTATTTAATCTAAATAATGAATGAGAATATATATTACTAATGAGCTCTGGAGGACAAAAGGATTCAAATACATGGAAATCTATGTTCAGTTTCCCTATATTGAAACATGTTTGTTTTTCTCTTTATTAACTTGTCCTGGTTTTGACCTAATTAGTCGCTAAATAAGTTCAAATGCCAGTCACGACATTGTCTACGAATGCTCCAAGGACAGGACAATGTAACCATATATATTGGGTATCTATGGGGATTTTAATGCTCTTAAAATACACTACTATAGAGATTAATGTATGCAGATTTCAAGTTTTAGTTTTATGAAGTTAATCTTTAATATCTTTCTTATCTAAGCTACCATTTTTCAAACACAAAAACAAAGTATTATATTTTTTGTTTTATTTTATAGCTGTGCATATATTTTAATCAATAATATGTCAATTTCTTTACAAGTAACATTTTCTTCACATATATAATGAATTCAATTACTGAATTGCTGTATAATTGCTCTAAATACATATATCTCTCTATTTAACTTTTTTAAATGAAAATACGATTATATATTTATGGCAGTTTGTCTTTGGTTGTTATATTGTTATGCTTTAAATGTCGTATGAATGATATTTATAATATAATAAATAATATAATAAGATTTATAATAAATCTTACTTGTCTTTGTTATAACTTTGTTATAGATACAATAAAACAACTAAAATCATAAATTGATTGCTTTTAAGTTTGATAATACTTTACCAGAGATATGAAATAACTTTACCATTATAATATGATAATCATATTAAACTTTAAAAAAAACCAAATTGATTTTCATTGAGTTATACTTACTCTAAAGTTGAATGAAGGCTACTCCAGAGTTTTTACTCAACTTCTCTATAGTCAACCTTTGTTTGTTTGTGAACCACTGAGAGCTATTTTACCACCTGTGGAAATACTCAATGATTATTAAGTACAAAAAAAAATGTTGTTTAAATAAATGTTAATAAATCAATGGTGGTACCAATCAGTGGAACCATACCTTTCAAAACAGACAAATCTGATGAAAGAGGAAGTAAACAGAGTTTTCATAAATGACCAAAATCGTTGGTAACTTTACAAAACTGAACTGAAATGATTTACACAATATATATAGTAACTGAACAATGAATTGAACATTTAATTTTAATAAAATTTCTCTTTTTGTGCATTGACCTTTTATTTTGCGATTGCTCTTATTTTCGCTTTCGTGTCTTGAATTTTTTTTTTCTAAACAATCCTATTGTTTAGGTATCACTAAATACGGGTCCAAATATAATATACATTTTTAATTTAATGTGTAAAAAGGATGACCACATTAATGAAAGACTTCTTCTCTATGGTTTCAGCATGGCTTCGTATATAAAAGAAATAGAACAGAAGTAAGTGAATTTGATCAAGTTATAGGTCTCGGTTGATTTGGTCAATTTCTAGCTGTGACAATCGAAATTCGCTGATGCCCGTGAAGGTTGCCTCTTGTCAGATCTCTGGCCTTACCTTTGCAAATCGCACTTCCGCAAAACCTTAATCCTTTCAACTTCCGATGATATTTTCTTTTCTTCTTTTCTCATTTTATGTTCATCAATTTCTTATTCCTTTATTATTATCTTTTATAGATTCCTTTATTTACTGTTTATTTGTTCTTTTTTTTTCAGTTTTACTTAAGTGTTTTCTTTATTCTCTGTTTCTGTTACTATCTTTCTCAAGATGAATTTCGAGTTTTCAGTATGTTTTGCGTAGTGTGGAAGGTCTATTTTTTTCTTGTACATTCTGTACAGATCCGTTTAAGCGGAACTTTTTATCCTTTTCGTCATCTCCTATTGGCAATAAACTACAGTTCAAAATATTCATCATACTCGTAGTATGTGTTTTGTTCTATTTTCATAAAAAATATACGTCTATTTGGAATAAATTTATAGGCAAGAATAATTTCAATTATATATATTTTTTAAAAATAATTCTTTATCATTTTTTATAAACTCTTTATTATTTATTAGGAATCACCAACATCCAAACCACAGTTAGAAATGAGAAAAAAGATTAATATCTTTCAACCGTAACAACCGGTCTTCGTCAGAGCCAAATACCATCTGACTCTTGAAATTTGACTCTGACAAAGACTTCTTGATACGGTTGAAAGATCCTAGTCTTTTTTCTTTTTTCTTACTGTTTGGACATTGATTTTTGTTTCAAATGATTATTGTGAAATCATTGTATTAGGCATCTTATGTCAAATGTGGAGAGTTTTCTGTATTCTATAATCATTACTGCTGTAGTAATTTCTAAACAATGCACTGACTTTTTGGCAGACTACATATACTATAAGAATTAGCCGTTTATAAAAGTATCTGATTTATAATTGACTTTTTGAAAATGAAGGACATTACTGGGAAAACGTATTTTCAGTTTCATATCATTTTTTGTTGTTTTTGGACTGTTCTATTTATTCAAATAAAACATATTTCTTTACATCATGGGTCCTTGTTAATGTTCTATAAACACGTAGAATATCTGTTATGATAGTCAAATAAACATGATTGATGAAATTCAGGAATTTTTAGTGCCTCTTTATCCAGGTATTTCTAAAACTACCATGGTTCTATAAGGCATTAAGACTGTATGTTGTGTAATCCAAATGTTGCATGGGACTCACTTTCATTTGTCTGGATTGCTTCAACATAAGGTACAACTCAAAAAGGAAGCTTCTGTCATGTGTATGTATGAGAAACATTGATCCACCGAGCTTATGTAATGGAACAGGACTAATAACTGAGGAGCTTTATAATAATGTCCTGGTTTGTAAAATTGTCACATGACGGTGTCAAGGGGAAATAGTTTTAATTCCAAGATTGAAAATGGTTTATCTTAATAGGACAACATTCCTTTTTTAAGGATTCAGTTTCCAATTCAGTTAGCATTTACAATGACTATTTATAAGTCTCAAGTATATACTATAGTATATAGTAGGGTCAAATATTAAAGTTTTTTGAAAAATTTAAATTGCACAAAAAATCTAAATAAAGAGAACTGTCTTAAAAATATGTTCATTATTTTAGAAATAAATTAATTTGGGGTTTATCTGCATTTATGATTGCATTAAATATGAAGGTGTTGGATACCCAATGGGTCACGGGTAGTCTAGTGCTATATTACATAAATACCTAATTTTATTTTATTCTATTCAACAAAGTCTTATTTTTTCTGAAATGTTAAAATGATGCGGAGTGTTTTGAAATGAAAATTGCGGAAGTGAAAAAGCATTAGGGGTGACATGAGAGAGGAAGTAAGTTTGAAGACAATTTGGAAAGGGGGATGCTGAAAATTAAGTTTGCCTTAGAGACACAGAGTCCCTTTATTAATTATGAACATCTGGCGACAATCTCCTTTTCTCTAGACCAGCGCTTAACTTTTCCCAATACTCCAAAGTCCTATGTAGCAATCAACTCATAATCCGTAAAATCAATTTCAACTTTCACTATGTTAGTAATTTGTAACAGACATTAAATACGTTCAGAATGGCCATCCTTCTAAGTTTATTGAAGCTCAATAGATCAACATTTAACCCCTTTCTCTTCTACTGTTTCCTTTTGTACCTTTTTATTTTTGAGCATGTACCATAAATTATATTCCATTTATAGTTAAGTCCATTGCTTTTATGTGATCTTCCTTATAGATGATGTAGTGCTGGATTAATTTCTAATTTCAATTTATTTTATTTATCTTAGTGCTATATCCACTCGATTGCATATATCTATTTCAATCATTTCTTAGTCTAGTTCTAGCTAAATACGAATTTGGCAATTATAAATGTATTTTAAGTATTTCTGAATGCATATTTGTATAGATCAGTATATTCATGCATTGAAACATTCCAGTTCAACAAGTGTTTCTTAGACATTTTTCTTGACTAATTTTTTTTGACAGCCTCAAATATTTATCATGAATGGACTAACTTCAAGTGGCAGGAAACCAGAAAATCTGCCACTCAATAGCCTTTGTATTTGTAGATCACTTCATCTGAAAATCATCCAATAATTTATAAACTGTTTAAATGACATGTCTGTTTGAAATGGTTTGAAATGGACTACTATTGATTAAAAGCTTCCATAGTACGTTTACAGTCTAGCAAGTAAAGCTCGAATAACATTTCATAAACTTTTAAAGAATTAAGTGCTAAACAATAAATGTCATATTTGTGGTTACTCAATTCGTTTTCAAGAAACTGACTATTGCATTAAATAGGCTTATGATGCTATTCAGACAGTTTCATTTTAAAAGCCATTGCATTTCTGTATATAGAATAAATCTTATGTATTGTTTTTGCTATCAAAGCAGAAACTAAGTAATACTTGCCGACATGTATAATATTATTAACTGTCTCAATAAATATTGTCAATGCTTTATGTCAATAAATCCTGACAATACATCCTGATAGATTTTGATATTCATAATGTTTTGGTCGGCTAAATGATTACGTTGCACCAGATAATTCATTGTCAGCATCAAATTGTTGAAGTCAAGCCTACATTAAACGCATCACACTGTGCGCAGTCCAGTTGATAAACACAATTATAAGAAGAACAGGAGGTGTTTTGAAGAATATGTAGATGTGATTACTAAGAAAAAAAGTAAGGGAAGAAGCAGGATTGAGGATAGGGTCACACTGAACCATCAATAGCAGTACTGGGAAGTCGAGATTTGCTGTAGTAGATGGCAGATTCCTACTTCAAGATACAAGAAATGCAGGAAGACGAAAAAAGTGTAGAACATTTTCTTTTGTGTCTAGGCCCTGAGCATTAGGAAAATGAGTAGTCATGAGAAAAGCATCACTGTGTTTTCTTCTAGGTCTAGAACTATCATATACATTTATATCATATACGACTATCAAAAAAAAATCTTAGGATAACCACAGGCAGAAAATTTCTTTTCTACGTAGATTTCAATTGATACAAGTTTGATTATGCTTTATAGGGATGCATCTGGAGATAGGCTTCGTTACAAGCGAGGGATGGTAGCTATTAAAATGTAGGTTAGTTGTTTAATGGCCAGCAGCACCTCGAGGGGGTGGTTCCACCCCTCTTCCTTCCTCTTGCTCAATACTGCCCAGTAGTTACCCTATTTCCATCTCAATACTTCTCCCTTCGTGTTTGCACAACTCATATCTCACACCTAATCGATACAAAACAGCCCCTTTGTATAACACCCTCCTTCTACTACACATGTTACCATATAAATATTTCTGCCACCTATTATTCAGAAACCAAATCCTTTCTCCACCTTACCAGCAGGGAAGCCAACTTTTTGTCCAAAGCAGTCATGATTGTGCAGCAAAAGCTTTTTGTCTGATCTTTTCACAAACATTATTATCTCTTATATTTTCCTTACGCAATTTATTAAAGGCCATTGTGGATTGTGGGTTACAAGATTCATTCTGTACCTGTGGAAATCTCAACCTATACTGACCAAATTTCGTAGGGTTTGTAAGAATGTCTATAACAAAACTCTAAGTATAGCTTGGTTAAGTAGTGTTGTTTGTAAGATATATTTATTGAAATCATGTTCAATGTAGAATGGCAATTTTAACATTTATTTTGATTGTTCAAAGTCCTACGTCTTCAAAGAACTGTTTACCTCTTTTAGAGTATTACCTATAACTAACTGGCTAATATCAGTGCCTTTAGAAAGGCCGAAGTTTTCCCAGTTTCAAGGGCATGAGTTCTTCAAAGAATGTATTATATGTTTCAAAACAATTCCTCTTTCAAGTGACAGCGTCTCACAGTCCATCAGTAAATCTATCTGTAAATTTAACTGTTTCCTTGCAGAGTCTACAAAAACCATTTTCAATAAGGCTCAATTTATTTTCGTGGTCGTTGAGTTTTTTTTTTTGCCATCTCATAACAGAACTCACATAGGACTAGAATTGGCCATTTGATGATACAACACCATTCAACGTTTCACATTGGGAGTCCTACATTTTGCCTAACTTAAGTATATCTAGGAATCATTAACGAGCACCTGACGTCGTACAGGCTTGAGACCGATGGGCTTAACGTCCTCTCCGATGGAATGCGTGCTTAGATTTATTCATCTCCTGCGTGAGTGGGACTGCGTTAGATATATTCATCGAAGGGCAGAGTGGGTATTGAACCTAAGAACTGTCAGTCCAGAGACGAGCACTTTGCCACTAGGCTATCCTTCTCCCTTGCTCACCTCCTTACTATCTCTGATATATAGCGCTACTTAAGTTAATTTCTGAGATACTGCTTCTCTCATTCTCTTATAATAAGGAGTTCCTCAAATTAAAAGTGATATTAGCGTCAAATAACAATAGTTAATGAGTTTATGGTTGCACTATCCATAATTTACAATTTATGTTGGCAAACTTTCTCTGTAATTAAGAAGTATTGGCTTTTAACACCTTCTCTCAGTTGTCTTTGTGTCTTGAATTTGAGCTTTATATATCACAATGTAGACACCGCAATGTGTAGCCTTAAATTCTCATTAACATTTTAGTTGGAAACTGATTAACACCATCAATACATAAAAAAATCTGGAGCGGCCTAAACTCAACTTTACTATAAGTAAACATAATATCAAACTTCTTGGGTATATAGTATATTATGTCCCTGTTAGGCATAATATGAATATCTAAATGGGAGATGTTTATTAGTCTGTCATTCCTGGAGGTAGTACAGATAGTGATTGTTCACTTTGTAATCTGATATTGCTTTATATAATCTGCACTACAGTTGTAATCATTGATACAATTATGATCTGTAAGTTAATTCATTTTAATTTTGAAAAATTCTTTCTAAATTCAGGCATATAAATCATTCATTCGTTGAATGAAATATAGATTTTTTATCTACATTTTTTATTATCATCTTAGCCATCTATTTTGATTAATTTTATTCATTTTTATTTCATTAAAATTTAGTGCTCATACCTTAAAGTACAGAAACGATGGAATAGATACGTCACCATTACTTTTTGACTGTTTGTTTATTGGAGGCATCATGCACTCCAGATTTTGGCAGAAATACATGTTTAGGGGTCCCCAAAGTCGTTTTATGAAGTTTTTTCGATGATTGTTTGTTTTTTTAAACATAATTTGTTGCAACATGCTCCACACTAAGTACTATATCTTCTTTTGGCGTTAGAATTACAATAATGTTTGTTTCTATATTCATACTTGAGATATATAACATTGTTGTTAAGTATTGTATTTCTCGATCATAATTACAATTCTGCTACTGCAACCTCTTTATCATAAGAAGAAATACTTTAATATAACACCTCTTTCGGTAGTGTATAGAAGAACCTTAAGATGGTAACATCTAGTTGATTATTTTCTAGTACATTTTAAAAATATCTTTTTTATAAAATTATTTGTTTTTGTCCATATGTCACTTTTGAGAAGCTTGTGATTGGCTGGAGGCCACCTTCCTTTTTTAATTAATACATCTGCATAAGCATTAAGCTTATGCAGATGTATGTATGTGTGCGTTTGTGTATCCAAAAGCTTGTACAGTCACAATCTTTGACGGATCAAATTAATATTTTTCCAAAAATGGGCTTCATAGTGTATATGTGCTGAATAGTTTATACATGTTACACCAGAACGTCTATGTCTGTTTCATTTTACGTCCATGTTTGTGGCAAGTTTATTGTGGAAATTACCACCAGCCCAGGGCAGAATTGCTAGGAAATTGGAGGAAACCAGAAAGAAGGTCGTTAACGCTGTAATATCTGGGAAATCATATATATGTGAATAATAATAAAAATAACACTTGATGTAATAGATGGATTAATTTACTAAAATGAAACTAATTTGGAAACAATGCTCTAAGGCCTTTCGTCATCACATCAAGTGAAATAAAAAATAAAAAATTGAAGCAAATTAATTAATATTTGTGTCTTCGGAAAGAATAAGAAATATTGTGGAAAGTGCACTCATAAAGAACTTTTATGAGAAATTAATGAACAATAGTCTAGGACTTTATTAATTGGATTAGGTTTTGATTAGCGGAATAATTAAACAGATGAAGACATCTTCATCATTAAACACATTGAGGGTTACCAACAATTCTAGAGACTTCAATCAACCAGGTTAACAAGTATTTATTATTTTGTAGTTCACTTGATCTCTGACGATGTGTTGACGAAAGGCCTTTGAGCATTGTTTCCAAATTAGTTTCATTGTGATAAATTAAACCATATATATATATATATATATAAACTAGAATTTAAGAAGAACACATAGAAAGGAAATCACTGAACTCACTACTATATTTCGATGTCCTCGTCTTCAGGAAAAGAAGTGAATCGCTCCAAAGGCTGATAACGACGTAAAATATATATATATATATATATATACTACTAATTTTTGTAATGTTATCTTATTAGTCTAGTCGAAGGTTTTGTCCGGTTAACATTGTTGTTCCTTTAAATAATGTAAATTTCATTTTCTTAGTTAAAAAGTTTTTACTTCTGCCTATGAAAAAGGTTTTAAATAAAACCGAAACGTTGGCAACGAGACTTTGATTTTTTATCCTGGAAAATTTCCGAACCCCTATTAGAGAACACACCTATTCTATCAAACGGTCGATATATTATTGAATCTGTTATATATATACTACTGTATATATATATATATATATATATATATATATATATATTTATTATATATTATATATATTATATATATATATATATATATATATACAGTAGTATATACAGTCAAAGAGGGTTGACAGCTAGCGTCATAGTTTTACTTTTACCATAGTTTTTTACTTTTTCTTACTGTACTCCTTTGTTTCCCCAAACATCCCTTTCTGGACATTAGTCCTTTCCTGTGCTTTCACCCTTTTAAAATACCACTCTTCCCTCCCACTCTTCTCAGCTCCTCACCAGATGTTTTCTGCATCTAGTGTTCAGTTGGGTTTTTGACTCTGACGAAGACCGCTAGTTACGGTTGAAAGATCTTAGTCTTGTTTTCCCATTTCTTATTGTGGTTTGATCATTGATTGTTGTTTCACGTGTTTATGTGAAATCTTTTTACAGTAGTATATATATATCTTTGTATATATCTACAATATATATATATATATATATATATATATATATATATATATATATATATATTGTAGTTCCCACTACAGAGAACTGTTCAGCCCTTCCTTCCATATATTTTGATTAACACCAAAGCTGTCCTGGTGTTTGACGCTTGACGCGGCTGTAATGGCTACTAAGAAAGTATACAGAAGACAACCTAAAACTAACCAGGGAAATCTGGTCGAGGAAACCTCCTTACTACAAAGCAACAGTGATGTAAACAAACTTCATATACTCAAGGCACTTGCACTAAAGACGGTAGCCGTACTTTAAATACATAAACTAGCGATTTTAATAGTATTCCTAGTTAAAAGAGTTTTGATAATGATTTTGAAACTGTAAGAGTCGGAGGGTTCTGAAATAGTAGCTGGTAGCTGGTCATTTCCTTGCCGACCAAACAAACCTTCCTTACTGCCCCCCATTCTCAATCGTCTAGGGTTTTACCCAGTTCTGAACTTAATATTTAGTTATCTGTTTAGACTTCTACACAGTAATAACACAAATCTGAGAATGCCCTATGAATGATGAAAGCTTGTTGCATCAGTAACATTTTAGTACAGTTAGCTCATTGAATCTTCTGGTGTTTTAGTGCCATTTTGCTAGTTTTGATTAGTTTGTTTAGTTATAGTGATTTATCCCTGAATGGTTTAGTGTTCACCTTGAACGATACATATTTCCTTATCTACTGTAAGAAATACCGGTGGCGCATAGTATGGTATAAGAAAATGAAAAAGTATTAACAGAGATGTAGGAAATACAACAAATATGTTAAAGAGAGAATCTGCTACCATCATATACCAGTTTAAAAACTCATAACTTTGCAGCACGCCATAACAAAGACATAAGATCCATAAGGAAATTATTCAAAAGGAAACTTTCTATTAAAGAAGACGAAATCGTGAAACTTTTGAGAAATACTAATAGATGGCGAGAATGAATGAGCCGTCTTGTTCTTGAATAATGACCTCAAGTCTTGAATTGATAGCCAACTCAGACTAACAATTCTTCAGCATTAACAGAAGACTATTGCTAGGACCAATAGAAAGTTTATTGAATTCAACGGTGCAACTTTAAACGAACCTCTTTCTTTGATTTTGCTTTGCTTTATTTTGTCTTTCTATCTCTTTTCCATCCTTTTATCTCATGTTTCTTGCATATTGCAAGCAGGGCAAACAAAGATCATGACAGGTTAAACAGAAGTATGCAAACACTAAAGGAACTACGCAGAGAGCATATTTTTGGTCGTTTTTTAGGAAAGCATCATAGTCACTACACTCCTTAATGATTTATTCTTCAGAATCCAATACAATCATCAGTTTTATAATTTTCAGAAATACTACAATCACCAACAGAACAGGACCAGAGAAATAGTAGAAGAAAACAATAGCATTACACACAAAATATTTAACGAAAATCAGTTCTCCTTAATGTTTTTATTTCAATATTTTAGGTAAGTCTTATAGTCTTAATTTTAATGTTCTTTCCTGGAGATTGTGATTGAAGTTACTGAAACATGTTGAACAATAGAAATAAACCTTTTGAAAAGAACTGCGGTGCACTACTTTTTGAATTGAAAAGTCTTGAACTGAAAATAATATTTTCAGAGAGCCGAACAAACCTAAAAAACAAGTAGTCAAAAACGAGATGGACATACATTTTTCAAATATATATATATCAATGATTAAACCATAATATGAAATGGGAAAACAAGACTAAGATCTTTCAACTGGAACAAGCAGTCTTTGTCAGAGTAAAGAACCCAACTGACGAAGACCGTTTGTTAGGGTTGAAAGATCTTAGTCTTGTTTCCCCATTGATTGATGTCTTGTCTTGATCTTTGATTGTTATTTCACGTGTTTATTTAAATTTTTTTATTATATATATATGAAATTCAACACCACAATAAAACAAATAATATTACAAATAATGCTCTAAGGCCTTTCGTCAAAACATCATCAGAAAGCTACATGAAACAAACAAGTATATTATTAAGTTGTTGTTTGTTTCATGTAGCTCTCTGATGATGTTTTGACGAAAGGGCTTAGAGCATTATTTGTAATATTATTTGTTTTATTGTGGTGTTGAATTTCATATATTCTATCAAGAGTTATTTTTGATTATTAATCTTTCATATATATATACACCTTCCGTTGCTTCGCCAAAGTACTTGGTCTCCCATTCTTTCTTCTCTTGAAGATAGATTTGTCTGTCATGTATTCTCTTAAGGCAGACTGACATGCATTCTATCATGAAAGCGCAAATATGTATTCTCTTATTTGTAACTATTTGCAACTTTTTATGTATGTTTGATTTCTGAATGATTGTATTAGTTCTTATATTTCTTCTGTTTTGTAGACTTATGAAAAAGGTTTTAAATAAAAAAAACGAAACGTTTTTAATTTGAGCCTGAAGAACTGACCAAATACTAAAAAACCTTTATTTTCTTTATATATATATATATATATATATATATTAATCAATGATCAAACCACAATAAGAAATGGGAAAACAAGACTAAGATCTTTCAACCGTAACAAGCGGTCTTCGTCAGAAGTGAAAACCCAACCCCATGAGTTGGGTTATTGACTCTGACGAAGACCGCTTGTTACGGTTGAAAGATCTTAGTCTTGTTTTCCCATTTCTTATTGTGGTTTGATCATTGATTGTTATTTCACATGTTTATGTGAAATATTTTTATATATATATATTAATATATTAAGAATCAATAAACAATATGGAGTACCTGGTCATCAAAATGTACTCAACAATAAAGAAAATGTGAATATTTCTCTAGCATTTCAATGAAGGGTTTATGGTTGAATTTATATTAAGTGAGGAAATAGTGTTTCAGTTCCTTTTCTGCAGTATGAACCTACTTGCTTGGTTTTCATATTCTTGTTACTCTCTGTTAGACCAATAGCAATTCAGTGTTTGGAATATTGGCATGGGGCATCTGGTCGGCATGGTCTCAAAGACTGATTTACGAGGTATAAGTGTCGTGAAGCACTCAGAGCACGGGATAAGAGCACTACCTGCTAGGGTTCCCTTAAGGTCACTGCACTCTAGTGTCTTTTTGATACCACCCTTTATAGTTGCATTCACAAAGAAAGTCCTTCCAAGGACCTATTTACTGCAAATTAATTGCATAGAAACCTTTTTATAATGTTTAAAACTATCAGGGTATATACAGTTATTATGACACTTTAAAATCATGTAAGAACTATTGATTGCAATATTAAAGACAAAATTAAATGTCAAAAAGATCAGTGAAGACAATACCGTTCTTCATTTCTGAAAGCACAAACTCTTTTAGATTCTGATTCATGAAATTCATTTATTTTACTATAATATCATGTTGATAGAAGTAGGCTATATTTTCAAAAATTAACAGCTTTCTAAGTGAAACAGATTATTTGTCGTATACTTTTGATTAGTTCTTCAAAAGTACACTCAAAAACTTCGTTTCGAAATTATACTCAAACTTTGTACTAGGAGGTAAATTTGTGAATTCACTTTCTATCTGTTTTACATTTTTTATGTGATGATGTTTACAGAAACTTACGCAAGTAAATATTACAATCTAGAGGTAAACATTTTCTGTGGTATTTTCTCTCAAAGTGACGGTATCAAGGCCAGTGGATGTTGATACGATTTATTACTGAGTTTATATTTGTTTGTTTCTAAATTTCTTTCAATACTTTCTTTAACATAAATCAGGTGTTGAAAAACATACAGTATAATGTTTGTTGGTTTATAATGTTAAAAAAAAACATTACACTGTATCCTGTATAAAAAGATTTCACATAAACACGTGAAATAACAATCAATGATCAAACCAAAATAAGAAAATGGAAAAACAAGACTAAGATCTTTCAACCGTAACAAGCGGTCTTCGTCAGAGCCAAAAAACCAACAGTTGGGTTTTTGACTCTGACGAAGACTGCTTATTACGGTTAAAAGATCTTAGTCTTGTTTTCCCATTTTCTTATTGTGGTTTGATCATTTATATCCTGTATTTTCCTTTTAATACTGCCATTCAGGAATCATGTCAGTCTAGCATTCGTGTCAGCAACCAGGAAACAAAAATGTTAAATAACGGAACATATTTAACATAATGTGCACATCCATGCAAAAAGTACCAAATCTTACGTATCATGCACTGAAATAATCTTTACCAATGTCTCATTTTTCATCATTGTATAACACCCACAAATAAAGTCACCTGACCTGTACCCCATACTATCAAATTTTGATGAATTCAAACGGAATTGGCTTCAAATACTGAGATTGTTAATCTTCCTTTTTTTTTTTTTTTTTTTTTTTTTGAGGTTCCTAGTTATCTACTTGGTTGTGTGCTATCACAAAGGGCCAATGCTCGGCTTTCCTGTGCACTTTGTGGGACTGCCACTGCGACCCTACCAAACCTAACCTAACCTGTCTGTCTGGTTCTGACTGGTAACAGAATTGTCAGATTTAAGCTTTTTTAGTGTATAATATCAATGCAAGGTCGATATTTGCTTTGAATGAAACGCACCATTAAATAGAGATAATCAATGAGAAATTGTTTTGTCTTCAATAGGTTTGATAAAAATTAATGAATTTTTTGTATATGCAACTTTTCTAGTTTATTTAGACAATAATTTAAACTTATAAAATTGTGCTATTTTGACCTGCATTTCTTTAAATCATATGTTACAATTACATTCATATTAATCTATTTAAAGTGAAATTAATCAATTGGGGGAAAAAATTATGTCTCTACAAAAAAAAATTCTGAGTCACGGTGTGGAATGAAGATGCATAAATTACAGAATCGGTGTTTGTGGGTTTCCTAAATATGCTAAAAGTTAATTTGTTTTCTTCGCGTGTTATTGTTAAATATAGGTAGTTGTTTTATTAACTTCTATTTCCATTGTAAACTGGATATAGGGGTTCAGACAATTTATCAGGTTCAATGGATGGTTTGGTTGCCTTTTAGTGCCTTTAAAAACAACGATTACATCATCCACTTATCTTCACCAAAATAGAATTAGTTTGGTGAGTGGGTGGTTGGATACGAAAGTTGTTTTTCGCTTTTACACAGATTGCACAATTAGTGAATTAATCATATTGTAAAGTAAATTAATGCGCTTATTATACCTGGTAAAAGTATAAAATATAAAGACGGTTCAAACCGAAAATTAGGGACTGTAAGTGTGTGCTTTTGTTTTCTATATGTTTCATTTTCTACATTGAACTATATATATATATATATATATAAAAAGATTTCACATAAACACGTGAAACAACAATCAATGATCAAACCACAATAAGAAATGGGAAAACAAGACTAAGATCTTTCAACCGCAACAAGCGGTCTTCGTCAGAGTCAAAAACCCAACTGAACACTAGATGCAGAAAACATCTGGTGAGGAGTTGAGAAGAGTGGGAGGGAAGAGTGGTATTTTAAAAGAGTGAAAGCACAGGAAAGGACTAATGTCCAGAAAGGGATGTTTGGGGAAACAAAGGAGTACAGTAAGAAAAAGTAAAAAACAAAGAGGGTTGACAGCTAGCGGATAGTTTTTTACTTTTTCTTACTGTACTCCTTTGTTTACCCAAACATCCCTTTCTGGACATTAGTCCTTTCCTGTGCTTTCACCCTTTTAAAATACCACTCTTCCCTCCCACTCTTCTCAACTCCTCACCAGATGTTTTCTGCATCTAGTGTTCAGTTGGGTTTTTGACTCTGACGAAGACCGCTTGTTGCGGTTGAAAGATCTTAGTCTTGTTTTCCCATTTCTTATTGTGGTTTGATCATTGATATATATATATATATATATATATATAGTTTTCTATGAGTTGTCCGGGGAAGGGAATATGATTTGTTGCGATGTTGACCAACAGAGACCTTATTTAACACAGAGGGACTGTGCAACCTCTATACCTATTGGCAGAACGCAAAGGCTTTTTGCTGAGCAGCGGGCAACTGGGACCTTACGCATGGACCCGTAACTCTACTCCCATTGGTCAACATCGCAACAAATAATATATATATATATATATATAGGTTGGGTCTCCAACCGTCTCTGAACCAGTGCGCTTGGTTTCCCTTTCTTATCTCACCTGAAGACGGTTCAAACCAAAAATTAGAGACTGTAAGTGTGTTCTTTTGATTTCTCTATGTTTCTTTGTCTATATTGAACTATATTTGCCGTTTTGGATCGTATTTCCAACGAAAAAGTATATATATATCTTCACTTAATTAAACGAAACACGATCCAAACTGGATACAACGCGTTCAAAATTCAAGAAGAGTAACACACAGAGTAAGGAAACACACTTAACTTGACTTGCCGTTGCGTCTACAACGTGCTTGGTCTCCCTTTCTCTATCCTCCTGAAGACGGATTGCCCGAAAATTTAAGTTTGGAAGTGTGAGTTACTCTTCTTGAATTTTGAATTCGTATTGTGTCCAGTTTGTATCGTATTTCCGATTATCAAGTGAATATATGTATATGAACATTATAGTATAGGATTATGAACATTAACAGCTGCATATTACAAATTTTTATCATATTAAACCCATGCATACATTTTATTAAAAAGAATTCCCTTTATTATATAATAGTCTGGAGAATGATATGTTTGCTCTGAACCAATAATCCCGACTGATATTAGAAATTCCTTACTTATTTCACAGAAACCACTTCTAACCTTGTAGACTTATTACCTTTACAAAGAAAGAATAGCAATCGTTCTTCAACTCCATTCATACACCCAGTAACAGATGTAAACTCTAATAAACAGTTTATTGACCCTTCGTACAAAATAACATTTCTTTTGATCTACTGCTTAGTCAGTATAATAGATGTATTTACCTCACAAAGATTTACTGATAGTACTTGCATACTTATTCGTATAAAAGAACTGTAACAATGTAAAAAAAAACAAGTCCACTATGTCATCTTTGTTAAATATTTAAACATAATATTTCCCCACCCCCATATATATATATATATATATATATATACAATTAAAAGAAACGGTCCAGCGGACTTTTTTACAATAAAATAAAATGTTTCCTTCGTTTTTTATTTTATTATATATATATATATATAATATATATATATATATATATATATAATAATATATATTATAAACTAGAATTTAAACAAGAACACATAGAAAGGAAACCACTGAACTCACTACTATATTTCGATGTCCTCGTCTTCAGGAAAAGAAGTGAATCGCTCCAAAGGCTGATAACGACTGACTTGGCGTTCGAACTGAAGCACTCAAACAGTGTAGCCAACTTTCGGAGGAAAGGTAGACCACAAAATTGCATTCACTAATTTTCCATTTGAACCATCTTCAGAAGAGATAAGAAAGGGTACCAAGCTCACTGGTTCAGAGACGCTTGGAGACGGTCTTCAACTTCGTTTGTGTGTTTCTGATTGTATTTTCATCGAAAGGCATATATATATATGAATAATAATCAAAATAACACTTGATGTAATGGATGGATTAATCACTGCGAAATGTGTTACATTGGACAGACGAGGAAAGGTCTTCTTACAAGGATAAAACAACACAAATATTCGATCAGAAGAGAAGACGAAAAGAGTGCCTTGTTCATGCATATAAGAAACAGTAATCATATGATTAACTAGAATGAAGCAAATAAATTAATATTAGTGTCTTCGGAAAGAAGAAGAAATATTGTGGAAAGTGCACTCATAAAGAACTTTATGAGAAATTAATGAACAATAGCCTAGGACTTTATAAATTGGATGATGTTTTGATTAGCGGAATAATTAAACAGATGAAGACTTCTTCATCATTAAACACATTCAGGGTTATCAACAATTCTGGAGACTTTAATCAACCAGGTTAACAAGTATTTGACATATTTGATGTGTTTGATTTGATGTGTTGACGAAAGGCCTTAGAGCATTCTTTCCAAATTAGTTTCATTGTGGTAAATTAAACCATATATATATATATATATATATAAAGGTTTTACATAAACACGTGAAATAACCATCAATGATCAAACCACAATAAGAAATGGGAAAACAAGACTAAGATCTTTCAACCGTAACAAGCGGTCTTCGTCAGTTGGGTTTTTGACTCTGACGAAGACCGCTTGTTACGGTTGAAAGATCTTAGTCTTGTTTTCCCATTTCTTATTGTGGTTTGATCATTGATATATATATATATGTACAAGAATGTTATATGAAATCAAAGTGAAGGTAATATGACTGTGGAACTTGCGGACATAAACGTCTTTAAATACATACGCTCTCTCACACAGATATACAGAAATAACGAACTCATAAAACCACTAAAAAATCTACAATATTTGAATATTGGGCGTCATGAATGTATAGTTGATATTTCATTTGTATACGATACGATTTATTTATGAACGATAACATCGAGCAAAGAACAGAGAGAATCAAAAACAATACTTTGATTTTGGT
The DNA here is from genome assembly GCA_026182355.1 of Hermatobates lingyangjiaoensis. Taxonomy (NCBI): domain Eukaryota; kingdom Metazoa; phylum Arthropoda; class Insecta; order Hemiptera; family Hermatobatidae; genus Hermatobates; species Hermatobates lingyangjiaoensis. The sequence goes on along the minus strand of JAPFBL010000065.1, from coordinate 1,791,077 downwards.
TAAAGGTGGAAGTCAGTTGATGAACTTTTCTGCTTTTTATACATCTATAAGATATTCAAGTTTATATTGATACCAAACTTACGATTATAAGGAGGAGCTTTTGAGATTTTAGATAAAATATCTCTATAATAAAGAGTTACATAATGAAGAGGTCCAGGTTAGTTCAATGGCAATCTGCTTGCCTCAGGAGTGGTAGATCCGGGATTCAATACCTATTCTGACTCTCGATTTATTCACGTAGCGGGTGTATGAATCTGAGCACGTCGTCCTTCAGAGAGAACGGTAAGCCGTCGGGCCCAAGACTGTACGATGTCAGTTACTCGTTAAAGAACCCTAATCCAAAGACACATTCCTACCTCAAGTGCTACCTAACCTCAACTTTATGTACACACCGAAAGATGTTCTAATTCGAGGTTTATTCTAATTATAGAGTTGCTCAAGAATAATGCGCATCAATCTAGAGTTCTAAAGTCTTAAATCAATGAGAATAGTGTCAAACCATTGCTTGACTTGTAAGTGCTGGGGCTATATTTGTAAAGTTTCAAAAGCCAGCCTTCTAAAGTTTTCATAACATGTAATGACACAATTAAATGATTCAACATTAATTTTGAAATTCTTAGGTTTGAACCGAAAGTTGGTTTCAGCTCAATTTAACACTCTTATGCTGAAATTCTAACCACAATTATATACCTGCTGCAATTTTTTAACTTCTTGGAAAAAAATCCTAACACCTTTTGAAATAAAACTTAATTTTTTTTTATACAGAAAGAAAACTATGATTTAGTTATAAATAAATATAATCGAATCAGGCAAGTGTCAAAAGGTTGGGCCATTTACATTTAGAATCGGTTTCAGACTATTTAGTGAGTCAAAACAGATGAGTTGATGAAGCCATGGGGATCATGGGGGAATTAGATTGTCTCTGCTGCACCATTGTCCAGTTATTGTCACCTTTCAATCCCGTTAGTCCCAACACAGTGTCCACATTTCATCCCGTAATTTCTTCCTTACATTGTATTTACTTGTTTAATTTTTAACTAAATAATATTTGAATAAAATTAATCAAATATCATCTGTATAATAATTTTTTATTAATTTATAATATTATGGTTATAATTTATAATTTTTCCTTCTTTTTTAATGTAGTTACATTGTCCAATTAATAAACATTTATAATGAATATATATATTTAAAATACAAGATAACAAAATTATGTTACTAGTTCGTAGGATTAAAAATATTTATAAACTATAACTATACTTAAAAATAATAAGGTATTGTTTTCTTGACCACAATTTGGTTTTATTGGTTCGGTATTAGAATCTAGCCTTGAGTAATGTATAGCCCTGAGGATGTTTTAAAAGAAAGACGAAACGTTGGCGAAAAGGTGATTCCGTATATTAACCCTGACCAAACTCCAAGAAGAAGAAAAAGTGTTTATTCTTATAAATAATAATAGTAATAACGACGAATATATTTCAGGTTCTGTTACTAATATATATATATATATATATATATAATATATATATATATATAATATATATATATATATATATATATATATATATATATATATATATATATATATATATATTGATGGCTTTGACAACGTGTTAGTTTTCGTCTTCACGCTGCTCAACTTCGATACTGAGGACGATCGTTAAAAGAGTCGAAATATTGAATGTGAGTCCAGGTATCTGTTTAGCATAGGTCGGGTTTGATTTCAATAGATTTTTATATATATATATATATATATATACATAATAAATGGAAACATGATCAAAACTGGACACAATACGAGTTGAAAAGTGAAGAAGAGTAACGCACAGATTAATGAAACACACTTACAAACTCAACTTTTCGGGCTATCCGTCTTCAGGAGAAAAGAGAGAGGGAAAGCAAGAACGCTGAGGCGCAATGGACTTGGTCTCCCTCTTTCTTTTCTCCTGAAGACGTATTGACCGAAAATTTGAGTTTGGCTTGGCGTCTACTGCGTGCTTGGTCTCCATTTCTCATTTCTGCTGAAGATGTATTCGCCCGTTACAGATAGATATTTATATTCATATGTATTTATTACTGTTATATTTCTCTTCTCCTTTAAAAGTATTTTGTAAAAAGAGACACCACTAATACATAATGCGAGCAATAACGTTAATAGTTAAAATAAAAGTACATGTAATGATAATACTACTACTAGTTGTTTTTGTTGCTGTGGTTGTTGTTGTGTTTTACAGACCAATTTAAAAACCTATAGCATTCCTTCATTTATCCATTTAAAGAAAAATTTGATTTAGGAAATACTATTTTTTGGTAAACCGAAAATGCTGTTTGATGTAGTGTATAAATGTTATTGGTATATCATTTGGGTGTATCAACCCAAAGATCAAAGACAGAAATGGATGAACATGTTTGCTATCGGGAGGGTAAGAGTTATGATAAAAGTTATCAAGTAATGATCAGATTATTTGATGGAAAGGTCTCTGAAAAGTTGGTTTGATCTAATTGTTTTACGTGCCATTTCAAAAAGAAACATTCATTTCATCGCGGGAAAGTTCTTGCAGTTTCTCTTACAGAATGTCTAATTACAATCTTTATACTTTGGTGGTAAAGTTTTCGCTAAAGGTTTCAAACAGCGTTTTGTTAGAACTGCATGTACTTTTGATAAAACTGTACTCACAAACTCATAAATTATTAAACATCAACTTTGAAAGTGTTTTCCTTCAGTATTTACATCAATACTTCTTTGAAGTGAGGAATGATTGAATTTTGTTGGCATGTTGTAGAAATATTCTAATTTCTGGATGGTTGAGAATTATTTAATCATACTTGTATTTAATGCATAATTTATACATCATTTACTGAGTTACCTAGTTTACTTAAGTATAAAGAAGGGACAGCTAAAAAGTGAAGCTTTCAACAAAACCTTCTTTATTTTTGAAGCCTAAAATTAAAAAAAACTGTAAACAATGTTAAAATTTACTTATTTATGGTGACCTAAGATAAGAATATAATATAAGAAATTTGTCAAATAAAAATAATTAAAAGAATAGAACAATCTTTTCGCTTGTAAAAGGCATATGAAAAAAGTTTTAAAAAGTAATACAAAACTTGAAGGATAAAGGAATTAGTTTATCAACTATTATATTATTTTTCGTTTATCAAGATGAACATTGTTAATTTCAAACTATTTTCTTAGTTAACCATATATTTTTTATAAACTGTACAATAATGATCAATGTTTGGAAATATTTATTTCTATATATATTTCTTTCTCTGTTTTTTCGTGTTTGTTAAAGTGTTTATATATATATATATATATATATATATATATATATGTGTGTGTGAGAGAGAGAGAGAGAGTGTGTGTGTGTGTGTGTGCTTGTTTGTGTGAGTGTGTGTGTGTGTGTGTAATTTTGTTAGAGAGGCAGAGAAAGAGTGAAAGAGAAAGACAAAAAAAAAAAGAGAGAGAGAGAAGAAGAGAGTGAGAAAGAGAGAGAGAGAGAGAGAGAGAGTGAGAGAGAGAGAGAGAGAAGAGAGAGAGAGAGAGAATGTTCTCTTTATTAATATTTGAAAACCATTTTTACTTTTACTAATTCTAAAATGAATTATTAGAAAATATAGAATTTTATTCTTATGTTCAAAAAATTATAGATTTTAATAGTTAAATTTAACTGTTAAGGTATTAACTATAATAAAATTTGTATAAATTGTTCATAAACGTTTCGTTCAAAGATTTACTGTAAATAAACCAAACGTTAACAGGCAATCCGATGCTATTGTGATATTAATTCGTTTGAAGAGCTCTTGACAAATTTGATCGAAAATCAGTACTGATCGTTAATAACAGAGTTCATTACTGAGTTTATCCACTCTGGAATAGTTTCTGTTTCACAAAACCAGAAGGATATAGATTATTATATATTAATTTAATTTGCAATATTGATTCCTGATAACCCGACATGAAGTATTGGTAACCAATAAAAGCGATGACAATTAGTTAAATTTTGGTTTATGTTTTGAGAATGGATCTCTCTATATAAAATAAATACCTATACCTTCATAAACTGCTCGCTTCATTAACTCTTTGTTATTTTATTAACAGTAATATTAAAGTAATAAAATGGTAATATTCCAATGTAAGAAGAGATGACTTTTTCATCCGTCACCACAAGTACTGGTGGAAGATAGAAAATCTTGTCATGAGTATGTGATTATATCGTAATAAAATTGATTAAAGATTGCAATAATTTTTTTACTTTACATTTTGAAAGTAAAGAATGGTCGTTCTTATAACTGTTATATGTGAACATAAAGTTCTATACTAAGGGGTACTAATTAAATTAAAACAGATACAAGAGCATTATTACTAAATCGTAACGTATAGTAACGTACACTATTCAACATATCTTCAGTAGTTTTAACTAGGTTTCCTTTAAGTGAACAAAATATCAAACTTGTTGATAATTAATATCGTTTTGGTTACCATGTAGATGAATTATGAAACCCATAGAAAAACAATTTAATGAGTTCAGTTATATTAATATGGATATCACTTTTTCTGGGTACTAAAAAAGTACATGTTGGAAAACTTGATGTACTACATCAGAGCAGGTACTTACTCTGTACTTAATATTATTTATTATTATAAATTATTTTGATATAATTTGAAAAAAGACTTTAAAATAAGGTGATCTTTTAGTACAAATTCTGGGTATTAGACATTGGTTCTTCTTAGATTTTAATATTATATTTTGAATATATTTTTTAAAACTTTTAGAAATAGATAAAATAATATAGATTAATAATTAATATGGATTTTGATGTAATGGAATACGTTTATTAAATTTTTACTATGGATTGAGTAGTTAATGATTGTTGTATGTTTAAATATTAGTGGACTTGAAAATATAGTTAAATTCAATAGCTTAAATTTAATATTTTAATTATAAATAGTTTAAGGTAGTCTTTTTTGTTTAGTAAAGTTTCCGTGGAACTGAAACAGCCGAAGCAATGTTACTTCTGAATAAGCAGTTATTTTTAGGTATTCAGTTGTTAGGGGGTCGAGGTTTGATCTTGCTGGGAGTGTTCTTCTGTTTAATCATGAAAATGGAGGTTTAAATTTTGATTACATAAATACCCTAAATTTTTTATATAGGTGAGCAAAATCTTGTGTACACACTTCCTCAGAGGGGACGTAAAGTCATTTGTCTGGGGTCTCAACGATGTCACGTACTCGTTAAAAATTCTGTATCTAATAAATTTAATTAGGTCGACATATAGGATTCCTGTTGTGGAGTCAAGACGGTAATGTGGCTCATCTATAACTAAAATAGATAACCAAATAACAAATCTACGAAATCAGCCTCTTATGAACAAACTAAAACTGAAAGCTTGTAAATCTAGTTGTTTTGCAACAAAAATTCAATTGTTAATTAATTTTGTTGTTATCTAAGTAAGTTTAAACATAAGAGAAAATGTTAAAATAGAAGATGGAAAGTGTTGAGTTATTATTTATAGAATGAAGGGAGGAGGACGAAGGAGTTGTGAATAAGTAATGTGGGTGAGGGAGCACAGTCGACACTCGGGTAGACCCGCCCGGCAGCACCGACATCCAAGCTTGCATCTCCATTGTATTATACATTCCTTAATCAGCTTCCTGCAGACATTTCTCTCTCCCAAACCGTGTCCAAGTAATAGAAATATCTTTTTATTAATTATATAATATAAAGTTATAATCATGTAATTAGGTTAGGTTAGGTTAGGTTGCAGTGGTAGTCCCACAAGGGAACACACGTAGACCGAGCATTGGCCCTTTGTGATACCATACAATGAAGATTGATTCTACAGTGGGAGTCCTAAATTTTGCCTAAATCAAGTGTATTTAGAGTAGGGATCTTTAACGAGTACCTGACATCGTACAGGCTCGGGACCGACGGTTTAACGTCCTTCTCCGAGGGACGACGCGCTCAGATTTATTCACCTCCCGCGTGAATAAATCGTGGGCCAGGTGAGGATCGAACCCCGGTCCTATCAGTTCAGAGGCGAGCACGTAACCACTGAGCTAGCAGCTGCTAGCTGATTAAAACAACTGCTTAATCAGAAGTTACTCTGCTTCGGCTGTTTCAGTTCGAAGGTAATTTTACTAAACAAATAAGACTACCTTCAACTATTACTAATCAACTCTCAAGTATTAAATTAAGCCCATTGAATTTAACTATACAAAGTTACAAGTTTACGAAGATTTAAAACGTACAACAATCTTCAAATATTTATTCCATAGTAAACATTTAAAAACAGCATTGCATTACAGCAAAATCTGTATTATTTTATCTACTTCCAGATTTTTTTTTAAAAAAAAAATCAAAATATAGTATTAAAATCTAAGGAATGCCAATTATTGAACACTCAAAATTTGTACTAGAAATTTATCAGCTTATTTTGTTAACATTTTTTAGATTTTATCAAAATAATGATAATAATACATAATATTAAGGTACAGAGTAGGTATTCTGCTGCAAGGCATGACAAATCTTTTATAACAATCGGTTTTTATTCGTCAAATCTCGTTTGTTTGACAAATTTAATGCCGACTACTATTTGCTTCTTCGGATTACATGAAACACTTCATTATTGTATGTTGAAGTTGTCAAAAGTATGTAGCAGAATTAGATATTTTGAATAAATGTAATGTGAAAGAGTATTGTCGCATTAATAAAATATATTAAAAAACCCCTAATCAAAGGGTTGTTATTCCCTTTGGATTTTTAGCGATTAATGATTTCTGCTTCCCTTCATCTTTAATCAAGTTTGATCAAATGGCATCAACACGAATGCTTTGATCTATCGCTGTCAACACATACTGCCAGTTACAGTGATGCTTTAAATAGTCAGTAATTCTGCAGACACATACGGAATTAACAATCAAACAAGTGATAATATAACAAAAGAAAATAACAGACAGTTTGCGTATTTATTGATAGATAATCTAACGAGGTCTGCCTTTAACTACTGTAAACAGTTTTACTGTTTTCTACTGTAAGTAATCTTATAATGTTATAATAAAATGATAGAAACGTGTAATTAGCATTTTGTTTTGAACAATTAGAGAATGTCTGGTTGAATTTATTGATGACTGAAGACTATGATTCAAAATAAAAAGGATTAAGTAATATTAGCAAGTAACATCAATTTAAATTATATAATTTAGCAAATAAATACCTTATCAATAGCAAAAGCAGACAAAACACTGTATGAAATGAGTCCATTTGTAACACTAAGTAAAATTTCAATTAATTAAATCACTAAATTAATGGATAAAGTTATGATTTAAGATGATTAAAATAAATTAATAGATATCTTGCTAATATTACAAGTAATTATTTTATTTTAACTTTGTAAAGTAGATTTTATTGTGTGTGAAAAGAACTGTAGTTTTTTATAATTAATATCTTAAAATATAAATAATTTCAATTATTGATGATTATTAATTATAATTGTATTTATAACAAGCAATGGTTGTATCATTAAGCAGGGTAAGTTATTTGTTGTGTTTCGCACATTTTCCTTGCAACGGACTGTTTTTGTGTGCTAGAATTGCTATAAAACTTGCTGCTTTATACCCAATAAGGGTATAAATCTATTAGATAGGTCCGTTGGCTTTTTTAAACAATCTCTTATCACACTGAGAAACGATTATTAATTAATCGGATTGAATGATTATAAGACGAGTATTCTTTTAAAGTTCAAAATGTACTAGTTAATATTTTTTTATTAATAAAAACTTCATACTTGTGTCCATGTAAAATATATTTTATAAAAAAAACGAAAACGTTGGTTGTGAAAGTTTAATTTGAACCTGAAGAACTGACCGAGTCCCGATAAACTTTAGTTTTGTTTCTATTCTACGGTAGATACTTTTATCAATATATATATATATAAAGTTCAGTGTGAATTATGAAACATAAAGAAATTAAAGCTCTATATAACAAATAATAATAAAACACACACTTACATTCTCTAATTTTCTATAAAAGTTCGAAAGAAAGTAAAATTAGAATACTGTTAATTTTGGTATTAAAACTGGAACAAGAAGAAATCATTACTGCACACCATAAGCACACCCTATTTGGTTGCAATATGAACTAAAGGTAGAAGCAACAAAGCAATCAAGAATAAAACCCTTAACAATCAAAAATCAATTTAAAGACCATGAAATTTGGGAGTCTGAAAGAAATATGGAGGAAATCCAGAAATTATTATAAGACAAGCTGAGTTGATTTGTTAAAGGGACTATTGACATAATTTTGATTATTAATAGTCAAATAAAAACATTCCACCACTATTACTGATAAGAATTATTTAAAAAATGTCATTACTACTCGTATTTGTAGGCTATTAAAAAAAACTTGTTTACTAACATAGATGGATCTATGTATTTACAACTATACGGTGCTGCAATGGGGTGCCACTAAGAGTTACTTTTGCCAGCTATTATATATGCAACAGAGAAAATAATGTAACGATGAATAAAACTGATACCAAGCCACTGTAGGAATGCTAACGACCTTTTCGTGATATCTAGTTACAAATCAAATAGTAGACCTGAAGAATATATTTGTTTAAATTTCACATTTGAAAAAGCAATAGATATGATAATTTATTTCCTGGATTTTACCATAAACTTGAAAGGTGCTAAAACATCAATATATAAAATAGAAACCAGTGTAAATAATTTCCTATCTAAATATGAAATGTGCATGACCATAACGTTAGAAAAAGCCTTAATATACAGAATCAAAAAATAGTCGCAAACTGGAAGATTTAGCTTTGCTGATGATGGAAATACAAAACAAGCATACATTAACAACGATTACTCTTATATATTATTTACAATAATTTTGAAGAGCATCTACAGGGAAGAAAAAGCAGACAAAGAATTGAAAACACTCTAAAACGATTTTCAAATTATATTACAGGAAACAATAAACTAAGCAACAGCAATTTAGTGAAAAGATATTGAAAATATAATCAAGAGTAATACAAGGGGCAACAATAACTGAAGAGCAATATTAAAGAAATTACAGTTGCTCATTATAGAAGTCCAACAGATATAGATTATTTATTGGAAATAATTCTCAAAACAAGAGCTCTTCAATGAGAGAGTATGTATTTGTATGAATAATACATTATACATCAACTATATGAAATTATAGTTTATTTTCCTTGGTAATGTATTTTCATATATTAAAGTTGGATTTACTTAGAAATAACTTTTTTTTTATTTATAATGAATTGATTTTTTAAAAATATTGCAAATATTGCACAGGAAAATAAAGTGATTGGACGGACTGAGATGGGTATAGAAGAGAGCTATTAAAAAGAATATAAAGTAGTATATATCTTTGAAAACAGATTGTAAAACTTAAATGTTTATTGGATATAAAGATGTGCAGAAGTGAAGCAAGACTGAGACCCCCTAAGGAGACGAAAAAGAAGTTATCGTTTTGTCAAGGATGGCTTGTTGCAAGGATCATGCTTTTGGCCTCGCGGTTTGAATAAGAAGGTCCTGCACTACCGCCAACATATGGCTCTCATAACCGTTAAATTGATTTTCCACAAAGTTAGTGGGCGGTCGTATAAGTTGACATTACTGCAGTAAAAGTGCCTTCACCGCCTCCGAGGTCATCCAAAGCTAATGGGCCGCCACTGCTCGCTCAGGCAGTTTCTTTACAAGCATCGCTTGAAAAGAGCGATGCTCCTTTTAAAAAACCCTTCAAAAGCTCATCGCCCTCGACGAAGCAAAGCTGCTTCTTACAAGACTTGTAATGTCTTTAGCCTGATGAAAAAAATAACAATCAGTAGGTAATCCTTGGAAGATCCTCGTGTCCATTTGCCCTTATCTACTTAGTTAATTAACATGTATGAATACTCATTATATTATCTGTCCATATTATTTTATTATCAATTACAAAAACAATCAATAATATATTTGTTGTAGTTTTGTAACTTCGACTACAATTTTATGCAATTAGAAGTAATTAGGGTTCAGGGTTTGGCGTATAACCATTTGATTTTGTAGCGGAATTGGGTGGATACCCATTGGTGGCACGCTGTCACTATTTTTAACCTTTATTACGACAGAAGGTCAAGGGATCATTGCCGTTTTAGCCATCTTTGGGGGGTTTGTGGGGATTACTAATTGGGAAAGATTTTGAGCTTAGGTTGGTTTGGATGAGTTGAGAGCTTACTGTGGAATAGTTTGTAGCGGTCTTTGCATAGTCGTGAGCAAAGGGGACTTGGAAATTTCGGTCAATAATTATATTTGGTAAAAATTGGAGATATGAGAGTTTTCAAAGTATTTTTGATTGAATGGCTTTTATAGGACGTATATTTGATGGTTTTGGCAGAACTCCAAAGTTTTATGGCATAAACTCGAGAAGGCTTCAAGATTGTGTTGTATATGTGGAGTCTGTCTGTTAATGTGAGTTTTGATTTTCTGTCCAGGACTGTTATAAGGCGTTCGTATGGTCTGTTGGTCTCTATTCGTTTCAGTCTTGTAAGTAGGTTTCATGTCAAGTGTGTTTTAAAGTGCACGAAGGTAGTGTACAGTGGTTGCTGGAGGTCTGATCTTATTGTTTAGTGATGCTGGGAGCATTAGTTTTGACGAAGAGTAAAAGTTATTTGAGAGTTTTTTTCCTCATTAATTTTTATGAGCCTGCGGCGATGCCAAGGTTGAATGAGAAGTAGGCGTTGCTGTAACTGGTCTGAAGCTATATTGCAGTCATCATGAGTCGATAGTATGGCTTTATCGTCAGCAAACGTTGCCAATAACGTGGAAGGGAATCAATATTGAAAATGAAAAATATATTGTTATTAGGCTGGATTGTTCTGGACTCTCCGTGTTGGCTCCAGCCATGCTCCACGCGGTTCATGACCAGGTCATGGTTCAGATTTAAACCAGCAATCATGACTTCTAAAGGCAAACCCGCTACTTGTCACGTTTATTGAAAGAAAGTCAATAAACCCTCTTTCATTGGTTTATTCCTTCAACTGCAGCCAAAACAACTGCTATGCAGCAACAATCTGCACTTTACCCAAAATATCTTTATATATTTCTTCATTTGCTCATATTTAATATTTTTTAATCTAATAATACATTTATAATGATATATATAATAAATATTAATTTAAATGATTTTTATTTTATATACATAGTTATTGTTCAAAAATACTACATTTCCCACAAAGTTAATCTTAGTATTATGCAATTATTCCATCATGTATTTTTGCATAAATTAAAACATTTTGAAGATATACAATCTGAATTGGATTGTAAATGTTTTTCTTAGTGTTATTTTAAATTAAAAAGGTGAAGAAATCCTGCAAGTATCTACAGGTGGAACTTGCAGAATTATCTTTTTAATGTTATACCGGCTGACAACAATCTACGATTTGTGAAATTTTAATCGTAAATACCCGAATTATGTCAGTTATAAAAAGAAAATTTCAAGTTCTAGAGTGACCAGAATGGTGGGAAGTAATTAATACTTATTTTAACATAAAGTATAATAATATGCACATATGCATACGTAAAGTACGCATTTTGCATATGAAACGTATATACGCTTAATACGTATCCTTTCTGTAATGCAATATTAATTAAAAACAATATTGTTATTTTCCACACTAACAACTATAGATACAAATTTATGCTTCCGGAAGGATTATGCTTCAAAAGTCCTAAATTTTAACTCATTGAAGTTAAAGAATAGAGTATTATTGAAGGGGCAAGATTGTTATAGTGGTAACGTGTTCGTCTCTGGACTAGCAGATCCAGGGTTCAATACCACTCTGGCCCTCGATTTATTCATGTAGGAGATAAACAAAATCTGAGCACGTCGTCCAACGGAGAGGACGTTTAATTGGCAGTCCAGAGCTTGTAACATGTCAGATAATCTACTCTAGTACAGTATTCATAATGTTAGAGTAAAGAAATCATGTTAAAGATTTCTACTCTAAATACATTTGAGTTAGGAAAAATTTAGGGGATTCCCAATGTAGAATCAATGGGTAATGTGGCTCGCCTATTACTAAAATGGGCGCTAAATAATAAATGGCCCACAATTTCCGCCCCTAGAACAACATTAAAAGGTTAAAGCCTTATAAGAGTGACATTGAAAAAAAAAAATTTTTGCCGAATACCTGCCATTTACTGTTCATACATTTCCAACTAGGAGATGGAATTACAATATTTTCTACATGAAAAATACTGGATCATGTATAAGATTTGAACCAGCAATGATGAGTTCTAAAAGTAAGTTCGCTACTTGCACACCTGACCCTCTAAAAGGGAAACTAACAAAGCTTTAATTGATAGCGTAATAAGAAAGACAAGCAATGATTGATGGACAGTACTGGTGATGAATACGGTATCAAAAGAGAAATTACTTAGCATTTCCATACAACTTGTTAAAAGATTTGACTTGATTTCTAAAAGAATATGATAATTGTCTGATATACCTAGTAGTGGTACTTTAATGAGCAGACCACTGAGAACCCGTTAGAGAATCTGAACAGAAGTCGTGGTTGAGGATGTCGTGTAGACACAGAGAGAAATAGCTGTCATCATTGTACTTATTTTGCATAATTGTTGGTTCTCAACGAACCAAAAGAACAAAAATCACGTTTTTTAACATCAGTCAATATGACTATAGCACAATAGATCTCTGGCCGAACACCTCTTCAATCATAGAATAGTGATTTAGTGAGACTCTAGACATTTGACGGATACAGTAGTAAAGAATTTATTTCACTTTAAATATTGGCTTAATATAGTCATTGAATTGGGTAAATTTCAAGAATTTCGAATGATGGAAGAAGACATACTATACTAATAAAGGGACAGTTACTTTCCACGTCTAGTCGTCTGTCAGATTGTCATATAAAATCAGATATGATTGACAACATTGAGACTACCACATCAAAATGAAATATATTTGTCAATAAGATTGATAAAATATATTTCACATGATAATTTTTTTATACATGCTTTTTTGTAACTCATGATACAAAGAACGCCATCTCTCTGTACAATTATAAGTTACCCTGGTTTTGCATTGGCAAAAAGAATTCTGATGGAACACAGCAATTGCCAATGGAATGGCAAAGATAAGCTGAAATAAAACCAAATAATCCTAGAAAATTTCTTTAAGAATAAAAATCGATTATAAAATTGTAAAAACTTTGATGCTATTAAACAATATTTATCTCCTTGAGACTTATGTATAGTCATGGAAATGCTAACTGAATTGGAAATTGAATCCTTGAAAAAGAAATGTTACCCTCTTTAGAAAAAACAAATTTCAATTATGGAATTAAAAATATGTTTTAATTTTACAAACAATGACTTTATCGTAAATCTCCTCAGTTATTAGTCTTGTTTCGTTATATAAGCGTGGTAGTTCAGCATTTCTCATAGACATGACAGGATCTCCTTTTTAGAATTTATGCTTATGTTTTGGAAGTGACGTGCGAAAAGTTTTCTTGGCGTAGAGAGTAGCGCCAAGAATTAAAGGTAAATAAATACGTGTAATAAAAAAACACCGTCTAAACAGCAATAAAATTCAAAAAATGGGACTAAGATCTGGTTAGGTTTAGATCTAAAAAAGATTAGGACTTTTTTTTTCCCACTTCAACTACAAAAATATTTGTTATAAGAAGTTTAAAATTATTATTTTACAATTAACGGGATGTATAGGGAATGAGTGGTCACCTTGGTGCCATCATACATGTTACCCTCACAGATGTTTAACTTAGAAGGTCTCGTGGCAATTTCGTTTAAGCGCCTTGGGGTTTGAGGAATTACAGGTATAAAGGGTTTGACGAGTGGATTGTGTGGGTTTGTAATCTGTTGTGAATATTTTGTAACGTTCCATTGCTAAGTTCTGGACAGATGGGACTTTGTGCTTGTGTATGATTTGTTGGGGACGTAAAAAGGTAAGTTTGAGAGTTTTCTGATAATTTTTACTGAAGGATTGCAACGTTTATGTTAGATGTTTGGTGAACCCCAGATTTTATATCCATATGCCCAGAAAGGCTTCAGACTGCGTTTAATATGTAGTTTGTCTGTTAGTTAAGTCTTGATTTGAGTCTAAAAGTCTTATGAATTGTAACGTCTGTTGGTCTCTGTGCGTTTAAGTCTTGTATGTGGATTCCAAGTCATAAGATTAGGACTAAAAAAAAAACTGGTTAGGTTTATTCTATAGCAGAAATAGATTTTAGATCTGGAGTCAGTAATTTCACTGTCTTATGTTGAGAGAATTTATTTTTCATTCTTCTTCCTTTTTAATGCCGACATTCGTAAACTCATATACTACTCACTGTTTTCTTTAATATTTATTTGAATAATCCAGCATAAACTGAAATTAACAGGTATTCCAAGTTTCACCTGTGCGAAAGATCCAAGGCTTCATCTTTATTTGTCTTATAGAAATCTTATGTTATTTATATCAGGTTTTGGACGTGTATTGTAACAAAGTCCTCATAGCCCAGGGCTTAGTTCACTGGACTTCCAAAACAAAGGTTCTGGGTTCAATTCCAACAAAATGACGTACATTTTCAGAACAATATTCAGACAACGCACAGTGGCAAGAAAATAATTAAACAAGATCAGTCATAAGACTTTTAAAAGTATATAGATTGGTAGATAGCTTAAATTTGTATAGAAAATATAAATAGAATTATGTAAGATAGCATGTACGAGTACAAGAGAAGAGTTGCGTTTTTGCAATGATTTTTTTTGTTAATTAATAGCAGGATGGACAGAGATTGTGAGAGCAAAGCAGTAAGAGCAAGGAAGAGGCGGAAGGAACTCTCAATGGTGCTGGAGTACTGTTTTGGCAAGTGCGAAGTTTTAATTGAACCTCCCCCCCAGTTAGAGGCATATTCCAGCCAATTACATTCAACCTCTTGCCTCTCTCTCCCTTCGGACCACCCTTCATTCTTAACTTTTACATTTCTCTATTTACCTAAAACTTGCTTTTAAACAAGTTACACTTTGAAATTTAATTAGCGCTGCTACTCTATTTTTTAACTTCTTCTTGAATCAAATTAGTCAAGGTAATTAATATAATTGAAATATTGAAGTTTTTACGATTTTAAAGACTTTTCATTCATCAAAAGATTTCATTCTCAATTTAAAATCAAGTTTCATTTTAAATAATATAATATTGTTTCTTTGAGAGGTAGTATTAATATTTACTTTTAAATGAAGACTGTTAAGTGATCAACACTGGGATATTCAGTTATGGCTAACTATTCTGTATTAATGGTGCTTTAGAATTAAGGCCTCAGAATCATTAAACCAATTGAGGGAAACACCAGTGTTTAATCTCCT
Organism: Hermatobates lingyangjiaoensis; assembly: GCA_026182355.1. Classification (NCBI taxonomy): domain Eukaryota; kingdom Metazoa; phylum Arthropoda; class Insecta; order Hemiptera; family Hermatobatidae; genus Hermatobates; species Hermatobates lingyangjiaoensis. The sequence continues at coordinate 1,775,683 of JAPFBL010000065.1, read as the reverse complement.
CTCTTACTAGGCATCAACTCATTTAAATTACCAAACGCTTCATGACTAAATTTGAGAAATTTCATTTAGCAGCATAATATGTGTTCTAATTATAGGTATAAATCGATTTGTCGATGAGTAAATTTATTATTCAGGTCATTGTAAATCAATTTAATTGCTCTGTTTTTTTTTTAAAATCAAACACTATCATAAAACTAGATAGCAAATGTTTATACACTCATAGACTGTCATTGCATGATTCATTTTATGCCATGTCCAGTTCGTTTATTATATTAAGAATTTATGATTTTTATAGGTTTAAGTGACTCCAGATGAAACTAAATTCAGGGATCTTTCAATTGTTGCTGTATTTGGTCTTATTTGTAGTCACTTGTGATTTATCAATTATAAAATCTTTATTATAATAAACAAAATGAAGACGGCATTAAAATGAAGAAGTCGATGGTGTAGGAGATGGTTTGGATGGTAGCTGAAGACGACTCCTAAGTAAAAGTTTACAGAAGTTAAACCTGGTAAATAGTTCATACTGGGGTAAATGGATAAACTCGTCTCCGCGTGGTCCACCTCGGGCGTATCTCGGTGGCTATGTTAGCCCTATCTTCGGCTAGAGCTTGGTGCTCCCGAAATGCGGCGAAAGAGCTTTCACGTTAAAAGGCATCAATCTGAGTTGCTATTATACGTGATATGGCCGAAAGGCTGGGTACACGTTCTAATATCAAAACAGGTAAATGGATAAAGCAAAGTCTCCACATACAAAAGAGAAGCCTTTTTATTCTACGCGTTTCAAACAATTCGTGTTCATCGTCACGTCTTGTTCAGACGATAAACACTAAGTGTTCCAAACGCATTGAATAAAAAGGTTCCATTTTTGTGTGTTAAAACTTCGTTTTATCCATTTAACCTCCCCAGTATGAGTAAAGATTACATAATTACAAATTACACAACTAATGAATGCTAAAGAGTTCTACTATCCATTCAACAGCCAGCAATATTACTCTCCGATGTAAAATTGAAGTTAAGTTAACAATGGTGCAGGATCGTAAAAAAAAATTATGAACTATTCAGAAGGTTTCGAAGAAATGATTTATTTAGCTGAATATAAATTGGTAAAAGTGAACTTAGGAATTTCAGAAAGAAGTTTATACAATGTAAAGAGGTTTTATAGTACCACTAACGACTTAAGATTAGAAAAGTTGTGATAATAGTAAGTTTTACAGACTTTGGCATCAACTCATCTAATATTTAGTCCACTATTTACTTTGAGTCAGACTGCAAAGTTCACATCCTTGAATAACACTTTGACTCTGACTCCAACTTCTCTTAGAAATATATTTATACTCTTAACTTCAAACTCTGTCAGAAAGTATAGAACATATTTCATTCATCTATAAAAAACTGAAATATTACAAATTTTCTCTATTTTTCACCAGAGATCAATAGTTTCTATAATATTATTTCTAATATAGAGTAATTTCTGCAGTTCTCTAGTACAGCAACAATTAAGTCGCTTTAATTTTTGTAAATTATCAAAGCTGTTGATATAAACTTTGAGAGTTGGATTTGTTTAAAAAGTTGTTTTGTTTTAATAAGTTATTCTTTTAATTTGAACTCTCTCGTTTTCTTTTAAGTACTACCACAAAATATTATACGCTTGTAAGTAAGCCAGAGGACTTCAGCCTAATGGCCACTTCTTCCCAGAATAAAATCTGTTTTATTGCAGCAAAAGGATATATAAAGAACCCATTAAAGTCGTGAAGTGACCACTAATCGGTAGTATATTTATTTTAGAGGGGGTTTTAGCAATGAACTTTAAGTAAAGCCACTTTAATAAACATCAACTGCAAATATATACCACCCTACTGAAAACGATTGATGGTATTATATTAGTCTCTGACCATTCCAACTGAATATATAATATACGAGTTTATTAGAATAAAATGATTGAATGACGTTTTCCTTAATATCTACATTACAATTTTGACATAATAATGATTTATGGTTGAAATATACAATTATTTGAGGGATGTTTATATTAAGACTAGAAGAGGTGCCAGTCTTTGAAGGGTATTTTACAAATTTCAGAAATGATATTCCAAAATAATTTTAGAAATTATAGAACAGTAAAAAATATCATTATTAGTCCAGTGCTAAGTAAATGCTTCTGTGTACACCACATTAACTGTCTGTTCTTCAGGTGCATGGAAGAACAGAGAGTTTGAACCTCTGACTCTTGGGCAAGCAACACGGTCTCACTCTCTTCAGTCTCTGCCCAAGATAGAGTTTGCCTTTGCGACTTATTGACAGTCATTGCAAAACACACGTTGACGGGAAATTACAACCATTTGAATTGAAAGGGATAGTTACTCTATTTATGGCAGGAATAGAAGTGAGTGAGATCAAGTGTTTATCAAATGGTCAACTCTATAGGCCACCATATACTTTTGCTTGCTCAAGAGTCAGAGGCTCTAACTCTCTGTACTTCCATGCCCATGAAGGAAGTATATAGAGGCACTTACTTAACATTGTGCTAATAATGATATTCTATAATTTCTAATAATATTTTGGAATATCGTCTCAGAATTTTAGTAAAATACCCGCCAAAGACAGGCAATCTTCTAATAATATAAATAAATACCTGTGTATTATTATTTTTAAAATAATAATATCTGTATAGCTCACCAAACACAGTTTCTTACATTGTGTTTTAAAAAAGTAATATCTTTGCTTTTACGTTGGATTTTACGTTGAATCCATCAAATCTTAGATTTTAAGCTAGCCATACACAAATCTACTGTCAAAGTTTCAGATCGCTATGCCTTACAGTGGGTGAGTTTATTTGTAACAAAATTTTGCGGATGAACAGACAAACAAATAGATAGGCAGAATTTTTTTTAAGGTAAGATTCGGTTTCTCTAATGTACGAGGTAGGTAGCACCTCTTTGAAGTGCCTCCTTTTCCGTTTTACCTCATTATCATGGTGTATTCTGCCGCATACTCTTGCAAGTAATACGGTGCGATGTGCATAGCTAAAAATAAATGGGTTTAAAAATCTCAACGAGGGTTTAAAAATTGAACGATAAAAAGTATAAGAAAATAAAAATTCACCAGAATTAAAAATAAAGCCTAAAAAATAATATGAAAATTGTTTTAAAAAGTAAAGTTGAAAATTATCACTTTTTTCCTATTTAGTTTGAAATATTGGAATATACCCTTAGTGCTTCTGAGGAATTATTGCCATGGCAAATAGGACTGTTGTTTTACTATCAATAATGAAATCGTGTGAAAAATATGAAACAGGTCGGGTGATGAAAAGTGGGTCAAACTTGATGAAAACAAACAGCAAACACAGAAACATGTTTAAACAAGTCAATAAAGTCGTGTAATTTTATAAAACAAGCTGATGGATTACAATGGAATTGGAAATTTATAATTCTGTTTTCATTTGTTTTGTTGGCTATCAATGAAATGTTAAAAAAAACAAAATGTTTAATGGTATGCATGAAGTTAATTTGAGTTGTATTTAGGGCAAAAAGAAATATTCAAGCAAAAACAAACATTTTTCAAAGGGATGGGAGGCTTATGATAGAAGGTGGACTCATAAATTGAAGTCCATTTATTGATGGATAAATCAATCGCTCGCTCTCTATAGAACTTGGTGATAAAAGCTGAACTTATTTTAAACAAAAGATATATTGATTCCTCAGTGCATATGTATTGTCAAGTAAAAAAATATTTTTTACTCATGAAAGATTACGTAAACAGAATTCTAGGAAGAAAATTGTTACTTTGAAATATATTACATTTAAACAGAAGTCATTTCACATTAATTTGGAAAATTTATGAACTTCAGAGTATAAACATTTTATTAATGTAGAAAAGTTTGAAACTGTAGAAAGTACTTTGAGTTTACTATGAGTATTTAAGATAAGAGAATTAATAGGAGGTATGGAATGGAATGAAAATCGTGTTGACTAATAATATAAAAAAGTTTATTAAATGTTATATAATGCGTCTATATCTTTAGGGAAACTAAGGAGAAATATGTTTTAAGGCAAAAGGAAATTTTATTTTGCTTGAATTTTTTAAATAATGAAAAAAATCATCTCTGTTTTTTATGAAGGAATCAAATAATTGATTCATAATTCGGAAATGACTATGTTAACTGCTAGTTTTAGAAAAGGTCATTTTAATTTGTAAAATCTCCCGAGCCTGAAGAATGTTAGATACTTGATAAAAGGACCGACTTAATAAACTTAAATTATCCTTGAATGGGGTAAAATTTAAAACTCTCGATATGGAATCAATTCATTAATGTGTCTTGCTTTTAGCTAAATTGATGCAAAATAGTATTTAACAACTAGGACTTCACTTAAGTCGAAGCCTCTAAGTCTAGGGAGTTAGAAGAAACAATTTAGCTTTTTTCTTTCATTGTAGGGTAAAAATCTAATGAAATGGTCTCCACATAATTAGATTTTTACCCTACAATGAGTAAATACCACATAATAACTGATTGCACTACATTAGAATTTTTTCTTTCAGTTTTATATTAGCATATTTTTTCATTTGGTTGTCAAAGCTAGAGGACTTTTATTGTTATTTCATACAGACCAGTGTGGAAGGGAGAGTGAAGGGTTAATGTAGTCAGTTTTATCTTAATTTCATTACAAGATTCAGTTTTTTTCTTGTGAGATGGATAAACTGTGGAAGAGTATGCCTAGATCTAATCAATATACTTTAAAAACTTATCCAGAATATCAGTTTCATTCAGGAGACTTATAAATGTTCACAACACAGTGCATGCACTGTTACCATCAAATAATCTCTAAAAGGTCTTCATTTTTAAGAGTGCGTATAAATTACTTTTAGTTTTGCCCTCCTCTTGGCTGGCAGCAAGTCTACTTTTGTTGAGCTCTTGGGTCAGTGAATTGTCGGTCAAAACCGAGGAAGGAAGCCACTTGTTTGTGAGATAGAGAAGTCTCTAAGTTGCGGTATTTAAAGGAAGGGTTGTTAGCGAGGTAAGATTAATGGAGGGTTGGGCTTAGTACGTGTCTCTGTTGTGTAAACACACGCTGTTCTGCCAACGTCTGATTTATTTCTTCGCTTGTGTAGCATGTCCTCACACAGCAACATTCGCTACCGACTCCAAGCCAAACATCCAACTATCTCCTTTTCACCAACCTAAACTAAGTGAAGAGGAAAAAACATCTCTAATATATTATAGATTATATTATATTCTATATCTATATATATATATAAAAATGAATGATCAAACCACAATAAGAAATGGGAAAACAAAATTAAGATCTTGAGTTGGGTTTTTGACTCTGACGAAGACAGCTTGTTATGGTTAAAAGATCTTAGTCTTTTTTCCCATTTCTTATTGTGGTTTGATCATTGATTGTTATTTCACGTGTTTGTGTGAAATCTTTTTATATATAAAAATGAATGTGTGTCTGTCTGTACTCGATAGATTTAAAAACCATACATCCAATCGCTGTGAAAATTTGGGAAATTATTAGATAAATCCTCGGGAAGCTTTATGTATTTTTTTTTTAAATCAGAGTCGGGGTTCTACGTGCTCTTGAACAAATTATAAAAACCGAAATTTTGTTTTGGAATAATGAATGACCTGCCCTACTGGTTGGATTTGTTTGCATTTATTTGCATTGTTTTTCATTGATTTGGAGAGTTTTTAAGTGATATAAAATTGTTATTTACAGGTGTATTTAAAAAAATTTGGAATGTTCTAATGAGTTAAGGTGATATGCTAGAATAATAAAATTGTTAAATGTAAAAAATTTACCCCAATGTATTTTCTGATACTTGGCGTGATGTTTGTTGTCGAACAAGTGTTTGAATAATCAAACAAAACATAAGTTCGATCATCCTTCTACGAAATATAAATTCATCACGACTATGCAATGAGCCTAGGTTATCAGTAAAAACATTAATGAATAACATAATTGAGGCAACCATTTTAAATGGAAAACACCAAAGGGAACATGTACTACTACCACACATTTCTATGATACTAACGGATACTCCATTTGAATTCAAACGTCTACAGTTTACTGTACGACTAGCTTTTGCAATGACCATTAACAAAGCACAGGGACAATCACTGCATGTATGTGGATTAAATTTGATAAATCCATGCTTATCACATGGACAGCTGTCTACTTCAGTTTTTATAATTTGTTTGGGAGCACCTAGAACCCCAACTCTGATTTAAAAAAAATTACCTATACTTTCCCGAGGATTTATCTAAAATTTTTCAAATTTTTACGGCGATTGAATGTATGGTTTTTAAATCTATCGAGTACAGACAGACACATATTGAGTTCGAAAACCATCAAATTTATTTGTTCTTGCACCAGATAGGAAAACAAAAAAAATGTATATTTTTTATAAAAATATATGGCAGAAGTAATAAACAGGTAAGATATAGTTCACTAACAGTTGCTGATACGAAGTTCGAAAGGTCAGCTAGTATTCTGTATATTTTAACAAGATTTCGTTATTGGAGACGTAATTTTTTTTGAATCCCCCAATATACGAGTAAGTATGACAATGATTTAAACGATTGTTTATATTGTGTATGAACGATGGCAGCTCATGGAATTATAGAGAGAGCAGAGTCTGTCTGTGATTAAGGCAGGGTTGCATTGAATGTAGGCCATGGTGGAACAAGAGGTCGGCGAGCAGGGACCTGTCAATGAGGCCTCCACCGATCTGCCACTGGGGGGGTCACAATTAAAGCATCCGGCTGGGGACTGCAGATATGCAAGTCCTCGCGCTCTCTTCTCCACCTCTGTTAGGTTTTTTAAAAAGCAGTTGCAAAATACTTCATGTCGAGTCAAGAAAAACTCTAAACAAGTCACATCAAGTTTAAAGCCTCATTTCTACTAACAATGTCAGCAACTGTGATATTTTAGCTTAAAATTTAAATAGAAGAAAAATTACACTTGATTATCCTTAAAATAGATTGAATATGCTACAGTCTCACAGGATCTCCCGCACATCTGAAGTTATGACCTATATTAATTAAGCCCATCTGCATGCTTATACGCATTTCTTTATAGAAATAGTAGTATTTGAACTACTATGAAACATGTTTTTCAAAATCTGGTTAAAATTATAGAAAAAATGTCAATACTAATCGAAAAACTATCCCTTAATTTTTCATTTTGCTATATATAAGACAAATTTAGGTATTCTACGCTCGATGCCTCTAGTTATTCTTTACAGAGGTGTTTTAAATTCATTTTACTCTCCATTACAAAGTGTTGGACATGAAAGCACATTGCATATGTCCAACATGAATGAAGTATTCAGTCTCATAGTAGTTTATTGTTTTTTTAAAAAATATATAACATCAAAATAACATTTGAGCTATGTTTAAATTTGATTCGTATTATTTCTGATAATTTTATGCTTAGAAAAATAAAACACCCTTCAATCATTTTGGCTCTCAGATGTTATCCCATGGCAGCAAAATAAATATGTAAAATAATAATTTTAACAATTTTTATTAAGGAAGTTAGAGGTCCATTTCGCCAAAAAAAATAAAAACTTTGTTACACACCCACATAAATAATTAAATTGAAGTGGGCGTTCACACTTCAATTAACGTTTACAGGCTTTTGTGTAATAAGTTTTCCCTTTTTTAAAGATCTTTGAACCATTTTTTCCGGGCTCTAACCTGATTATGCATAACACAATGTACAAAAGAACTATGGTGATTTTCAATATCAAATTCAAATTTCATTCACCTATCTCTCGCTATTCTCAAATTTAACTATATTCTGAGTGATATTACATATTAATGTCGTAGCGCTGATTGATAAAAAAAATTTTTTTAGTAAGAAAGTATTTTTTTAAGACAATTGGATCAAAATAATAAGAAATTGAAAAAAATACCATGTAAAATATTACTCAATAAAAGTAACTCACTTAAATTTTGGTGTTGATTATTTAAGTATAAATAATCGGCTGTATACACTATATACACTTTGAACTCATGTATTGGTACATTTTAGCCGAGAACCATTGCTGACTTGATTTAATATAGGTACGCATACTTAAAAACTTGGAATTTAAATAATTTGACATATGCACAGTCATGCATAGAAGAATGTTAACCATTTCATGTAATCAGACACTTAGTTACTTTGTTTAAAACCTTGAACGTAAATTCTCAATAATTACCTATTAATATTAGTTATTTTTTTCTTATTTTTTTTAGTCAACTTTAAGGTCAAATGCTTAAAGTTTTATGAAAAAATATGTAACAAATTTATTATTTTAATTTGGTAGAATTAGACCTGTAACTTCCTTAATAAAAATTATTATATTACATATTTATTTTGCTGTTTCATATATATTTTTGTTAAAGGATATCTGCTTATAATATTATAAATAACCGATATAATTATTGACAGTATAATAATTATATCTACTCCAACAAGAAAATAATTATTGAATTTATTATATCATTTAAATTTATTCAGTTTATGTTAATAGATTTGACGCTAACATACTTTGTACAAATATGACAATTTGATTACTGTTTTTTATGTTTATAGTAATATTTTCCATTATTTATACTTTTATCTTTTAAAAAGGATTTGTTCAGTGAGTATTTCAGAAATACATTTTAATAGATACTATTTATTAGCAGTTTATAATTGTATAATAAACACTATTTAAATAACTTCATTCGAAACATAAAGAAATACAAATCATTTTTAACGAAAAAGAGTTCTAATAAAATCAATTTTTTTTTGATAATGTTAATTGAAGTATGTGTCTAAGTTAAAATGTGAAGTTATGTTAGTACTACCTGATGGTGTTTAAAATGAACATCCGCAAGATCTTTTATATTAAGAACACTAGACTACCCGTGACCCTTTGTGTCACTCAGAAATTATAGCAATAGTGATTGAAATAAATTCACTGAACATGATTGACAGGGATAAATGTTTATTGTTATTAAGTCACGGTAACAGCTTCTTATATGGCTCAAGCGTTTAATATAGTATTATTAACATGATTCAAGATACCAATTTACACAGTAAGTGTATTTAGCAAAATAAAAATCATTTAAAAGTAATAAAAATCTTTTATTTTATGACATAAATAAAACATTAATTGAAGTTATATACGCAATCAAATATATTTAAAACAAACGAGACTTGTAAATTGATATATTTACCCAACATAAAAAAGCAGTAATGGATAGAATGTGTCTTTATAGTATTATCTTAGTAGACCGAGCCATCAAGCGGAGAGCTTTGGAAGCTCCAACTAAGAAGAAAGTAATATATTATCTTAGAACATTGGTATTTTATCTGACAGGTGTGTTCAAGTTGTTTCTAAAATTTTTCACTTCTAATGCAATAGTTTATTATGTATTACAGGCTACTCTCAGCTCCTAATGAGAAATATTATTAAATAATATTGTAGATAGTCGAGGCGAGTACGCAAGCCACTGGACTACCCTGACCCCCTAATACGATTTTTTATTATGAAATACAAGTACAACAAAGCTAATAACAACAAAATTAAAGATTATAATAATTTCAGATATCTATCTCGACGGAAAATGGGTGAACAAACAAACTCACAAACTTTCTATATATATAGATTATAAATGATCAAACCACAATAAGAAATGGGAAAACAAGATTAAGATCTTTCAACCGTAACAAGCGGTCTTCGTCAGAGTCAAAAACCCAACCTTCTGACGAAGACCGCTTGTTACGGTTGAAAGATCTTAGTCTTGTTTTCCCATTTCTTATTGTGGTTTGATCATTGATTGTTATTTCACGTGTTTATGTGAAAGCTATTTATATAGATTATAAATAAATAAAGATAATTATCGTAATGTAGATATAATCATTATTTTATTTTAATGATGTTTTTAGTCTACAAGTTCTTTTTATGAACGTTTCGTTATATATCTGTACGAGAAGAAGATGATGCTCGGGTAACATATTCTAGAGTCTAGAGACTACCATTATAGTGTATCCTAACCTTCTTACCTTCGTGGAACCCTACCAATATTAGTGATATATCATTGAACCCCTACATAAGAAAATATTTTAAAATCTGCATTATTCATTTTTTTTTTTATAATGCAAGCAATATTTTTCTTTTTATAACTGGATTTAGTAAAAAAAAATATTTATTTTCAAATTTACTGAAAATCATGAAAAAAAAACTTTTTTTTTTAAATAATCAGTTTTACAAGCTAAACTCGCGTTGTTTCTATACCCAAGAGACTTACTTTTAACATTCCTGTTCGTCGTTGTAAACTACGCCAATTACATTGAAAGGTAAACTTTCTTGAAGTGTCGCAGGATTTCTCCCACTAACTGGCTTCAAGCCATTATGAATCATTCATGATGCTGCCCTTAGTTGTACTTTTCTAGCTTTTCACATAGTTCTATAGATCAATTTCTCGGCTACTTTTTACTGTCAGTAATAATAGTCTACTTGAAATAATTATCATCTTTTTATTTACTTATTTCAGAACGTTCACTGCAAAGTTCAAAGGCAAATAAATAATCTTTTGAATTCCAAACTTCTGATTGATATAAATAAAATATATTAAAAAGATGATCTTTCAATAGATAAATGGATTTCCTCTTATATCTCTTCTGAAGACGGTTTTTTTAATTT